>ML785932.1:89816-122834 GCA_009831015.1 Picea engelmannii
AGAGGAAGGGGGAGGAGAGGGAAAGGGGGTTAGATAGAAGAAAATTGAGCAAAGTGGAAGAGAGAGACAAAGGGGGATACATGTAGTGAGTGAGTGAGGGTTATATGCAAGAGGTAAAGAGAGAAGGGGGTAGATATCAATTGTTTGAGAGTGTGATAGGGTGGGAGAGGAATACCAAGAGGGTATTGGATTACTAAGAGGGGGGGTGAATCAGTAATAGAAAAATAATTCTTTTTAACCACAGAATGAAAGTGTTATATTAATGTAGCATTATCATCCAATAGTTGCAGAGTAAATAAATAGTGAACAAATGAGAAATCATACACATACACAATACACCAGTCTTTTTACGTGGAAACCCAAAATGGGAGAAAACCACAAAATGTTTTTTATTATATGTATTTAATAATTACATTCATTGGAAGCACCAACTTCCTTTGTTTCCCAGCTGCAACTAAAAGGAGTCTCCAACCTCCTAGTTTCTAATGCTACAACCTGAAGGAATCTCTAAATCCCCAATTCTATGGCTACAACCATAAGGAGGCTACAATCGGCTAGTTTCTCAGGCTACAACCTAAGGGAAGCTCCAACTCCCCAATTCTCTAGATACAAGCAAAAGGAGGCTACAACCCCCTATGTTCTCCAACTACAACTGAAAGGTGGCTACAAGCACATTTCCTTTCCCCGTCCAACTACCCTGATGTAGAAGTAGAATAATGGAACCACTGTCACACTATCACTGTGAGATATACTATTGTAAACCTGTACCAATCAACCTGTAATAAACCTGTAAAAACCTGTACCGATAACCTGTGTCAGCATGTACCATACATCAACCTGTGCCACAACCTGTACCATAAACAAATCCATCAACCATGCACCAAATATGTACCAATCATGCATCAAATACACATAAAATATGACTCATAAATATGTACCAACACCATCAACTATACAACTCATGTATGTGCCAAATCATCAACTACTTGTTGCAACCATGTACCTAATAGGTACCTCAACCAAAATCCCTCATCAATTTCATCATCAAAATATGATTTGTAACTCTGTAATGTATCTGGAGTATATGATCACATACCTTCAAACCTTGCTTAACTTTAACAACAAGAGACTAGCATTTTCATCAAACTTTACTTAAGTCTCACATGGCTAATTTTGGATTAGTCAACAACCCTAACTTGAAATAATCATAACTTTGTACCTGTAATGAATAAATATTTGAAAATATTACACAATGTTCTTTAGTGTCTTTTATAAAATTCATCCATGTTCCACTACTTGGAACCTCTCATAAAAGGCGTTATAGAAACAATGGCACACCTTGTTGAATTTTGACTTATTCTAGAGAGCAAACGTGTAGAGTGTGTCTCGCACAAAATAGTTTCTGTATGGATCTGAAAATGGTACAAAGAATACTAATGAATGTACTCTAACCAATACTTTTTGTCTTACTAAATTTGGATCTGTTATAAAGAATTTATGACGTTTTTACCCGAAACACATGTTTTAGACTAGTTTCAGGACTAGCCACAAAACCTATTTTCCACAGAGTGTAACTCCAAAAATACAATGAACCACAAGCTGAAATGTTTAACACAACTACTTGGATATGTTTCCTCAACAACCTATCAATTTCACATTCTGAATCATTCTAGAAAAAACATTATTGTGAAAATGGTGAGATGACCTGTAAATAACATGCCTTAGAAAGCATCATCAAACGAATTTATCCTCAATTGAATTTTGTCCTTCTTTACTTCACCTTCCCTCTGAAATTCGGATTAGATATCCTTTTTTTACCTCAGACACTTGTATATATTGAATATGCTCAAGTGTGGTTAAAATGAGAGAGGCTTGCCTCTTATTTATACTTTCATGTATCTTCCTCAAGGGGTTACCTTTTAACCATCTTAATCTGCTTTCCTTATTTTAGGGTTAACCCACTTCTAACCACTTGTCCACTTAGTAATTTCACCATTAAATTTATTATTTAAATAGTTTATTTTTTATCCATTTTGAATTATAGTACACTCATCAATTCACTTTATTATTTACCTTCTAAAATATTTTAAACCACTTTCCTTATTTTAGGACTAACCCACTTCTAACCACTTGTCCACTTAGTAATTTATCCATTAAATTTATTGTTTAAAAAATTTCTTTTGTATCCACTTTGAATTATAGTACAATCATCACTTCACTTTATTATTTAAACAATTTCTTCTTTGCAACCACTTTGACTACATTGACCTTTTGGGGCTTGTAGATGACTCATGAGGGTTCTCCAACTTCAGATCAACATAACTCTCTAAGTGTGAGGAGTTACGTGACATTCCACATACCAATGGAAATGGAATGACATGTAATATCCATATAGAATAGTATTACCTGAAATAATATCAAAAATCATACCATTATCTATCAAACATAATTGGTTCCATGACGCAAACCTTTGTGCTTCCAGAATTCACTCCTGAATTTTCTTCAAGGGTTGAAATCAATGACAACCAACCTAATTAATCAACAATATACCCCTTTGGAATTGATGGAAACATTATGATGCAATACTGAAGTCATATCACTCATCCTCACCCTCTGGCTATCGCTCCACCTAGAACCATGCCTCTATGCTTTGCATCTGATAAATCCCCCCCCCTTTCTCTTCAATGGAAACGATATCTTTCCATATAGGGTTTCTCCCCCTAACTGAACTGTCCTTAGGGATACTCCCCCTGACTGAACTCTTCCTGAAACTCTTCTCCCAACCTAAACCGTCCTCTTTATGGTGCTTCCTCGTGTACAAATAAGACATATAAGATAAGCATTCAAAAGAATTCATTTTGGAGTAGAAATTACTCTGAGTCTCTAACAAAGATACTCGAAGTATTCTCTTGGAAGCGGTTTTGTAAATATGTCTACCACTTGTTCTTTTGTGCCCACATATTCAAATCTGATGTTCTTCTCTGCAACCTATTCTCGTAGAAAGTGATACTTTATTGGAAATTTCTTTACCTTGGACTGCATCACCGGGTTCTTTGATATAATGATGGAACCTGTATTATCACAATAGATTAGAATGGACTCATTATACTCAACATGTATATATATCAAAGTTTGTTTCATCCATAGAACCTGTGTACAACATGTTTTTGCTGCAATATACTCTTATTCGGCTATAGATAAGGATATTGATGATTGTTTCTTTCTTAGCCATGATACTAAACACTCACCCAAGTAGAATGTTGATCCATTGGTGCTTCGTTGGTCATCAATGCAACCTGCCCAATCTATATCTATGTAGGAAATACGAGATAGATCCTTTCCTTTTGGATACCATAATCCAAACTCTTATGTTAATTTGAGATATCTAAAAATCCTCTTCACTACTAATACATATGGTTCCTTTAGTGCTACTTGAAATTGTGCCACTTTTCCAGCTGTCTGCATTACATATGGTTTGGATGATGTCACATATAGTAAGCTACCAATAATTGACATGTATTGCCTATGTTCTGTAGACTTTGAATCACCATCTTTGCTCGACTTGCAATTGGTTTGCATAGGAGTGGTAACCGGTTTTTAATCTTCCATTCCAAAACTCTTTAGCATTTCTCTAATATACTTAGTTTGAGAAATAAAAATTCCTTGGTTGCTTTGACATATCTAAAGACCTAGAAAGAAGGATAGTTCTCCAAGTAATGACATTTAAAATTCATTCTGCATATCCTTTGCAAATTTTTGGCTTAACCTGTCATCGGTACTTCCAAAAATAATATCATCAATATAAACTTCAATTAATAAAATACCATCTTGAGTTACCTTGATGTAGAGGTTGTTGTTTGCACTTGATTTTCTGAATCCTTCCTGTTGTAGATATTTATCTAATCTAGAGTACCATTCTCTAGGAACCAATTGTTCAATGTAGACTTATTCTTCAAGTTCCCCATTTAGAAAAATTGATTTCACATCCATATCTGTCCATATTGTTCAAGACTCTGCTACACCACTCTCCATAATTTTGACTCATATGTCATTGTAATATCATGAAGTACTATTAAAACTAATTAATCTATCATATTGTACTTCTTCTAACTTAATGCATTGAATCTGTCTACTCAAATTCTTCAAGTTTCTCAAAGGATGGTTCTTTGGTCTGTCTCAACTACCTTATAGACTCCCCCTATCTATTATTCATATTATCTGAGAGTCTCTAAGTCAGATGGATCAGAAAAATTATTTCTCTAGAGTGTATTCATCATCATATTCATTAGTATATTCATCATCTCTCTGAGTTTTGACTTCTTTATTTATGTCTCTGGATTCATATTTGACTACAGTTCCTGAAAGTACAATCTCTTGAACTTGTTTCTTATTTACCTATCCTTCTTTTCTTTCAGTTATTTTCCAAATATTTTTGTATATGGAATCTTTCCATTTCTCTGTAGAATTTTCTTCATCTTGTTTTATTTCCAATCTTGCAATCTTTGGGACCTGGTCTTTGTTAACTTGTTCCTTGTGTTTTGAACATCCATTTTTAACATACCAACCACACTTATTTTTCTTAACTTGTAGAGTGAGTGTGCATTCTTCATGTCTATACTGATTATGTTTTCTTATCCATATTCTCTTTTGATGCTCCTGGCTGTGATTGTTTTTGTTATGTTGTGGTTCTCTAGGAGGGACTTTCATTCTACAATATTTGGCCATGTGTCCAAAGTTGTTGTTGAAGGAAAATCTCCCTGCAGACAAGTAGATCGCCTCAAAGAGCTAGACTCTTAACTCTAAGACAGAAAATGCTTATCATGGTCACTGACTTCCTTTTAAATCTAGGTGAACTAGTGTGTGAGGAGGAAGGAGAAAAGAAGTACCTTTTACCGGTGTTTGTCCCTGCATGCTCCATGTTGAGCTCCAATATTTCAATCCTCGATAAGCCCTGTAGAAAAACAAAGTACAACAACTTCCTACTCTATCAAGATTAGTCTGAAATAGGTCTATCTACTAAAGACACAAATTCATGTGAGATTGAACATGAATTAGAAAGAAACAGGCCAAGCAAATTATATTAATGAGGACAAAGCATTGCTTACAACCATAGATGAATTGTTGTAGTTTCGTCAAGTCCCCCTTATCTATCCCTTGCTCAAAAGATCCATGATCCGAATGATGATAGTTTCACTAATTTCTCCCTATGAGATCATAGGTCTATTGCCTCCAAATCATCTCTATTCCAACACCACTTATAAGATCATAAGTTTGGTGTGATTCTCTCTTTCCAGTCCCCTTTCACCATTAGAAAGCTTTCTTATATAACCTTGGAGAGGCTCAACAACTTGAGATATCCTTGGGGAAGGTGAGGATTTTCCTCCTTCGGTTGAGGATCTTCCCTAATATCATGGTTGGACTAGGGATTCGAGCTCAACTACCTTCTAAGAATGAAAAGATCCTTCCCCCATTCATCTCAAAAACTCAACTACTGCCTAGAATAGGTAGCGCTCCCTCAAAAGGGCCATCAGAGAGCTAAAACGCTCCCCAGTAGGTTTAAGGGGGGTTCCAGTGCTCCTAAAGACACTAGAGCTCCCTCAAAAGGGCCAAAGGAGATTTATAACACTCCCAGACAGTGTAAGGGGGAGCACCAACACTCCTAGAAGAGGTATAGGGGAGTGCTCTCCTTCAAAATCTTAGTTTTTTGAGTGTTTTCAGATGGAAAAAGGTTCATGATCCTGTTGACTCATTTCTCCTCTTCCAAATCAAATGTTTGAGGTGCTTCAAGTGTCTTTCTTATGTCATTATAGGCACGACATAAGAATCATGGCAGTATGCTTCCCTAACACTTGCGACATTTGTGAGCAAAATGTGACACTTGCAACACTTGTAATGACGACACTTGAGACACTATCAAAGTGAGTATTTTTTATGTGTAACAAATTGCCCCCCAAAGTATGAAGTTAGAAGACAGGAACTGATAACTGAAATGCTTTGTAGACTTTCAAGAAAGGGTATAGACGTAGAGAACCTGACAAAATCTACACACAAACATCCAACAAATATTATGATCTGTTTCAAAACCCAAGGCAGACATACCTATGCTTGGGTGATCGAGACTTACAAGATATGGCCGCCATAAAATACACTGTGGATCCATAATTGTATTGATGAAAAGGTATAGCCACTGAGGATACAATGTGGATCTATACTCTGCGAATGTGAATGTGATAGCTTCGTCAAGTCCCCTTTGTCTAACCCTTGCTCAAAAGATCCATGATCTGAATTATAGTAGCTTCACTGAAAACTCTCCTCTAGTTCATCGTGTGTTTCCTATGAGATCATAGGTTTCATGCTAGCAATTCTTCCCCCTTTTCACCATCACAGAGTCTGCTTATATAGGTTAAGAGAGGCTTAACCTCTTGAGTTATCTTTAGGGTTGGTTGAGGAATTCCCTCCTTAGATCAAGGATCTTCTGATTGAACCAAGAAATCGAATGCAACTGCCTTACAAACTTGAAATATCCTCCCCTAATTCTCCTCAATGGGCCAACCACCACCCAGATTAGACAATGCTCCCTCAAAAAGACCATCAAGGCATTATAACGCTCCCTAGGAGGCTCAAGGGGTGTGCCAGCACTCTAGATATGGGTAGTTCTCCTTCAGAGGGGTAGTTTGGTGCTATAACACTCCCTAAGACCTTATAGGGGAGTGCCAACACTCCTAAGGGTGCCATAGGGGAGTGCTCTCTCTCAAAACCCTAGTTTTAGAGATCCTTTCAGGTGGGAAGAGATTCTTGACTTCATTTAATCATTCTCCTTCCTCCAAATCAAGTGTCTGAGGTATTCTAAGTGCCTCCTTAGTGTCGTCATCATGGAAGTATGCTTTGTTTGATGTTTGTGACACTTGTGAACAAAGTGTGGCACTTGCAAACCTTGTAATGACGACACTTGCGACACTATCAAAGTGAGTATTTTTTATGTGTAATATATTTCCCCCCAAAGCATGAAGTTAGAAGATAGGAACTGAAAACTGAAATGATGTGTAGACTTTCAAGAAAGGGTATAGACTCAGAGAACCTGATGGAAGCTACACACAAACATCCAACAAATATTATGACATGTTTCAAAATCCAAGGCAGGTATACCTATGCTTGGGTGATCAAGACTGGCAAGATATGGCTGCCATAAAATACACTGCGGATCCATAATTGTATTGATAAAAAGGTATAGCCACCAAAGTTACAATGTGGATCTATACTCTGATGACCTGGATTGATCGTAGCCACGAAGAATACACAGTGGATCTACAAGATGACAATACATAGCCACGACCAATACAAAGTGGATCTATGTAACAATGTATGTATCATTCGTCCAAGAGAAACTCCTTCGCAAACTGGGAAAAGAATATATCAAAGTGATCACTCAACCCAGGGTCTTCTTACCGATCCCGATGTAGTACGAATCTAACCATGTGAATAGATGTCCTGATGTCAAACATGGCAGAAACCACTTGATTACCGATCAATGATGTAAATCGTTAACAAGTGCGAGGGATATCACCATTAATGTCAATGATTCCCAAGGTACCCTAGTACATTCCAACGAATGTGAATGGATGAGCTGGAGTCGAACATCCATGGAATTATTCGATCAGAGGTCAGTGATGTAAACCCACTGTCGAATGTGAGGAGGCCTACCATTGAGGCATGCAGGTCCCAAAGTACTAATTGTTTTCTAATTCTAGTTCCTGGATAATGTGTTGAAGTCGACAGGAATAGATTCATCGAAGGAGGGCCTTAATGTGTCCCCCATCAACGACATGAAACAGACATAGAGATGTAATTGGTAGATCAAATGAACAAGGACTGACACAGGTATTGAGACAAGATATTTGTGATGATTGACTCTCGAGGTGGATACTTCCCTTGAACACTGAGGCACGATAGTAGAAACATGACATGGACCAAAACTTGATGATGCAATGGATGTTGTGACTTACGTCAGGTGACCCAAAGGAGTGAAAGAAACTCAAAGGATTGGCTCAGTGCAGAGGTTCAGCGGATTATAATGTGTGCAACTGAAAAAGTGTCGTGTTCAAGGGCGACTCTAAGAGTTACTTGGTAATGTTCTCAAGAGACTGCTTGTCTTGCTTCTTTCAAATTTTCCCCCATCTAGATAGACGAGTACCTCTTTTTTATTTAATGAGCTCGAGGAGGATAACACATGCTCGATATAACTGACCTTCAGCGAGTTCCTCTTCCTTTGTTCAATGAACTAGAAGAAGTAAGGGTTTGGTCTCGTACGGGCCTGTCGATGTTTGTTTTAGCAAGTCCAAAGACAGAAAACTCGAAGGTTTTTCATGATTATAGAGTCTGGAAAAACACTTAAAATAGAACTCTCTTAGTTCCTTTTTCATAAATTAGTCTGACGATACCGAAAAAGAGATAAACTATTGCTCAACAGATGTTGTCTTCAAATACTTTAACTAGCGTGAAGAAAACAAGGTCGCTCAGTAATATTTTCATGTCTAGAGAGTCTGAAAAGGACTTAAAGATGACTCGAATGTGGTCCTTTTTCGTAATGTTAGTCTCGCGAGGCTGAAAAAGAGATAAATTACCACTCAAAAGATGACCTTTCAAACCATTTAATGAGTGGGAAAGGAAGCAAGATCACTCAGAAATCTTTTCATGTTAAGAGAGTCTGAAAGAGCTTAAAGGAGACTCCAGGGGGTTCCTTTTTTGTGTATCCATATAGGTCCAAAAAAGAGATAAAAGTCTACCCGGATTCATTCTCATGTATTTACGAGCATGAGAAAGAACAAAGACTAAGCTCGGTATGCCCCCAGCTTAAAAGCTAGTGGCTTAACTTCAGAATGATCAACAAAGGCTGGAGTAATGCCCTCCAAGCTTTGATTCATTCACCGAAGGATAAGGGTGGATGAAAAGAAGGTTCAAGAGAGGTGACTGTTTCATTTTTTAATGATCTTGACACAGGAAAAGAACTATGCTCAGGACCTCTGTTTCATTTTTTAACGAGCTTGCCATAGAGAAGAAAAACTATGCTCATGGTTACTTCTTGATCATGGCTTCCGAGAGGATAACGCTCTAGAAGGGTACCATGTCAAGGGACAAAAATCGGTCATGGCTTCCAAGAGATATTTTCCTAATGGAAGACAATCACTCTGGAAGGAACACATGTCGAGGGTCATGACAGGGGTAAGGAGATCGAGCTCCAATAACCCTACCGAAGAGATCACCATGTCAACTACCAGATCCAAATCATCGGAAGTTGAGGTCATGGGAGACAATGCCACATAAATGACATGCGATGGGGGTGATACTGTCTGCATATAGGAACCACTTAGGGAGGTAAACTAGTCGGGGCCGATGAATGAAAGTTGATCAATAGTCACAATTCTTCCATCGTGAGGGAAAGATATCACACGGAAAAGAGTGGATACAATAGCTTTCATGGCATAGACATAATCCCACCCAAGGAATAAAGTGAAATCCAAGGGGTCTCGGACTACCATGACATCGATAAAGACAGTTTTCCCTCCCAAAGTTACAAGAAAGTGAGGAAGGATCCCTAAAGGTTGACTAGTTCTTCTGTTAAAAGCTAATAGATTTTGTGTAACCAGTGCAAGCTGTGGACAACCCAAAGCGTACCATGCAACAAAAGACAAAATACTAACAGACGCGCCTTCATCTATCAGCGTTTGAGGAACGTCCTGACCACAAACCTGTACTGTAATCTGGAAAGGAATGTGGGAGGGAAGATGAGGTCTAGTTAGCACACCCCAATAAAAAAGGATGGCCTCATTACTTGGAGTGAGTTTCACAGGAGAAGGAGGAATGCCCCTCGGCATGGTAGAGTCTATATTAATGAGAAAAACATGGGCAGTATCGGGTTTACTCTCTAGAAGGAGAGTAGGATGGACCGATGATTGGATCAGATCAACCAATGGTGGACTTGGATAGACCACTTTAGCACTCTTTAGAGGAAGAGTGGGACTGACCGAGGAAGGGAATGGATCAATCACTTTGGAACTCTTCAGAGGAAGGGTGGGACTGACCAAGGATTGGAATGGATCAGCCACTTTAACACTCGTCAAAGGAGGAGTGGGATCGACCCATGGAAGAACCAGATCGATCACTTGAGTTTCATTCTCCAAGGGAAGAGTGGGGTCGATGGGTGGAAATAGATCAACCGATTTGGTGTCACTCTCTTGATGAAGAGCAGGGATGATCAATGACGGAAATGGATCAACTACTTGGGTTTGTGGTTCAATCGAGGAGGAAACTAGATTGACCACCTGATCAACCGGACTGACCGAGGATTGAACCGAATTGACCAGTCCATCAACCAATGATGGGTTGGAGGAAAGCTTACGATAACCTTTTGGAAATTGAAGTTTTTCCAAAAGAGAAGAAGCCTTGTCCATACGAGTACAAAGGAGAGAGTAATGATTACCTTTACATAACATGCAAGGGAACTTGACAGTTTTCTTCTTCTTACCAACCTGAACATCACTAGTTGATGGGGTATCATCGACATGACCGACAGAGGCCGATGACATGGAGGACCACATTTCTAAGACCTGGGTAAGACTGGGGCAATCCCTCAGAAAGTGGTCACCCTTACAAATACTGCAAGGGAATTTGGGTTTTGGATTCTTCATTTTAATCTTGGTGACCTCATAAATACTCCCAATACTATTAACAACAACTGGTTTCTTAGAGCCAACATCTGATGTTGTTGGGGCCTTGGTCCTTTTCGGGTTCTTCTTCTTCTGACCAACCTGGCTAGTTTCTTTAGAGCTTTCAATAGGCGAAGAAGGAGAAATGGAAGGAGACTTGATGGACGAAGAAGGCGAAAAGTTGACATGAGGTTGATGTGTGGGTGGTGTATTGACATCTAAATTATTAGGTGCAACTAAAACATTGGGAGGATTCAGGATTACTGGAGTGGGGAAAAACAAAACTGGTAATCCAATAGTGAGTCCTGGAAGACTCAGTTTGGAAACATATGGAGGACCAAAGTTTCCAAACGAAGGAAAGGTATAAGGTTCCCCAGGAGAAGGTGTTCCTCCATTGGTACTTCCAAGATTTGATGCCATTAATACTGACTCGACCTAAGGTCCACTAAGTAAAACAAACAACACACACTACGAATCTAAGAAGTAATCAATCAAACAAACCTTCCTACGATGAAACCACTAGTTGGTGATGAAATCCAACGTCGCAAGATCAAAATAGGAAGGGGCGGGGATAGAGTGGGTGGATCAGTTACGTTAGTGACCTGCTTAACGGACTTACACCTTGGTGCAAGCTTCCACGCAGTAATTATGGATTTACCCTCCAAGGAGCTCGAGTAAGTTTGACCAACGTCTGTTCCAGGTACAGTGAGACTTCCCTTAAATGTCACCTTGTGTGAGACCCTGAATATTGTGGCTACTAAGGTCACCAACTCGTAGTCAGCCCCTAGGCAGGTATAGTCGATAGTCCAATCGAAACATATGGGAAGGATAACAAGTCCGAAATCAACTTGAAAGGCTCCCACACATAATCGTGGGTATACCTTCTAGTGATCCCCAATATACGATCCGACCACTACAAACAGTTGGGCCACAGAGGGATAATCTTTGTAACTCACCCGAATGTGACCTCGTGAGTAACCCCTGTGTGAGAGGGGGATCCCAGCAAGCCAATATGACAATTGGATTTGACTCTTCCTACCACAAGATACTAAGTTTGTTTGATAGCTTTGGAAATTTATCCTTTCAACCTATTCCAAATCCCTACACCTTAAACTAATGTAGGTTTGCTAACAAAGATGTAAAAAGTCTGATAAATTTTAGTTAAGCATTGATTTTAATGGATGTTATTTACTCAAAGGGTGTATGAAAGTGAAACTGATGGAATGATGACTCAATTCCCAAAAATATGCATGAAATGTGATAAGCAATCATTTCTTTTCAATGAATACCTATTCAGGGGAAAGAGGAAGAGTCATTTTCACTATCAAACACTTGATAAGGAATGTCCTCAATCAATTTTATTCTCAATCAAATCCAACATGATGCTACAAAATTTCAGAAATGCAAACTAATATGCAGACTAATCATTAAGATTTACTTTTGTCGTTTTTATGCGATAATCAATTCAATGCAAAATTTCTCCTTCCAACTACCCTTTCAGATCAAGGAGATTCAGACAAGAAAACGCAGATTTCGCACAAACAACACACCCTTTTGCAATCAAAAAAGAGAAATAAAACCAAAAATGCAAAAGGAAGGAGAAATATATGGACAATTTGACCTCAAAGAACCAAATGAGAAGGGGCACAGGCTTCAGATGTCCTTCACT
Organism: Picea engelmannii; assembly: GCA_009831015.1. Taxonomy (NCBI): domain Eukaryota; kingdom Viridiplantae; phylum Streptophyta; class Pinopsida; order Pinales; family Pinaceae; genus Picea; species Picea engelmannii. The sequence continues at coordinate 102,189 of ML785932.1, forward strand.
AGAGTTCTCGCTCAGTCAAATAGGAGAGAAGAAAGCAAGGGATTGATTTCAAGCTCTCAACAGCAAAAACTCAAAAAGAATGAAGAAGGGAATAAAATATGAACAATAAGGTGTTTAATTCTCAGGAGGAAGCATGTCAAAGGTCAAAGGAAGAATCATTCAATCACAAAATAGCCAAGCAAGTGAAAAGACAGAGTTTGGACCTTCAAAAATTGCAATTTTTTGAAGGGATTTTGTGAAAACAGGGGCTGGTGCTCTGGTGTAAGGGACACCAAGGCATTATAAAGCTCTTTCCAACACTCTAAGGGAGATATGGCACCCTGCTAACAAGGAAGAGGAGCACTGGTGCCCAAAAACTCACAAAAATGTCCAAAAAACCCAAAAATTCAATCAAATTGTGACAATCAGGCTGAGTGTGATGGGGTAAAGAGTCAATCAGCAAGTGAAATCAGATAAATGGGGTGAAAAAGGTCTGAAAAAAATCAGGTAAGATAAGGTCTTATGAGGAAAAATCAAAACTAAAATTTTTTATTCGATTCCCCAATGGAGACGCCAGTTTCTGTTGAAGGAAAATCTCCCTGCGGACAGGTACATCACCTCAAAGAGATAGATTCTTAACTCTAAGACAGAAAATGACTATCATGGTCACTGAATTCCTTTTATATCTAGGTGGACTAGTGTGTGAGGAGGAAGGATAAAAGAAGTACCTTTTACCAGTATTTGTCCCTGCATGCTCTGAGTTGAGCTCCAATCTTTCGCTCCTCGATAAGCCCTGTAGACAAACAAAGTATGATAACTTCCTACTCTATCAATATTAGTCCAAAATAGGTCTATCTACTAAAGAGACAAATTCATGTGAGATTGAACATGAATTAGAAATAAACAGGCCAAGCAAATTATATTAATGAGGACAAAACATTGCTTACAACCATAGATGAATTGTTGCAGTTTCGTCAAGTCCTCCTTATCTATCCCTTGCTCAAAAGATCCACGATCCGAATGATGACAGTTTCACTGATTGCTCCCTATGATATCATAGGTCTATTGCCTCCAAATCATATATGCTCCAACACCACTTATAAGATCATAAGTTTGGTTTGATTCTCTCTTTCCAGTCCCCTTTCACCGTTAGAAAGCTTGCTTATATAGCCTTGGAGAGACTCAACAACTTGAGATATCCTTAGGGAAGGTGAGTATTTTCCTCCTTTAGTTGAGGATCTTCCCTAAGATCATGGTTGGACAAGGGATTCAAGATCAACTTCCTTCTAAGAATGAAAAGATCCTTCCCCCATTCATCTCATCAACTCAACTGCTGCCCAGAATAGGTAGTGCTCCCTCAAAAGGGCCAAATGAGCTTTATAATGCTCCCATACATTGTAAGGGGGAGCAACAACACTCCTATAAGAGGTATAGCGGAGCGCTCTCCTTAAAAAGATTAGTTTTTTTAGTGTTTTCAGATGGCAAAAGGTTCATGAGCCTGTTGACTCATTTCTCCTCTTCCAAATCAAATGTTTGAGGTGTTTCAAGTGTCTTTCTCATGTTGTTATAGGCATGACATAGGCATCATGGCAGTATGCTTCCCTGATACTTGCGACATTTGTGAGAAAAATGTGACACTTGCGACACTTGTAATGACAACACTTGCGACACTATCAAAGTGAGTATTTTTTATTTGTAACAGTTGTTTCACTTGTAGAATTCCACTTCAGTACTCAATGATTCAAACCTGTTGTATCTTCTTCTATGTGCTTCACTAGGCCTTTTTGGATAACCATTTTGTGTATGACTTTCAAAGTTGTTTATGTTCTTGTAATTATCTTTGCAATTTATAGCGTTATGTCCAAAATTATTTCATGCATAACATAAATCCAAAAATATAGTTTGATACCTGGAAGTTGAAGATCTTCTAAAAAGAGTTACTCTTATGAATCATTCTTCTTTCTAAGGCCTATTTTTTTTTGTCGGCCATTGATTCCAAAATCTGAATCTTCTTGGTGGAGGAGTGTCCTTGTAATCTTCCTTTTAGGTATTCCTATCCCCTTCGATTGTTTTTGCATAACTTTTTTGATACGTTTATTGTTCTATTTCTTTGTATATTGATCCATTTTTTGTCTTATTGTATCCAATTCTGGGCTTCTCATGATTATGCCTTTGACTTGTGATAATGTCATCCAAAACTTTTGAGTTTTTCTGCATATATTTTTTTTGAAGATCCTTTCTCAATGTGACAATATCTGCTTCCAAATTTTCAATGATCCTGTCTCTTTTTCTAACTGTTCTTTGAGTGCTTCTTCAATTCTTTTATATTCTTCTATTTGAACCTTCAATTCTGTGATGATCTTCTCTAGTTCTTGAGTGTCTTCCTTCTTGTCTACTTCTGCTTGTAGCTTATTGTTTTTCCTCTTTTATCTTCTTATAAATTCTATGGCAGTCAACAATTCTTCTCAGTAGTAAACTTCTACCTATTCATATTCTTCGTCGTTGTCTTCTTTATTAGAGTCTTCTAATTTCATGAATAAAAATCTTTCTGTCTCACTTTCATTGACTTCATCTTCATCTAATGAGGAGATGTATTCTTTTGTGCATAAGATTTTCTTGAAAGATTTCTTTGTGGTTCTTTTGTCTTTATATGCTTCTTTTATATTTGTGTAATCTTCATCATTCCCCTTATTTTTCTCATGAGGACATTTGTTATAAAAATGACCAATACCATCACAATTAAAACAAATCAACGTAAGCTTACCTTTATATATGTCATTGATTCTCTTGTTAAATCTCTTGAAAAAATTGGCCATTTCTTCATCATCTTCTAAGATGTCATTGTTGTTGCAATGTTCTTTTTCTTTTTTCTTTTCCTTTTGCTTTTACCTTTTGGATTCTTTGAAAACTGCTTCTTTTATATATGGATTTTCCCGTTCAATTCTCATTTCATATGCTGTGAATATTCCATGTAGTTCATCCATGCTTATTGAGTCTATATCCTCTCTTTATTCTAGTCCTAATCTATTAGGATCAAATCTCATAGGAAGAGATATTAGTACCTTTTTGAACAAAGACATATTCTTTAATTTCTTCTTAAAATCCTATGATTGCATTTACCGTTTCATTGAATTGTAAGAAGTAAGCTGCAATATTCTCATCTTTCTTCATCTTTAGTTGTTTGAACTGACCTTTGTAAGTTTGAAGCTTTGTTGCTTTGAATTTTGAATATCCTTCATAAATATTTTGAAGTTTGTCCCAAATCTCTTTAACGGATTTACAATGCATAACTTTGGTGTATATCGATTCACCAAGACCATTCATAAGTGCATTTGTGGCTTTGGAATTATTTTGAACGAGTTTTATTGCTCTTTCACTTGTTGGTGGAACTATTGTTTCTTTGTAACCATCTACTATAGATTTCCAAATTTCAAATCCCTATGCATGTATATATGTTTTCATCCTGTTTCTCCAAAATGCATACTTTTGTCCATAAAACTGTGGTATTCCATGCTTATACATGTTGTTTATCTTCAGTATCTACCTTTTAGTGGTTAAACTGATTCTTCAATGAATCGGATCTGATACCAATTGTTGGATTACTGAGAGGCGGGGTGAATTAGTAATAGATAAATATTTTTTTTTAACCACAAAATGCAAGTGTTATATCAATGTAGCATTCTCATCCAATAGTTTCAGAGTAAATAAACAATGAAAAAATGAGCAATCGTACACTTACACAATACACTAGTGTTTTTATATGGAAACCCAAAGCAGGATAAAACCACAGAATGTTTTTTCTTATATGCCTTTAAGAATTACATTCATTGGAAGCACCAACTTCCTTTGTTTTCTAGCTGCAACTGGAAGGAGGCTCCAACCTATAGCTTCTCAGGCTACAACCTGAAGGAAGATCCAACTCCCCAATTCTCTGGCTACAACCAGAAGGAGGCCACAACCCCCTAGCTTCTCAGGATAAAACCTCAGGGAAGCTCCAACTCCCCAATTATATGGCTACAGCTAGAAGGAGGCCACAACCCCCTATGTTATCTAGATACAACCAGAATGTGGCTACAACCACATATCCTTGTCCCATCCAACCACCCTAACGTAGAAGTAGAATGATAGAACCACTATCACACTATCACTGTGAGATATATTGTTGTAAACCTGTACCAATCAACCTGTAATCAACCTATAACAAACTTTACCAATAACATGTGCCAGCATGTACCATACATCAACTTGTACCTCAACCTGTACCATAAACAAATGCATCAACCATGCACAAACCTATACAAATAACATGTCACAATAAGCTATCCAAACAACCCGCAATCAACATGTACCATAAACAAGTGCATCACCCATGCACCAACCTGTATCTCAACCTCTACCATCAATTTTGTGCATCAACCATGCACAAAATATGTACCAATCATGCATCAAATACACATAAACTATGACTCATCAAGATGTACCAACATCATCAACTATACACCTCATGTAGGTGCCAACTCATTAACTACTTGTCTCAACCATGTACCCAACATGTACCTCAACCAAAATCCCTCATCAATTTCATCATCCAAATCTGATTTGTAACTGTGTAATATACTTTGTGTATATGATCACATACCTTCAAACCTTCCTTAACTTTAACAACAAGAGACTAGCATTTTCATCAAACTTTACTTTAGTCTCACATGACTAATTTTGGATTAGTCAACAACCCTAACTTGAAAAAATCACAACTATGTACCTGTAATGAATAAAGATATGAAAATAGTACACAATGTTCTCCAGTGTCGTTTATGCAATTCCTCTAGGTTTCACTACTTTGAACCTCTCGGAAAAGGAGTTATAGAAAAAATTGTATACCTTGTTAAATTATGGCTTATTCTAGAGAGAGAACATGTAGAGCATGCCCCGCATGGAATAATTGTTGTATTGATCTGAAAATGGTACAAAAAATACTACATACTATACTCTAACCAATACATTTGGTATTACTAAATTTGGAACTGGAAGAAGTTGTGACGTTTTTACCCAAAACACCTATTCTAGACTAGTTTCATGACTAACCACAAACCCTATTTTCCACGGAGTGTAACTCCAAACATACAACGACCCAGAAGCTGAAATTTTTATCACAACTACTTGGATATGTTTCCTCAATGGCCTCCCAATTTCACAATATGAATCATTCTAGAAAAAACTTTATTTCGAAAATGGTGAGATGACCTATAGATAACATACCTTACAAAGCATCATCAAAAGAATTTATCCTCCCTTGAATTTCAGTCTTCTTTACTTCATCTTCCCTATGAAATTTGGCTTAGATATCCTTTGGTTACCTTAGTCACTTGTATATATTCAATATGCTCAAGTTTGATTGAAATGAGAGAGCCTTTTCTATTATTTATACTTTCATGTAGCTTCCTCAAGGGGTTACCTTTTAACCATCTTAACCCACTTTCCTTATTTTAGGGTTAACCCACTTCTAACCACTTGTCCCCTTAGTAATTTCTCCATTAACTTTATTATTTAAATAATCTATTTTGTATCCCCTTTTACTTATAGTACATGTAATGTACCTCAAATTCACCATAAAAAAAAAAAAAAAAAACTATGACATAATTCAATTTCGTTTAAGCTTAGAATTTAAGAGAAGGTAAGATTCATTTTTGTCCATAATGCCATTATTACGCCAGTCAAGTTTACTACGAACAAAAAAACTTATATGGATAAATTATTCCATAATTCTATCACTTCCCTTAATTCTCATAGTACTCTAACATGCTTATATGTATTTAGGCAGTATATAATCTTAAGTCGAAGGAACCTTTGAGAGCTCAGAGAGATAAAGCTTAGGTGGGAGCACAATTGTCATTAGATCAGTTGGAGAAAGGATATGAGTGCAGAAAGTTTAACCTCTGGGAGGACACATAGGAGAAAAGTTGAAATGAACAGTGAAGACACTTCGGGGAGAAGTGACGAAACTGCGAGAGTCGTCGGATCCAGAAAAGATGCACGAGGTTTAAACCTGGTGCATGCAGGTGAGTGAAGACTCTCCCAAATTTCGAAAAGGAGAAAGTTGGGATTTGATCATGACCCTTGATCATCCTGAAAGGATCAAAACTGTTGATCGTGGCTAAAGGTCGCAACCGTCCATCGGAGGAACACGTGGATGTCGGTCGATATTTCGGCACCTGGAAAACCAAAGGTCAAGACTCCTCATTTTCACGAGTCACGAAATCCCAGTACACAAAACCCCGAATCAGTTTAGCATGAATAGGTTTCGTCATTTCGACACTCGAAAAACCCAAAGGCAAGAGCCCTCATTTTCACAAGTCGTGAAATCCCGGTACACGAAACCCGGATGTGCTCTATGGAGTTAGCCCCAGGTCATTGGGTGTGATTGTATGGACGGGGGATAAAGGAGGAGCCAAAACCTATTAATCCCTTTTTGGCATTTCAGGACCCGGAGTTTGAAGGGCCTAGTATCGTTGCCACCGGAGTCGCGAAATCCCAAATCGCAAAACCCCGAAGTACTATATGTACAGGCTTCCTCCAATTCAATTATTCAAAGTTATATCTGCTAGAACTTCAATTACAGAAGTACACATATGCCTATAAATAGATCGATACCTTTCAAGCTCATCTATACATAAGCAATCCTACCTAGAATTTTGATTTCAGAGCTAAATATGCTCCTGTAGGTGGATCTGTTCTTTCAAGTTCATATGTAGATAGTTTTGTATAGCGTTTTGTTTCAGGAGGAACCATTCCCAAAATTTAGTCTTTGAACATAAACTTCTTACAACGAATAGATGTCATCCATGGAAATTATTTCAATTGAGCACAATTAGATGCATAAAATCAGATACATGAATCATTCAAACAAAGACTGAGGATATTTTAAAAGAAGATAAAATACAAAGTTGATATTTTGGCATTCAGGATTTGCTTATTACATATGCACAGAGTTCCTTTTCTTTACTAACCCCGAAATCCCAAAATGATGGGCCCACAGCCCTTTCGCATTTTGCAATTTGGCACTTCTTGTTTCATCTTTGTTTATGCATCAGGTGTTTGAAAACCCTAAAATCCCGAACCTCGAAATCCCAAAATGTTGGGCCTATAGTCCTTCTGCATTTCATGATTTGACACTTCTTATATATATATATATATATATATATATATATATATATATATATATATATATATATATATATATATTGTGCATCGTTATTAAAACATGAAAGTCTAAATATGAATAGTCGAATTAGTACAACCTTGGGCAAAGAAAATTTCCATAATAAGCAAGGGTGCATCTGGTTCCTTTATTGTTAAAGTAGTTCATATAATAGATCTGTCATTGCAAATTATAGTATGATATATGTTTCTATATTCTCTTGTTCGAGATACCTTTATACAGGTTAGGTTAATGAACTATAAGGGAAAAATGGTATAATAGTCAGTCTTTCTACCTCAGCTACAGATCTGTCTCTACATAGTCTGTTTAATGGAAAGGAAAAAGTGGCATAGTTTACAACACTCAGAATTTTGTTCCCGACATAATTCATACAGTTAGATTAATGAAATTACAGCATAACCTTCACTCCCAATATGCCAATCTCAGCATTGATTTCACTCAGACAATGAATAAAGAAAGAAAAATAGCAGTGAATCTAATTTAGAGGAGATTTCTTTCAGAATTTAACCATACATAAATCCTTTCAACTATCATAACAAATAAAATGCCAATTCTATCGTTCGTTTAGATTTAAGAAATACATGACATCAGATATCAAATCATTTGAACAGAAAATGGAAATCATTTCAGTTCTGATTTAACAAATACATTGCATCAGATATAAAATCATTCAAACAGAAAAGGAGCAGAGAAACATATCTTAACCAGATCACGAGAAGACAAAGGGAACAACCATGTTCCTCCCAACCGTAGAACATTCTAGCCAAATCACTTGCCCAGCTCACCCCCTAGCCTGACCATGAGTCCATGAGGGCTAACTCAAAACTCCTCCTCAGCAAGGTCTTTCAATTCCAGCAGTTATCCTCTTGCCTCACACTTACTCAGCAGTGCTCATAACAGCATGGAAAATCCATTTCAGCAGACTCCTCTTGCCTCACACTCAATCCGTAGTGTTCATAACAACAAGAGAGCTCAAAAATCTTTTTCCCCGGCATACTTGGCAGCGTCCTGCCTCCTCACATATGCTATTTATCAATTTTTCCCAGATCTTTTTCCCTCCCTTGGGGGGGATTTTCGCAGATTTCTAAATCCATGATTTTCAGGGGCTACCAATGGCCAAATCTCTAATTTTACACTTTTAATAATCAACCCATAGGTAGTTCCAACTTGTTCCCCACTCACGGAGTCATGGTTAGCTGATTTTAACATGGTTGTTCCATTTGTCCTCCTGCAATTAATATATATATATATATATATATATATATTATACAAGTTTCATAGTCAAATAGTTAGTTGAGTCCAATCAAAACTCTTCCCAATAGTCATAATAATTAATTGCAAATATCAAACTCGAAATTCAGAATTTCCATAAATGGAAAAAAAATTTGAAATTCGAATTTACTAAAAACGAAAATAAGTTTGCAGCAAATTTAAATTTCAAAATTATTTTATTTTTGGGGATATGAAATCCTTTCCCCCTTCAGTAAAACACTATCCTCAGGGTTCGTTCCTTTCCTGGAATAGGATTGGATGATATTTCCAATCCTAAAGTGCTTCCATTGAACCTTTACTTGAGTGATGGCTCTGTTCCAAAGAACTATTTCTCTCTGGTCCAAAATGTCTAGGGGTTCCACCTCAAACTCGCCTTTGGGTTCCACCTACACCAAGTTCCAATCAATCATATGAGTAGGATCATGAATATACTTTTTCAACAAAGACACATGAAATACATTATGAATTCTTAGATTAGCTGGAAGTGAAAGTTGATATGCTATGGGTCCAATTCGAGCTAGTATCTTGAAGGGCCCACAAAACCTGGGTGCCAACTTGGCACAGTTCTCTAACTTCAACGAGTTTTTCAGTATTTGACCTTCAAATAAACATGGTCTCCTACTTGAAATTCCAATTTTCTTCTTTTCTAATCTGCATAGCTCTTCTGTCTATCCTGTGCTTCTTTCAAGTTCTGTTATACCTTCCTTACCATGTTCTCCATTTCTTGGAGCATCTCTGGTCCAACCATGAGTCTTTCAGTCAGGTTATCCCAACTAATTGGAGTTGTACACTTTTTGCCATACATTATTTCGAAAGGGCTCATCATAGCCGAAGTTTGGTACCCATTGTTATATGCAAATTATACCAAGTGTAGGTAGTCTTCCCACTTGTTTGTTTTTGTTCTTACATACATGTGGAGCATATCTTCTATGATTTGGTTTGTCCTTTCGGTCTATCCATCCGTTTGTGGATGATAACTCCTACTGAAATTCAAATTAGTATTTAGCCCTGCAAACAATTCCTTCCAAAAAGTGGATGTGAATTTTACGTCTCTATCTGAAACCGCCATTTTAGGAATACCATGCAGTCTAAAAATTTCTTTCATGAATATGTTAGTAATGTTTATAGCTTTAAAAGTAGACTTTACAGGAATAAAGTGTGTAGACTTACTGAGTTTATCGATTACAACCATGATAGAATCATTCTGTTTCTGAGTTTTTGGAAAACCTGTTATAAATTCCATTGATATGATCTCCCATTTCCATTCCAGTACTGGTAATGGTTGTAATAGGCTGGCTGAATGCTAGTGTTTGGCCTTAACCTGCTGACAATCCTAGCACCTAGACAAGTATTCTACTATTTCTCCTTTCATATTAGGCTAGTAAAACAGTTTTCTAAGTGTTGATATCATTTTTTGGTAATCTGGATGACCAAAATACGGTTTCTTATGCACTTCATCCAAAACTGTTAATTTTAACTCTGTTGAATTTGGTAAGTAAAGTATGTTTTTAAATTGTAATAGTCCCTTCTTGTCGATACTTAGATCTGGTTTATCTGAGTCTGCGGTACTGTTTCGTAATTCTTCCATCATCTTAGTGTAATTTCCATCTCTAATACCGACCGTCCTTACCTTTTGTTCCAGATCACTTTCTGCCCTGCTGATATTTACCTCAAATAACCCATGCACTCTTCTACTTAAAGCGTCTGCTACTTTATTTTCTTTTCCATTGATATATCTGACCTCAAAGTCAAATTCACTCAAAAAGGCTAGCCACCTTGCCTGTCTTGAATTAAGTTCTGGTTGGTTAAAAAAATATTTCACACCGCTATTATCCGTCAATAGTAGAAATTTTCTTGCCATTATCTAGTGTCGCTACATTTTTAAGGCATGTATTACTGCAACCAATTCTAAGTCATGAGTGACATAATTTCACTCATGTTCTTTTAATTTTCGAGACTTGTAACAAATCACGTGCCCTTCCTGAGTTAGAACACCACCTGGTCCCTCTTTACTTGCATCAACACATACTCTGAAGTCTTTATCTAGGTCTGCTACCTTCAAAATGGGCGCCGATGTCAATAATTCTTTCATCTTGTTAAACCTATCTTGACACTTTTGCAACCAGTTAAACTTAGTTCCTTTCTTTTGTAATGACGTGATAGGGTAGGCTATCTTGGAAAACCCTTCTATAAATCTATGATAATATCTAGTGATTCCCATGAATGACCAGATATCTTCCACATCCTTAGGTACTGGCCATTCCATAATGGCTTTTATCTTTTCCGGGTCTACGACAATACCTTCCGAGGAAATGACACGTCCTAAATAGTGTATCTCTTATTGATAAAAGTCACACTTGTCAAATTTGGCGTATAATTTGTGTTTCCTCAATGTTTGCAGAACTATCCTTAAGTGTTCATCATGTTCTTTTTCCATCTTTGAATAGACCAGAATATCGTTGATAAATACTACTACGAACTTGTCTAAGTACTGACTAAAAATGTTGTTCATCAAGCACATAAATGTGGCTGGTGTGTTAGTGAGTCCGAAAGGTATGACTGCAAACTCGTAGTGTCCATATCTTGTTCAAAAATCTATTTTGTTTATGTCCTCATCCTTTATCCTAACTTGATGATAACCGGATCGTAAATCCAATTTTGAAAAGATATTGGCCCCACCAACTTGATCGAACAGATCATTTATCCTTGGTAAGGGGTATTTGTTCTTAATGGTCATTTTGTTCAGTTGTGTATAATCGATACATAGTCTTAGAGTACCGTCTTTCTTTTTCACAAAGAGGACTAGTGGTCCCCATGGCGAGACACTCAATATGATATACTCTTTGTCCAACAATTCCAATAATTGTATTTTTAATTTTGTCAGTTCTGGTAGACTCATTCGGTAGGGTCCTTTTGAGATAGGGGCTGATATGGGTAGTAAGTCTATGGAAAAATCTATTTCCCTTCTAGGAGGTAATTCTAGTATCTCATCCACAAACATGTCTCTGAATTCATGTAGGACAAAAAAGTCTTCTAACTTGGGCTTATCTTTTTTTTCTAATAGATTCATTACTTGGATGGCGTAAACTTGACATCCCTTTCTAATACATTTCTTGAGTTGCATCGCTGAAACTTGTCTGACTGATACAAGTTTTGGTATGCCTTGGGTTGTTCTAACAATGCCAAAATTGTCTTTATAGCTAAGTATCTTTGTATAATAGTCTAGTACTTCTTTGTGTTGTTCCAACCAATCCATACCGATAATCATATCATAATATCCTAGTGGTACGATGTTGAGAGTGGTCCTTATCTTTTGACCATCTAAGTTGAACTCAAGATCAGAAATAAAGTCAACTACTTTTCTTTTAGTACATTTTGCTAGTTGTACAAGCCATGACTTTGCGTGCTTCAGTTTCTTAAGTTTATTTGACTCTACTACATCGGGAGTAATATAAATTAATGTATCTCTAGGGCTAATTAAAACAAAAATTCGAGTGTCATTGATTTTACCTTTGATTTCTACCACCGAGGACTGGTGGTCAGCTTGTCGACCATCTATGGCTGCATTTATCCAATGCAGACTTCTTCCCACGTCTCCCACTATCGAGGCTTCCTACAAATTGTGAACAACAGTTCTATTGGCTGCAATTAAATGTGGATAGTTCCTCCTTAGATGAGGCTCTCCACACTCCCAACTGTTAGCCTATGGCTTACCTTTACCAATCACTAAGTCTAAATTGTCACCTATATTTGTATTATTCATTTAGGATATCAATAATATATCCTTAAGTGATGACTAATGAGTTAGTTAAGATTTCCTAGCCTAGTCATCATGCATGATTTTAGGATCTAGAGAAAATCTCTCTATGAGGTGGCATCACCCATTGTACTATAAATATGTAACATTGGAGTGAATACTTTTGTGTTGGATAGTGAGCCTTTTCCACCATGTTGTTGTTCTTGTCTATATTTTATCAATTGGTATCGGAGCAAGGTTTGCTCTTAAGGGAATGTTAATATTGAGAGCCATGGTGGTGATCCATGGAAGGTGAATTTGTTTGAAATATGCAATTGAAGGCCTATCACTATGGTGTCGGAGATCTACGCCTCTTGAACGCGATCTATTCATAGTGAAGCATTACCTAAAATAACCGAGAATGCAAAGATAGAGTACAATTCCACACATCGCTGGAAGGAGGAAAGAAAGTGATGCAAACAGATGGATCTGGTATGCATGTTCCTTTGATTGTAAAATTATTTCATATCTCAACTACAAATCAATTTATTTTCCTGGATCCGATCTAACAATATTTGGCCACAAATGCCAAGCTGCAATGAAGAGGATCCTCTTGTCCTTTGAACCATAATCCTGTAGTCAACTTTGAAGATCACTTCAACTTCAACATCAACTACAAGTAATGTACTTGCAATAGTTCTTTTTGTAAGTGTCGAAATAAAGTTGAGTTGAATTGAATTTGTCATAAGGTGCATTTTCAGTTGAGCCCAACACCCTAGAGTCATTTTGAGTCAAAATTGACAAGGATGAGTACTTAAAACTCAAATCATTGTAAACATCAAGTCTTTGGGATGCATTTTCGGTGGTAACCGACATCCTCAACTTCCTAGAAGCGAATTTAAGCAAGGCAATTTCAAGTGAGCATGAATAGCAAGTGAGAGTGAAGTTCAAGCAAGCGATTCAAGTGAGCGAGTTGTAGATAATCCTTCTTTTATCAAGTCAAATTGTAATAAGTATCTACCTGCACAAGGAGACCTCATTTAGTGTTTTTTAAAATGGCTCGAAGACTCAAATTATTAGAGCTACTGAACACTCTAATAAACACCACTGAAGACAACACAGTGATATTGAACAAAACAAATCTTCAATCAATGCTAACTTGTTTACAAGTGACACAAGATAAAGTTAGACTTCTTCAATCTCTATCCCAACTATTGAATGATGAGTTGACTAATCTCAAAAACCAACATCCAGTGAAGTGTTCTGAACTAGTTTATGTTCAGCACAACCCTCTCTATGATGATGATGATGATGTTTTTGATCAACAGTCAGTAAAGGAACAATACAGTGATACAACTTCAGAATCAGTTTCAGACGAATTTGAATCTATTCATGAACCTACAATTCAAGAGTTTTCTTTTGAGGTTAATGAAGAAAACTTTTCAATGATGCATCAACATGCAGTAAATCCACTTCGAGGGATTTCAAAGCAATAGGTTCAGAATACTCTTTCCAAGCCCATCATCAGACCTTGGGAAGAAATCATCTACAACAAGAATAGAATGGGACTTGGATATGACAAGGAAGTTTCCTTTCATATTCCTGATTATTCCAGACCAATAAAGTTCCAAAGTGATGTATTCCTTCAAGAAGCTTCAACTTCACCTTGTTATTGGATAAATCCGTGAGTGCGGACACAAACCGATCTCCCTAGATCCACCTAGTATATAGAACAAAACAGGACAGAATAATACACTTTCCCTAGATCTAGCCTATTGAATGAACTGAGAGATAAGGGCTATGGACCTACCTTATGAACGCTTTCCTTAGATCTCTGTCGTTCCAATATTTGCTTCAATGCTCTCGTCCCGTCCAGATCACAACAAAATGAACCAATCGAAGTAAAGACAAGTTAAGATATTCAATGGCTAGTCTATACATATGATCAAGGAATTATGTAATAAATTGACATCATCTTTATGGGAAAGGGACATATTACTGTATTAAATTAATTGAAAGTGAAACTTACAACCTGAGCCTTGATTTCATAGGTCTCCTTTCGATGGCTTCTAACTCTGACACACACACTTGCTCATGCATGAAGAAAATCAACCACATGTGATGACCTTGTTGTTGTCTCTTGCTGCTGTAGCATCAGTCCTCCATACAGTCTTGCACTAATTCTCTAATCAAACTCTTGCTAACTTTCCGCTAACTGAACTTAACCCTTTCGATGAGCAATCTCCTCAATATATAAGAGGAGATAGATTGGTTACTTGGATAGGGAATGATCCCAAGATATCTGGAATGCCAGCACCTGAATAACCATTCGAAAGCCAACTCATCCTTCTAGAAGATTCCCTTATAGAAGGCTCAATATCTTTATATTTTCCCCCTTTAAGATCATGTCCGCACCCTAACCATGAGTACAGTGTGGGAAGTTCGCACCCCAACTTAAGGTAGCCTACGGGAATCAGGCATTCTCGCAGGAGAATATATAAATAGCCTGCGAACATGTTTCAAAATGTGATTTATGGAAGAAGACAACTGTAACTTTTCTCAGGAAAGTATTCTTGGTAAAGAGCTTGATTTTCCATCATCATGACCTCCTCATGACATCATCACAATGACCAAATTTGTGGATAACACACCTGTTCAAGTTTAGCATCAAAATGATAAGTTCCAACATTGTAATCAAGTTGGTCACAAGGAGAATCAATGTTTTGATCTCCATCCTTGCCAGCATTGTGGCAAGCATAACCATTCTTCAGAAAAATGTTCAACATTGAAGAAACCTGCAATATTGAAGATTCACTATGAGTGGATTGATCCTTGGAAATGGTCATCAACAACCAAGCGATTATATAAGTCTTACTGTAGAATTCAATCTTGAGTAAAGACCAATCTTGTAGCACATAACATTTTTGTACCTCACATAAGTGGTCCCCTTATGGTGTAGCTTTTGAGCATGGCCCTCACAAGATGAGATAACATGTGGTTTTTTGCACATTCCCACTTTGCGTTGTACTCAAATGAAACAAGTATGGTACTCTCTTGAGCCTAGAAGGGGGGAGTACAATGATGTAACTCTCATGCACCTTGAGGGGGGGAGTTCAAAATTCCAGTGATGATGGTTCATGAAACCACTTGTGGTCTCTCCTTTCAGCTGACAAAGGGGGGAATTGATGATGGAATTGAAGATGTTTGTCATACATAAAGTTTTGACAACAACAAACATCAAATATGCCAGATGGGCATGAAATTTTCCAAATGGGCAACTGTGGTCTGTAGATGGCAGACTTTAGTAGAATTACGGTTCAATAAGTTTAAGTTGAATCATATAGATTTTGATTTTGAGAGAAATGATGTGAATGTTTGGTTCACATAGATGGTCATTCAACCTAACATAAGACAAGAGGATCCTTTTGCATTGCAGCTTGGCATTTGATTGAGTTGTTAGGCATTTTTCAGGGACGTGTCAAACTTGAAGTTGTCACACTTCTCTTGGTTCGCTCTCATCAGATTGGAGTTTACATTAAGTAAATAATTTGCATGCATCCTGGCTCACATGATTACATAGTGAGATTTTCTAGAGATGGCAGGATTTGACAGGATTATGGTTCAATGAATTGTAATTGAATCAGACACATTATACATTGGGATGTTGTTGGACACCTAAAAGTGTCAAGATTGGTTAGTGGTTATCCAAAAACCATCAGATACATGGTATCAATTGGTCAGTGGTTATCCCAAACCACATATTCAGAGATCACTTTCAGTGATACACTGATAGTAGAGTGGTGATACTACATGTTCACCAATTAGTAGAAGACATTAGATTCTTCTAGATAAAATACTTGGAAAAATGATCAAATTGTCAAGTAATTAGGGAATGTTCAGATATTGCAACTGTTCACTTTCATATCTCAGATCTCTTCCAGTTCATTTCAAATGAACATGTTCAGCATCTAAATTGGCAGTTTTTCAGACAGTTCTTCATTGAGGCTCAACTCAGGAGTTTCAGTATGAAGACTTGGAATTGATACCATTTTATTCTTTATTGTTGGTATTATTGATCGGACTTGTGATTGAGGGGGGGATTGTTAGCCTATGTCTTACCTTTACCAATCACTAAGTCTAAATTGTCACGTATATTTGTATTATTCATTTAGGACATTAGTAATATATACTCAAGTGATGAATAATGAGTTAGTTAAGATTGCCTAGCCTAGTCATCATGCAAGATTTTAGGATCTAGAGAAAATCTCTCTATGAGGTGGCATCACCCGTTGTACTATATATATGTAACATTGGAGTGAATACTTTTGTGTTGGCTAGTGAGCCTTTTCCAACATGTTGTTGTTCTTGTCTATATTTTATCACCAACACTTTAATGGCTCGTGGGAGTTGTCCCCAAACTTTTTCATTCCCAGGTTTATTGGTTTACTGCTACCTTATGTATTCAGATGATTGTAGTGAAAGTCCTTCCTTGGGAAAATTTTTGCTGCAACCCGATAAGGAGTTGGCTAGTATCCCTTCTTCCACTGGTCCATTCAATCTTGCTTCTTATCCTTCCAGGTCTTGGGAAACTCTTCCCGTTGTTTATACTAGTCATAGCACTTTCGTGCTTTCCTGAACACATCACTCAAGGATTTGGGGCTGTCAAACTCAATTCTGTCCTGGTAGGTCTGTGGTAAATAGCTTAAGAATCGCTGGATTTTTTCCTTATCCTCCCGGATGTATGGTACAAACCTTAGTAGTTCCAGAAATTTATTTATAAGGTTCTTCATCGTCATCTGTCTGAGTCATAACTCGTAAAATTCTTTCGTCTTCCTTTCATAATAGCTTTCAGAAAGGTATTGTTTCTTGAAATACTTCTTAAAGTTGGACCATTCCAACTGTTTCTCCTTTAGGCCCTTGGCCAATTTCAGGTCCTGCCACCAAATGTTGGCCTTCCCCTTCATATTATAGATGGCCATTCTGACCTTCATGTTGTTGGAATAGTTGTAGATATGGAAGTATTTTTTTATGTCCAACAACCATGCATCAGCTTCTTCTCCTGTCCTGGATTCTCCATCAAAGGTAGCTGGTTTAATCTTTTTAAATTCTCCTTCAAGGTGGTCTGTTTGTTTTCTTTTTCTGTCTGGTATGGTTTTGTCTTCAGCGGAAGGTGTCCCTTCAGAAGAACTGTCTTCTTTTTCTATTTCCACACCAGAATTCTTGGAGGCCCTTTTGCTGACCTCCTCATCATGTTTATCATCTTTTGGGCTTTCCTTGGTTACTATACTACACAACAAGACTTCATTTATCTCTTGTTGTTCCTGCTATGCTTTCTTCATTTTTTCATTGTCATCCTTGAAAACCTATAGTTCAACAATAAGATTCCTCATTGTTTCCAACACCTCCATGGGTGAGCTTCCATCACTATTCTGTCTTGGATCTCAAGGAGGTCCTTGCTACAGATTCCCTTCCATCCTAATTTCTGCACCTTCTTGGGCTGTCATAATCAACACAAAATAGAAAGGCTTTTTGTTTGTAACCATGAGATTTATTAGTTTTTTCATAAATCAGAATATATACTAAGCAATTAATGTGGCCCTGTTCAGGCCCAGTGTTGTAACTTTTTCTTTGATACCATATGCAATGTACCTCAAATTCACCATAAAAAAAAAAAATATGACATAATTCAATTTTGTTTAAGCTTTGAATTTAAGAGAAGGTAAGATTCATTTCTATCCATAATTCCATTATTACGCCAGTCAAGTTTACTACGAACAAAAAAACTTATATGGATAAATTATTCCATAATTCTATCACTTCCCTTAATTCTCATACTACTCTAACATGCTTATATGTATTTAGGCAGTATCGAATCTTAGGTTGAAGGAACCTTTGAGAGATCATAGAGATAAAGCTTAGGTGGGAGCACAACTGTTGTTAGATCATTTGGAGAAAGGATCTGGGCGCACAATGTTTAACCTATAGGAGGACGCGCAGGAGAACAACTGAAATGAATGGTGGAGACACTTCGGGGAGAAGTGTCGAAACTGTGAGAGTCATCGGATCCAGAAAAGATGCACGAGGTTTAAACCTGGTGAATGCAGGGGAGTGAAGACTCTCCCAAATTCCTAAAATGAGAAAGCCGAGATTTGATCACGACCGTTGATCATCCCGAAAGGGTCAAAACTGTTGATCGTGGCTAAATGTCGCAGCCGTCCATCGGAGGAACACATGGTTGTCAGTCAACATTTCAACACCCGAGAAACCAAAGGTCAAGACTCCTCATTTTCACAAGTTGCAAAATCCCAATACACAAAACCCCGAATCAGTTTATCGTGAATAGGTTTCGTCATTTCGGCACCCGAAAAACCCAAAGGCAAGAGCCCTCATTTTCACAAGTCACTAAATCCTGGTACATGAAACCCCGATGTGCTCTATGGAGCTAGCCCTGGGTCATCGAGCATGATCATATGGATGGGGGCTAAAGGAGGAGCCAAAACCTATTAAGCCCTTTTCTTCATTTCAAGACCCCGGAGTTTGAAGGGCCTAGTATTGTTGCCACTAGAGTTGCAAAATCCCAAAGTACTATATGTACAGGCTTCCTCCAATTCAATTATTCAAAGCTAGATCTACTAGAACTTCAATTAAAGAAGTACACATATGCCTATAAATAAATAGGTACCTTTCAAGCTCATCTATACATAGACAATCCTACCTAGAGTTTTGATTTCAAAGTTAAATATGCTTCTATAGGTGGATTTGTTCTTTCAAGTTCATAAGTAGATAGATTTGTCTAGCGTTTTGTTTCAGGAGGAACCATTCCCAGAATTTAGTCTTTGAACATAAACTTATTACAACAAATAGATGTCATCCATGGAAATTATTTGAACTGAGCACAATTAGACGCATAAAATAAGATACACGAATCATTCAAACAAAGAATGAGCATATTTTAAAAGAAGATAAAATACAAAGTTGATATTTCGGCATTCGAGATTTGCTTATTACACATGCGCGGAGTTCCTTTGCTTTACTAACCTCGAAATCCTGAAATGTTGGGCCCACATCCCTTTCACATTTCGCGATTCGACACTTCTTGTTTCATTTTTGTTTATGCATCAGGTGTTCGAAAACCCCGAAATCCCGAACCCCAAAATCTCGAAATGTTGGGCCCACTGTCCTTTCGCATTTCGTTATTCGACACTTCTTATTTTTATTTTTTTTAGTTTGTGCATCATTATTAAAATAGGAAAGTCTAAATATGAATACCCTAATTGGTACAACCTTGGGCAAAGGAAATTTTCGTAATAAGCAAGGGTGCATCCAGTTCCTTTACTGTTAAAGTAGTTCATATAATAGATCTGTCATTGCAAATTATAGTATGATTTTCTATTTTTGTATTCTCTTGTTCAAGATACCTTTATACGGGTTAGGTTAATGAACTATAAGGGAAAACTGGTATAATATTCGGTCTTCCTACCTTAGCTACATATATGTCTCTACACAGTCTGTTTAATGGAAAGGAAAAAGTGGCATAGTTTACAACACTCATAATGTTGTTCCCAACCTTATTCATATAGTTAGATTAATGAAATTACAGCATAACCTTCACTCCCAATATGCCAATCTCAACATTGATTTCACTCAAACAACGAATAAAGAAAGAAAAATAACAGTGAATCTAATTTAGAGGAGATTTCTTCCAGAATTTAACCATGCATAAATCCTTTCAACTATCATAACAAATAAAAGGACAATTATATCATTCGTTCAGATTTAATAAATACATGACATCAGATATCAAATCATTCAAACAGAAAATGGAAATCATTTTAGTTCTAATTTAACAAATACATTTCATCAGATATAAAATCATTCAAACAGAAAAGGAGTAGAGCAACATATCTTAACCAGATCATGAGAAGACAAAGGGAACAACCACGTTCCTCCTAACTGTAGAACATGCCAGCCAAATCACTTGCCCAGTTCACCCCCTAGCCTGACCATGAGTCCATGAGGGCTAGCTCATAAATCCTCCTCAGCAATGTCCTTCAATTCCAGTAGTTATCCTCTTGCCAAACACTTACTCAACAGTTCTCATAACAACAAGGAAAATCCGTTTCAGCAGACTCCTCTTTCCTCACACTCAATCTGTAGTGTTCATAACAACAAGAGAGCTCAAAAATATTTTTCCACGGCATACTTGGTAGCGTCATGCCTCCTCGCATATGTTATTTATTAATTTTTCCCAGGTCTTTTTCCCTTCCTTGGTGGGGATTTTCGCAGCTTTCTAAATCCCTGATTTTCAAGGGCTGCCAATGGCCAAATCTCTGATTATCCACTTGTAATAATCAGCCAAGAGGTAGTTCCAACTTGTTCCCTAGTCATGGAGTCATGGTCAACTGATTTTAACATGGTTGTTCCATTTGTCCTCTTGCAA
>ML785932.1:124510-139090 GCA_009831015.1 Picea engelmannii
AGGAGTACATGTATGGGAGAGAGATCTTAGAGATAGTGTGATGGAGGGGGAGAGGGAGGATGGGGTAGAGAGAGACTAATATTGATTATGAGAGAGAGGAGGGAGATAGAGGGAAGGGGGGTAGAGAGATATAAATATAGAAATGGGGGGAGAGTATAGGAGAGAGAGTGAGGGGGGTACAATGAGTGAGAAATGGAAGGGGATATAGAGTGACAGGGAGAGAGGAGTACATTAAAGTGAGAGAAGGGGGGAGAAATAGATAATGGGAGGGAGGGAAAGATCCAACAAGAGTAAAATAGATCTTGAGAGAGGGATGGAGAGATTGAGGGATATGGTAGAGAGAGAGTGGGGTAGATAAATGTAATGTCCCTCACCTCTTGATAGAGATGATGTAAGAGACTTAGTAGTCTAGTTTTCCCCACTAAACTATATTCTCATGAATCATGGGGACTAAGAAACCCCAAAGTACTTACCTAAGCTCAATGTTATAATTTTAAGTGGACTTTGGGTGAAAAGGTAAAATGAGGAAAGGAAAATACCACGTGTGGAAAATCAAGGAGTTAACCCCATGAGGTGGTCAACTAACTCAACAGAGAATTCGATCATGGTATAAAATAAAAAGGAGGGTGCATCTCTCACTCATTCTTGAATATTATTACTCTTGCATTCTTGAGCTCTAGAGCCAAAGACGTTTTGAGGGTTTTTGGATAGAAAACCCTAGAGATCAGCTCAATGGTGAAATATCCCACCCATCCTAGTCTAATATTGGTCATGGAGGTGCAATATTCCTCCTTGAATATTCTACAATATCTTATATGTTACTCAGTCAGTGAAGGAAGAAAGATTGTGCATTTCCTAGAGATTTCCAGTAGGAGGGAACACTATTTCAAGGGAATATATTCAATCTGGAGTGAGGAAGAGGTTTTGGTGGCCAAAACCTATTGGTATCTCAATTATAGGCATAGGGAACCTTTATTGTATCATTTTGGATGAGTTTTCTTCAGCATATTATTTATTGGGTGCTTGGTACGATTTCTAGAGGAGGAGGGCGCACTGCATCATAGAGATTTGGTCATTTGGGGCATCAAATCTTGTCCATTTAGCTTGAGACTTTTCCCAGGGGTTTGCAATCCCCCGATCTACTCTTTCACCAATTTCGGAGGCTTAAATGTAGGAGTCCCAAATATTGGTCATTTACATCCATAAATAAGGGTGCAACTCATCCAATGTCAGGGTAGCTATTGAATGGAAAGACATTAATATTTTCCCTTTGTACATTTGATTGTGGTGCCTTTGGAGGATATTATCTTAAGTTTTGGAAATTGTTGTAGAAAATATTAGTATAGCTTGATTATTCTTCTTGTATTCTCCCTGATCTGTCGATATATTTTATCAAGATCACTCTATTATATAAATAAAGGTTAGATATAAAGTTGTTGGTTCTATATTAGTGTTGTTTTCTTGTATCTTGTTATTTTATTATGCTATTTTCTCAGCTATATATGTCCATGCTATGATATTCTATGTATAAACCCTCAATCCACATATTTATGAAGAAAACCTATAAAAAAAATTGAAACAACAAATAAACAGTTAAACAACCCTTGGTTTCAAGAAAAAATTAGCTTCGGAACATTATGGTTTTGTCAGAGTGTTAAATTCTCCCAGCTTGTGGGGATTAGCGCATGCATAATTTCAGTGGTATTTATATGGGAATGAACAAAATATAGACATGTGAACCAGAGGAATAAATGAAAGGTTCAGGTCATGACAATGAGCCACATGTTTTAGAAAGTATAGCAAGGGAACTAAAAAGTTCCATAGATAATACACAGAGTACACTGGAGATCATTCTACAGGAGAACAATGAGACAATGCATAAGGGATAGGTTGAAATGAAGGAAATAATGGAAAAAATAAATGCTAACCAAGAAAAACTCGCACAACTCTTGTTAGAGATGAAACATGGGGGGAATGACCCATGAATTTATGCAAACAAGGAATCCAATAGTTCCCATGGGGGAACTAGACATTATCATGAGAAGGATATTCAGTACCATACAAAGGGACAAATATTTGTATGGGGGACTTCCAAGTGGTAAAAACAAAATAGAGTTACCCCTAGACCTTATATTCCTACATTCTTGGATGGCCAACCACATGATAACTACTTCAATTAAATGGAGGAAAATTTTGACGAATATATCAGTGAATATGGATCATTGAGTGTGGGATTCAGGAGACAGGTTACATTGGACCAATATTGTGGTATCAAATTCATGGGTAAACCCAAAAACTATCACAAGAACAACAATGAGTTGAAGCGCAGGGCAGATAAGATGGATATTCCATACTTTGATTGGTATTCCAAGGTGATTGCGCAAGCTTGGGTGCAGAAGTTAGACACCTATTTACAACTTAACCCCATGAGGGAGATGGATTCCACCAAGTTTTCCACCATGTCTTTGGAGTGAAAAGATCATGATTGGTGGTATCTTGGTTTGAATACCTTGGGTCATAATTAGATCACTACTTACACAGATTTCACTTAGAGACTTATGGATAGATTTGATCAGGGAGATCCAGAGCTACATTTTGGGGAACTCACACAACTCATATAGACCGAGTCACCAAAGAACTATATAGAGGAGTTTCATAGAATAACATTGATGGTGCCAGATGTGTCTCGGGAAAGACTAATGATTCTCTTTATAGAGGGATTGATGGAACCCCTAAAATGTTGGGTCAAGGATTTTAGACCTTCCAACTTACATGAGGTCTTATGTAGGACTAGGGACTTGATGGTATCTGGAAGTTTTTTTTTTTTTTCCCTAGACCACCCATAAACCAAGGGGGGAGAGATATAAAGGGGGTTGACAATAGAAAAGGAAGAATGGATGAGGCTACTATGAGATATTTTAGGAGGAAGAAATTGTTCTTCACATGCAGGGAACCTTGGGATCCAAGGCACGAGTGCATGGGTAAGGGAAAGGCCCATTATATTGAGGTGATTTATGCTAATGAGGAGGAAGAAGATTTCAACCATATCCAAAACAATGAAGCAAATCCACCTAGATTGGACCCTACAAAGAATGAAGAAGGGGAAGAAGTAAGTTTCTTCCTTGCATCAGACAATAAGGTTACAACAACATCTATCAGTGGGGTGCCTAACTTCAATACCTTCCGGATGATAGGAGTGCTTCAGGGATATAAGGTTTTAGTGCTCATTGATAGAGGAGCCTCACACAACTTCATAGACTTAGCCTTACTAAAAAGAAGGCATATACCTAGAGTGGAGTTTGAGGGATTTTGTGTGGAGGTAGTAGGGGGCCACACCATGCCTTCTGACATGTATATTCCATGGATGAAACTTACCTTGGGCAAGCACAACTTGGAACAAGAATTTTATGTGATGGATCTACCAGATACTAATATCATATTGGGATTTCAATGGCTTAGTACATTGAGACCTATCACCACCACCTATAAAAATATGGATATTTCCTTCAATGAAGCGAGTGGGAAAAAGGTGATGCTTAGAGGGATGACATGTAATAAACCTAGAGTAGTGACAACAAAGTGCATGGAGAGCATTTTAAGGAGAGAAGACATTTTATATGCAGTATAATGCATAATATTAGTTTAGGTGGACAAGAAGGGGCATCCTCATTACTCTCAAGACATTCACAAAATCATTGACAGACACAACAGGGTTTTTGAACCTATTCCACTAGGAGAACCATTAGATAGAGAGTTTGAGCATATTATAGAATTGGAAGAAGGAGAAAAACCTATCATTACTACTCCTTATCGACACCCAAAAAAGTATAAGGATGAAATTGAAAAGGATATCAAAGAAATTTTAGACATGGGTCATATCAAACCAAGTTCCAGTCCCTTTTTCATCTTCAGTGGTGTTGGTAAAGAAGAAATATGGGGCTATGTGCATGTGCATTGATTATAGGGAATTGAACAAAAAGACTATCAAGAACAAATATCCCATCCCCGGGATTGATGAGCTATTGGATGAGCTTCATGGGAATGTCTAATTCACCAAGATAGACTTGTGCTCTGGATATCATCAAATCAAGATGAGCGATCAAGATGTCTCCAAAACAAATTTCATATGTCTTTATGGTCACTACGAATTTGTTTTTATGCCCTTTGGGATAACTAATGCTCTAGCCACCTTCCAATATTGTATAAACAATTTCTTCAACAAGAAGTTGAGGAAATTCCTCTTGCTCTTCTTTGATGATTTGTTGATATATAGAAAAACCTAGGACGATCATCTTCAACATGTATATCAGATCTTAGCCATCATGGAGGGACAATACTTATATGATAAAGATTTCAAATGTGAATTTGGAATGACAAAAGTTCCTTATTTGGGACACATCATTGGAGTGAAATGAGTACAGGTGAAACAAGAAAATATAAAAGCCATACTTGATCAGCCAACACCCAAGACCATTACTGAGTTGAAGGGATTTCTTGGCATCTAATGTTACTACAGGAGGTTTGTCAAAGGCTTCTCTCAACTTTGTGCACCCTTGACATATTTGACTAGAAACGGTGCATTTAAATGGAGCCAAGAAACACAGATGACTTTTGACAAGATGAAGAAGGTAATGAGCACTTGTTCGGTACTTGCTTTACCATACTTCTCACAACCCTTCATATTGGAGTATGATGCCTCAGGAGAGGGCATTGGAGCAATGGTTATGAATAATATGCATCCGATTTCCTATGAGAGATGAAAATTGAGAGGCCTTGAACTTCTCTACACCATTTATGACAAAAATATGTTAGCCATCATGAATGCATTGGCTAAATTCAAAAAATACTTGGTTGGGGCCAAATTAATTGCGAGCACAGATCATAATACCCTCAAGTACTTTTTGGACCAAAATGACCTAAATGAAATACAATAGAAATGGGTTATCAAGATCCAGGCCTGTGACTTTGACATTGAATTTTTCAAAGGGAAAATAATATGGTTGTTGATGCTTTATCCAAAATACCTTCATTTTATGCTATGAAAAATATTTTAGTTGACTGGAAGGTGCACCTCTTGGTGGAATATTCTAAAAACAGGTTTTCTTGTGAGTTGATGGATGGGAAGGTACATGATGATAACTTCCAGATTGTAGATGAAATCATATACAATATGGGTCGAATCTTCTTGGTTCTTAAGTCAACCTTCAAAAAACGAGTGTTATAGGCATGCCATGATTCACTATTGGCAGGGCATTAGGGGTTTTTCAAAACATACAGGAAGAGAAGGGAGATATTCACATGGAAGGGTATGGAGGAGGATGTGATGTGTTATATCAAGGAATGCTCCACTTTTCAGGAGAAGGATGAACACACTCACCCAACATGTTTATTTCAACCACTCCCCATTCCAGAGAAGAAATGGGAAAGTATATCAATGGATTTCATCACGAGATTGTGCAAGGTCGAAGGAAAGGATTGGATTTTTGTGGTTGTGGGAAGACTAACCACATTTGATCATTTATTCACCATTGTCACAAATTATAGTTCTTCATAGGTTGCATATTTATTTTTTAGAGAGATCTTCAGGTTGCATGGGTTACCCAAAACCATTTTGAGTGTCGGGGACAACAGGTTCATGAGAACCTTTTAGCAAGATCTATTCAAGTTGGTAGATACGAACTTGACCCCCAACACTAGCTATCTTTTTCAAACGGATAGCCAAACCAAGATAGTCAACAAATGGGTTGAAGGCTACCTTCGTAATTATGTTTCAGGGAAACAAAATGCATGGGTTAAGTGGCTTAATTTGGGAGAGTATTGTTACAACACCACCTATCACATGTTTATTGGCATGTCACCTTTCAGGGCCTTATACAGCTATGATCACCTCACCTTTGTGGAGATTGTTTTCTATGATAGTAGAACTCCTCTAGTACATGATTGAATTCAACAGAGACTGGATATACTCAGAGAGATTAAAGACCACTAGAAAAGGGCACATAATCAACAAAGTTACAAGAATATAAGTAAAGAGTGGAACACACATTTGAGGTCGGTGATTTAATATACTTAAGGATCCAACCAAAAAAACAAGAATATATTAAGAGGAGTGGCACAAAAAATATCCAATGTCACTTCTTTGGACCATACATGGTGAAAAAAAAGGTAGGGGTCATGGCATATGAGCTTGATCTACCCCCTAGAACCAAGATACACAATGTATTTCATGTATCATGCTTGAAAAGAGCCATTGGAAAACAAATCATTCCTATTGAGGAACTACCACCCTTGTATGAGGAGGGGTAATTGATATTGATACCAGAGGAAGTGCTAGAGGTAAGGAGGAAGAGGATAATGAAGAGGACCATGAGGGAATAATTGATCAAATGGAATAACTTACCTATAGAATATGCTACTTGGGAAAGTGAACAGGTTCTTTAGGAGATAGGATCATAATTTATTGCGGGAAAACAAAGTCTAGTAGGGGAGACTATAATTTCCCCCACCTCTTGATAGAGAGGGTGTAAGAGAGTTAGTAGTCTAGTTGTCCCCACTAGACTATATTCTCATGAATCATGGGGCAAAGAAACCCCAAATTACTTACCTAAGCTCAATGTTATAATTTTAAGTTGACTTTGGGGGAAATGGTAAAATGAGGGAAGAAAAAGACCACATGTGGAAAATCAAGGAGTTAACCCCAGGAGTTGGTCAACTAACTAAAAAGAGAATTAGATCAGGGTATAAAATAAAAAATAGGGCATATATCTCACCCATTTTGGATTATTATTACTCTTGCATTCTTGATCTCTAGAGACAAATATGTTTTGAGGGTTTTGGGATAACAAACCCTAGAGATCAACTCCCACCCATCCTAGTCCAATATTTGTCACAGAGGTGAAATATTCCTCCACCACCATTCTACAAAATCTTGTAGGTTATTGAGTTAGTGAAGGAAGAAGGACTACACAATTCCTATAGATTTCCAATAGGAGGGAACATTGTTTCAAGGGAAGATCTTTGATCTGGAGTAAGGAAGAGATTTTGGTGGCCAAAACCTGTTGAGATCTAATTGATAGGCCCAATGCACCTTTCCTATATTATTTTGGAGGAGTCTTATTCAACAAATGATTTATTGGGTGCTTGGCATGAATTCTAGAGGAGGAGGGTGCATTGCATCATAGAGATTCGGTCATTTGAGGCATAAGATCTTATCCATTTAGATTGATTCTTTTCCCAGGGGTTTTTAATCCCCCTATATACTCTTTTACCAGTTTTGGAGGGTTGTGGAGGGGTTTGGAGCATTAAAGGAATGAGTCTGAAATATTGGTCATCTACAACCATAGAGAAGGGTGAAACTCAACCAGTGAGGGGGTTTCCAACTATTGAAGGGAAAGACATTAATTTTGTCCCTTTCTACAATTGATTGTGGTGCCTTTGGAGGATATTATCTTCAGTTTTGGACATTATTGTAGCATCTATTATTCCATCTTGGTTATTCTTCTTGTATTATCCCAAATCTGCAGATCTATTGTATCGATATCACTCTTTTATATAAACAAAGGTTAGATATGAAGTTTTTTATTCTATATTAGTGTTCGTTTCTTTTATATTGTCATTTTCTTGTGATATATGCTTAGATATATATCTCCATGCTATGATATTATAAGTATAAACCCTCAATGCACAAATTGATGAAGCAAACCTATAAAACACATTGAAACAACAAATAAACAGTTAAACAACCCTTGGTTCCGTGAAAAAATTGGCTTGGGAACATTACAATAAATAAGGTGAGGGAGGGAGAGATCTAGTAAGAGAAGAAGAGAGGTCGAGAGTGATATGGAGAGATATAGAGAGGAAGGTAGAATGATAAATAGATAAATAGGGACACAAAGAGAGAGTGAGAGTGAGACTAACAACAAGGAGAGATAGAGAGAGGAGGTAAGGAGGGGGGAGAGAGAGGGGGTGGTGGAGGGACGAAGGGAGTGAGAGAGAGGGAGGGAGGGGGAGAGAGACAAAGAGAGACAAGAAGGAAAGGAGGGGGGACAGAAAGAGAGGGGGGGGAGGGAGGGATGGAGGAGGGATAGAGAGAGAGAGGAAGAGATTCGAAGAGAGGTGATATAGAGAGGGAGTGGATGTGAGAGTGTGAGGCATGGAAAGGAAAGGTATAGGTCTAGGTCTAGGTTTTCACATGCCTTTCCTGGTCCAAGTCAAGGGAATTTCTTTCCTTATCATGCATTTCCTTGTAATGTACCACTCTTTATAGTGTGTGAGAGTGTGGGAGGTGTTGTATGTTGAAATAATGTAACTGCAAAGAGTATTGTTATTATTATTGATATATTATTCATAGGATCAATCCCCATTGTGGATTGATCATGTCGGCTATTGTATTAGGACCAAATCCCCTTTTGCGGATAGATCAATAGACAATTATAATAGGCATAATAAGAAGTTGTCCCCAACAGTTATTATTGATACCCAGAAATATAATAAAGGTGGGTTTACCCACCCAGATTGAGAAGTCGACCCTACTAGTGAAGGGACACCTCACACGTGCTAGACTTGTATATATAGAGAGGCCAGTGCGTCACTTTGAGACACAACTCACTTGCTCATTATAAGAAGTAAGTTTCGAATTACCAGTTGGAGAGAGAGAGAAGAGTGACACATCATTTGGAGAGGACTTTAAGTATTGGTTTGATTTATTTCTTGACATTGTATTGGCAATCTATGATAAGGAAGTTTTGTTGGGTTTTCTTCCCCTAGAGGGTTTCCCAGGATAAATGTTGTCTCCTGTGAATGTGTATTTCTTAGTGATATTGTTCTTATATTGTTTTTATCTATTGAAATGCAAATAACTATAATAATGGCATAAACATTAACATGGAATCTGAGCCAACCTGAAGGAATCGTATTTTGCAAGAGGAAAACGTCATTGTTGCAGTACCTGCAAATTAGGGTTTTACAAAAGTGAAGCTTTTCAGCTCCAAAACCACCTAGAAAGTTGTTCCCTCCCCCAAGGATCATTTTGGCACCTTTATCGCACCTTTTTAGTGGCTGGATCTCCCACAAAGTGAAACCCTAGTTTCACAAAAGTACCAGAAGTACTAGAGTACCAGAATTACCAGAAGCACCAGTCCAGAAATCCGCAGATCAGATTTGAAGGGTAAAAATTTGGATTTTCTCAAATCCAAGTACACTAGGGTACTCGCCTCAGCCAAGCGCACCTCCTGGTAAGGTCAAAATTTAATTTTAAGCATTTTCATTTTTGGTCATTTTTCATAGCCTCAAGTACACGATGTCTGGAAGCACAAAGATTGTTGAGAAACTAGAAGGCATAGATAACTTCCATGCCTAGAAGAATAGGATCGGTCTGATCCTTGCAGAGAATGACCTAGCAATATTCATCAAAGAAGAAGTGTCGAAACTTGAAGATGTCGTAGAGAAAGAAAAGCATCAGAAGGACTCAATCAAGGCTCAAAGAATCATTGTAGATTCAATAAAATACCACATGGTCCCGTATGTATCATCCAAGAACACTCTGAAATAGATATTTGACTCTCTAAGAAAACTATACAAAGGAAAGAACATCAACCAAAAGATGAACCTAAGATCTCAATTGAAGAATACCAAGATGCAGAAAGGAGAAACGATTCAAGAATATTTTTCCAGAATCTCAGAGATTAAAGAATAGTTAAAAGCGATTGGAGATACCATAGATGAAGACGAATTTGTAATGATGGCCCTAAATGGTCTCACAATACCTTGGGATACTTTCATCCAGACGATATGTGCCAGAAAGGAGAAACTGCAGTTTGAGAGCCTATGGGAAGAATGCATCCAAGAAGAGACAAGGGTAGCTAACCGTGAAGCACTACTAGCAAGGGATGATGATCAAGCCCTAGCTACTCGTACAAAAGTAGGAAGGAAGAAACCCTACTTCAAAATGGAAACTCATAGAGAGCCTCAACCATCAAACAAATTCAATAACAAAGAATCTCATCCAAGAATTTTTCAGAAGAAAGGACAATGCAAGGGAAGAGATCTCTCATCCATACAATTCTATCATTGTGATAAGATGGGACACAAGGAAAATTCTTTTCCAGTCAGACGAGAATAATACAAGAGGAAGAACAAGAGGAAACATGCCCACATAGTCGAAGATGAAGATCCACCTACAAAGATGATCAAGGACCATGTCTTGATATCGGCCCTCTCAGGATCGGTAACACCAGGAGAGGACACATGGCTCATTGATAGTGGTGCATCAAAGCACATGATGGATAGGAGAAGTACTCTCTCTTCTATTTCAGAAAAGAAGTTTTCTCAGAAAGTGACACTTGGAGATGATTACCAATATCCCATCAAAGGAGTGGGAGAATCAAACTACAAGCTAGATTCAGAAAACTCAATAATGATGAAGGACATACTCTATGTACCAGTCTTGAAGAAGAACTTACTTTCCATATCAAATTTAGATAAGAAAGGCTATAGAGTTGCCTTCATAGATGGAGAAGTTCTTATGTGAGCTAGAGGAGAAACCATAAAAGAAGAAATCGTCATTGGAAATGAAGAAAATGGTCTATACAAGCTAAAGGGTCACCCAGAGACTGCCATGACCCATGCTATTGAAAACTCATGCAAACTTTGGCATAGAATATTGGCCCACATCAACTACAAGGTGCTACCATACATCTGCAAAGCTGTCACAGGTTTACCAAAACTCAAGGTTGATCAAGAAGGCATATGCAATGGATGTGCGCAAGGGAAGAATATCAAGAACCCTTTTCCAAAAGGGGATACCAAAGAAGAAGGAGTACTGGAACTCATTCATTCAGACGTGTGTGGACCAATTCCATAATCCTCCATTAGTGGGTATGTATAATATGTATCATTCATTGATGACTATTCTCACAAGACCTGGATATATTTCTTGAAATCTAAAGATGAAGTATTCAACAAATTCAAGGAATTCAAAGCCTTGATAGAGAATCTTTCTGAAATGAAGATTAAGATAATCAGGTCAGATAATGGAGGAGAATATACCTCAAAAGAGTTAGTGAACTTCTGCAAAGATGTTGGGATCAAGAGGGAACTCACTACTCCCTATAATCCCCAACAAAATGGTG
This sequence comes from Picea engelmannii, assembly GCA_009831015.1. Lineage (NCBI taxonomy): Eukaryota > Viridiplantae > Streptophyta > Pinopsida > Pinales > Pinaceae > Picea > Picea engelmannii. Next base: position 135,640 of record ML785932.1, read on the forward strand.
TAGTTGAAATGAAGAACAAAACAATTATGGAATCTGTAAAGACCATGATTCATGATCAACACCTTCCTATGTGCTTATGGGCAGAAGAAGCAATGGAAGTTGTTTATGTGTTGAACTGATTATCCCATAACACACTTGGGTTCAATACCCCGGAAGAGATGTTCACCGAAAAGAAGCCAGAGGTAATCCATCTCAAAATATTTGGCTGCCCAGTTTTCATACACATTTTGAAAGAGAAAAGAAACAAGTTGGAACCCTCCGGAAAGAAGGGAATATTTGTGGGATACTGTGAGTTTTCCAAGGCCTTCAAAATATACATACCAAGTCACCACCACATTGAGGTCAGTAGGGACATGACCTTTGATGAAGAAGCAGTACTTAAGAAATCAAGAAGATGCCAGCTTGAAGAAGTATATGAAGAGGAACCCGAAATTCCCAAGATTGTAGAATCCATGAGGGAAGTTCCCAGAACTATAGAACCAGTGAGGGAAGTTGTAACTTCCCCTAATGAGGAAAATATTGAAGACCATGATATAGCAGAAGTTCAAGAACCTCCTCAAATGACCTTCTCCCATAAAAGAAATCCTTCTTGGGCAAGAGAGATTATTCAATATGGAGAGAAGTATGGTGTTCTAGAAGGAACTTCGAGACAGGTAAAAAGACTAAATCAATTCTCCAATTACATGCCTTTGATGTGTAATTTACTGGATGAGGAGCCCACCTACTTTGAAGAAGCCATTCAAAAGAAGGAATGGGAAGATTCCATGACTAAGGAATACCAATCTATAATAAAGAATGATGTATGGGAAATAGTTCCTTGACCAAAAAGTAAGGATGTGGTATCATCAAAATGGCTCTTCAAAATAAAACATGCTGCTGATGGAAGTATTGAGAAATATAAAGCAAGATTTGTCGCTCGTGGATTTTCCCATAAAGAAGACATTGACTATGAAGAGACATTCGCTCCTATAGCTAGATACACTTCAATTAGAACCATCATAGCTTTTGCAGCTAAGATGAAATGGAAGTTGAACTAGATGGACATGAAGACAACTTTCCTGAATGGTGTTATCGAAGAGGAAGTGTATATAGAGAAACCCCAAAAATTTGAGGTTGAAGACAGGAAGTCTCATGTCTGCAGATTGAAGAAATCCTTATACGGATTGAAGTAAGCCCCTAGAACTTGGTATGGTCATATAGACAGTTTGTTGATGAGATTACTCTTAACCAAGAGTAAAGCAGACTCAAATCTCTACTTCAAAATTATGGATAATGAACCAATAATATTACTATTTTATATGGATGACTTATTCTTAACTGAAGAAGAAAAGCTCATCACTAAATGTAAGAAGAGACTTGCGGAAGAATTTGAAATGAAATACCTTGGCCTAATGCATTATTTATTAGGTCTTGAGGTATGGCAGAGTCCATAAAGGATCTTTCTTAACCAAGGGAAGTACACAATCAAAATCATGAAGAGATTTGACATGTTGGAATGTAAGCCCATGAATACACCCACGGAAACGAAGTTGAAGCTACTGGTCGATAATTCGTCAGACTTGATAGATGCCACACTATACAGATAGATTATTGGATCGCTGATGTATCTGATGAACACTAGACCAGACATTTGTTTTTTCGTGAACACCTTGAGTCAGTTCTTGGTAGAACCCAAACATGTTCACCTAGTGGCTGCAAAACACGTGATGAGGTACCTTAAAGGTACAATAGATTATGGTCTTAACTATGATAGAGATCATAATTTCACATTGAGTGGTTACACTGATTCAGATTGGGTAGGAAGCGTTGCTGACAGAAAAAGCACTTCCTGATGCTATTTCAGTTTGGGATTATCCATGATCTCGTGGCAGAGTAGGAAGCAATCCAGTATTTCTCTCAGCATAGTGAAAGTAGAGTACATTGCCGCATGTTCTTCTAGCTGTGAAGCTATATGGCTTCAAAAGTTGCTAACCGGCTTGTTTGACTTAGAGATGGAAGAAACCACGTTCCTATGTGACAAACAGAGCTGTATAAAGATGACAAAGAACCCTGTATTCCATGACGGGTTGAAGCACGTAGAGATTCACTATCATTACATCCGTGACATGGTGTAGAGAGGAGCCTTGAAGCTCCTGTATGTTAGCACGGATGAATAGGTTGTTGATGTCTTGACCAAACCTCTATCTCGTGTAAAGTTTGAACACTTTCGAGATAAGCTTGGTATAGTCTGAAAGGACCCTCTCTGAAAGGGGGAGTATATATGATTCCTTGCTTCCGACCTCACTGTTAGACGTAAATCAAGATGATTCCTTGCTTTTGACCTCACTGTTAGACATAAAGAAAGATGATGTGTGATTCCTTGCTTCTAACATCGCTGTTAGATGTAAAGAAAGATGATTCCTTGCTTCTAACCTCATTGTTAGATGTAAAGCAAGATGATTCCTTACTTCTGACCTCATTGTTAGACATAAAGAAAGATGATGTGTGATTCCTTTCTTCTGACCTCCCTGTTAGACGTAAAGAAAGATGATTTTTTGCTTCTGACCTGGTTGTTAGACATAAAGCAAGATGATGTGTGATTCCTTTCTTATGACCTCGCTATTATACATAAAGCAATATGATTCCTTGCTTCTGACCTCCCTATTAGACGTAAAGAAAGATTATGATGTGTTCCTTACTTCTGACCTAGTTGTTAGATGTAAAGCAAGATGATTCCTTGCTTCTGACCTCACTGTTAGACGTAAAGCAAGATGATGATGTGTTCCTTGCTTCTGACCCAGTTGTTAGATGTAAAGAAAGATGTGTTCCTTGCTTCTGACCTAGTTGTTAGACGTAAAGCAAGATGATGTATACCTTGCTTCTAACCTAGTTGTTAGACATAAAGAAAGATGTGACTTGCACTGAGCTACCAGCTTAACAACTGTGACATAGAGCCAGTCAAGTATTATGATGGGCCAGCCTAGTGCTGTGATGAGGTATTAGTTTTTATACTAATACATATTGATTCAGATGATGATGACATTCCTTCGAGAATGACGATGCTGCCGATGAAGAAAAATTTCGATGACTCATAGACATGCTAGCCAATGTTCCAAGATGATATTGACAATACTGTCCTCCTGATGCCACTGATGATGCAGACCTCTCTCACCTGATGTTGTTGAAGAATACCCTTCTTGTTAATGGGGAGTGTTGAAATAATGTAACTGCAAAGAGTATTCTCATTATTATTGATATATTATTCATAGGATCTGTTATCACCCCATAAATTATGGGAATCAATTGATGACTTGGATATTATCTGTATCTGGTGATTAGGTTGACAAATGATATTGCATTCTTCAAATAATTTGTGAAAAGAAAGAAAAAAGAAAAAAGAAAAAAGAAAAAGAAAAAAGAAAGAAAAAGAAAAGAGGGCTAAAAGAATTGAAACAAAGGCCCCATGCAATAA
>ML785932.1:140943-151056 GCA_009831015.1 Picea engelmannii
AGCTGAAGAGGAAGAGAATCTGTTCGTTCCGCCTCCGGTCGACCAGGATAAAATCCCTCTGGTTGACAAAGATAGGTTGATAGCGGACACCATATGCAGATTTGACTTCTCGGATCTGCAATCATGGCTCCGAGAAGTTTTCCTAGACCAAAGCGACGAGATTGGGCTCTGGGAGTCCAATCTGCCCCTCTATCTGTTCCCACAAATTCATCATTTCCCAGAGTTTGCACTCAAGTGCCAAGCTCACTACGTCCCCGAACAGAAAGTCGTTGTTTCTTCCTCTGGGGACGCCCTTTTCTTCATTACCCCAGAGGATATTGACCAAATGATGCAGATAACCCACTCGGAGTCTACCTCCCCATTCAACCTGGAGATCCTCACTGAGCTCTACCAAAAAATGACCTTCCCGTAGAGAGCTTAGATCGTGGAGCTTTTCCTCCCCACTTCCGCTCCACTCCCAACCACAAATCCTCCGTACCCATCTTCTCTATTTTCCACCAAAGGAAATCAGATTATTTCCTCACTGTGCGCCCTGCTCGAGTACTATTCCGATCAGTGGGTAGACGAACCCATCCTTGGTTTTCTCTCTATCTTTTCAAATGATGAACAACCAACCACCCAATTTGATTACATCACCTTCTTGGCCCATAACATCCATGAACAACTGGTGAATTTCGCCACTGAAGGCATGTTCAGGTACTCATCCATCCTAGCTTACATGTTCGTCTACTTCCAAGCTGACATATGGACGCCGACGGGAAGCCACAGTCGGTCACAGCGTGGACGTCTCTCCTGAAGCACAATTCTATCGAATATGACTTCGCAGAGTTCATTGATCAGTTTTACCACCCTGTGGTAAGTATGCTGACTGGCGTTCCTGAGCCATGAGTCAATGACGAAGTCCGGAGATTTCTACACCTCTCAGAAAATGCAAAGACAGGAGACTGGTACTTGTACCAGAATCACTCCAAGATCCGAGTCTACGGGTGCGAGTTGGCACCATACAAGCTTCCTAGATATATGCCGGTAAGAGTTTTTGCACTAGAATATATTAGGCAAATTATGAATTCTGATGAGGTTCATTTTGTTTCCCTCAAAAAGAAGCAACAGTTGTGGATTAAAGGGCAGATGGGTTCATTCATCTGCAACAACAGAGGCGCAGGTGACGAAGCAGACAAGTTGTTGAGGGAAATGAAATTCCCCACAAGTTTCACATGGCACTATGATCCCTGCGAGATCATTTCAGAGATGAGAGTCAGAAATAAAAATGCCCCATATGCACACGAGCCCAGACCCGAAATCGAAAGGTTTGCCAATCAAACAGAGTGGGAGCCTGATACGTTGGTGGACGTGGAACCAACTGTCGGGATGGAAAAATAGGTTGCCTCCACAAGCGCGCCTCCCACTGCCACACCTCAGAATCCCAAGGAAAAGAGGCCTCGGCAATAATCGTCTTCTCCGGTGACAGAGGTGTCTTCGGAAGAATTTAATATGCACGCCAAGAAGCCAAGGACTGTTCCAACGGTAGGCACGACAGTGGAGCAAGAGATCACGACCACCACAGTGGCCTCCCTGGGGGTCAAGCCCATAAGTCTACCTTTCGGTTCGAGTCAACACACGGAGATAGCGAAGGCATTGAAAACCACAGAATCTCCCTTAGATACTCCACCAAGCAAGACCGGGCCCAAATTGGGCATTTTTGAAAAATACGACTTAATCAAAAAGAGGAACCAGACCCTGACCAGCAGTGCCTATGCCCACTTTCAGAAGCAGTCAGCCACGGCTCAACACAGGATCCTTTCAGCATTCGATACAGAGAAAGGGAGGATTCATATGGCTTACCTCCATGCCCAAGTGCCGGATCCCAAAGTAATATCTGATTACAAAAGAGTCACAGTCGAGTTCCAGGCCAAGGACGTGCACCCAGCGGACCAGATGGATCTGCATAAGTAGACCGGAGAGATGGTTTTCCACACTTTGGCCCATGCTATAGCTTCTGCTTCAAAGTATCAGGTAGCCTTGAGCAATGCCCAGACACAGCTAAAGATGGAGAAAATATCATCTTTCGCGAAGGATAACAAAATCAAAACGTTGGAGGAACTGGTCCTCAAGATTGGCAATGACCCTGCGAATGTCAAAGCAGCTGAAGAAATGATTAAGAAGAAAAACGCTGACATCGCATCCCTCAGGAGGCAGCTAAAGGTCCCTCCAACAAAGGATCCACAAACGAAGGAGATAGCCGAAAAGCAAGCGGAAAAAGATGAAATGCTGAGATTACTCATGGAGCAGAATGCTCAGTTAAGGGAGATGGAGGCCGATATGGAAAAACTATTAAAGGAAAAGGAGCAAACGAAGACATTGGAAGGCATCCCCGTTGCAGGATTGAGCATAGCCACAGTGACAGTAGTTCCATCCACAAAAGCAGTACAAGTACTAGAAGGCACCATAGATCTGGCTAAGTCTATGGAGAGAATGAATTTGCAGGAGTCTGAAATCAGTAGACTCAAGAAATAAATGGAAACTCTCCAAGTGCTAAAGACTTCTTTCCAGACAAGTCTAGCCAAAGAGAAGAATTTGAATGAGCAGATCAGGAAGGAGCTACAGTAGCTCCAAAAGTAGACCGTGGCAGGGAAGACTCTGGATGAGGCCAAAGAAGTGATATGGACTGATATTTCCAAGTCCATAAATGAAATATGGCCTATGTTTCAAATAATGTTTGAGCAAAACGAATTGCTCGAAAGAAGCAAACAAGCGGTGGAGAAAATCAGGACAGAGCTGGGAGACATGCCAGCCCAAGCTAATGAAATCATAAGGTTCCTAAATTCAAAAACCAGGGAGGAACTAAAAGAATTGAAAATTGAGGACATGACAAAAACTATATTGGAGGTGAAAAGAGTGCTGACCAAAAGAGGCCTCATGCTCCAGCTTGAAGAGAAAATCCAAGTTATGGATCAAGGAGTGCAAAGGTTTTTCCACAAGATAGATTCTCTACAAAGAAAAGGCCTACTTGGTATGAAGGTCATCAATGATAAATTGATGACACTCCCTGATTATAAGAAGAAGTTGACTGAAGCTTCTAGTTCCAAGTTTGCAGGGGTACAAGGGAGTGTCACGGGAAAAGCATTCATAGAAGCCCTACAGTTGGATATTGATATCCAACATGAAATTAAGCATATATTCGTCATCAAGACCACATTTGCTAAATACACGGATATGGATGAAGTGTACAGGAGATTGCTTAAAATCACAGTGCCAAGTCATATTAGATGGGAGGAGCTGTGCGATCTGCTAGATTAGCAGATGAGCTATCACGATCCAGTCACCTGTCCAGTCAGAAGAGGTCACAAAGGCACCTCACCAATATGACCTCACCAATATGACCAATATGACCTCACCAATATGACCAATATGACCTCAATCCCTGACCTTGTCACGTTCCAAAGAATTTTCCTCGAGAGATGGGAGGTAAAGAAAAACCCTCTCCAAATACTGTCAGAATACGAGAATATTAAAAGAAATCAAGGGGAATCGGTCGAAGACTATTGCACCCATTTTAATAACCTGTATAATGCCATCCCAACTGAAATCAAACCTCCCCCGGGTTTGGCATTAATTAAATTCCCTGATGGGTTCGATGCCGACATGTCTTATCAATTAAGAGAAAGAGATGTTACCACCCTTGAAGACATGCAGAAGAGCGTTATTAGTGTAGAAGCCAATCTGTTGGCAAAACGAGCGCACCAGAGGAATGAGAGGAGAGTCACGATCAAGGAAGAACCTTCCACGTCTAACAATGATTCCAAAATGGATACTGTAGTCAGATCATTGGCAATATTGCTAGAAAGATCAAACATTTCAGACAGAAATCCTCCGAGAGACGACACTCCTGCTCCCCAAATCCGAAACCCCAATTTCAGAAGAAACCCTCCTCAAATCAGGGAAAGGGATCCTAGGGACCAAAGAGATCAACGAGATCCTAGGGATCAAAGAGAACAAAGGGGTCCAGATCCACCGATTAGACCTCCCCTACAGGAAAACTATGTTGATGATGGAGGAGAAGTAATAGAGGAATTGGAAGACACTCATATCAACCTCATGGGAATACACGACAATGAGGCTATTTTCCTTACCCAAGAAGAGCAGGAACTATTTCTGCTAAACTAAACAAAGGTGAGTGGGGAGACTGAGGATGCAGGACAAACAACCTGGGAAGATGCTATTCTGGAAGTACATCGACAGCATAACCTGCGGAGCAAGAAGGCAGAAGGAAATTCCCCAAGAAAGACGACCGAAACACAGAAGTTAGCCAAGACCCAAAAAACTCCTGAGAAAACCACTGCTGAGAAATCTTACGAGAAAGGTAAAACTGATGCCCCAGTGAAGAAAAACGTCACCATACTAAAAAGACCGGCACTGCCCGAAGTCTCGCCTACTAACCTGCCTAGTACTTCTGACTGGAAGGATATGGACCAAGCAGAATCACCAAGTCAGACCCAAACGCCAACACCTTTTAGCCTAGAAGCAAAATTGGCCAAAATTAAAATTCCCGTCCCACTGACAGAGCTGATAAGCTGAGGTGGTTATCGTTCACAGGTACTAAAGGCATTAGCCATTGAGCCTGGCATAGGCACCCAAGCCTTGACTATCGGATCAGTGACTCACTCAGACACTGTGAACCTCGCCGACGATCACCCCGAACTCCTTTTCGGACCTGCCATGGACGGTCGAGACGATACCGGCGATGTAGCTCCCTTTTATATCCGTTTGAACATACATGATTTGATATTGCATAACGCCATGTTGGATTCAGGTGCCTCACACAATTTGATGCCTAAAGCGGTAATGGAAAAGTTAGGATTGGAGGTCACCAGGCCTTACAAAGACTTACACTCATTTGACTCTAGCAAAGTCAAATGTATCGGTCTGATTAAGGACCTATGCATCACCTTAGTTCAGATCCCTTCAAAAAGCATGGTAATGGACGTGGTGGTTGCAGACATCCCACCAAAGTATGGTATGTTACTGTCCCGGTCTTGGGGAGCTAAGCTCAAAGGAACCTTGCAACTGGATATGTCCTACGTCACTGTCCCAGCTTTTGGACAACAAAGAAGGTTATACAGAGAAACACTGATGAAGTATATGGTCAGTAGTCAAGAGAAACCTCATAATTACCCCCTCTACTCTGCCCACTCAGATTTAGATTCATTCATCTTGTACAATGATGGTGATACTGAAGAACAGGACACTCAGCTGATAGAAGGTGTAAAAAGTCAAGATGAAAGTCCAGAAGGTGATGAGGCAACAAAGATGGAAGATGAAACCGCTGAAGAGTTCCCTGCTGATTTCTGGAGCATGGATTTTGATGGAGCTGTGAGTAAAGAAGGAGAAGGGGCTGGCGTCTGGTTGCATAACCATCGAAAAAGGTATTCGGAAAACCATTCCTATAAGTTAAATTTCCATTGCACTAACAACGTTGTTGAGTATGAAGCTTTAATGCTCGGTCTGAAGCTGTTGAAAAAAGTTGGTGCTAAGAAAATAATGGTAAGGGGTGATTCTGAATTAATTATTAAACAAGTTAAAGGTGAATATGCTGCTAAACATCCATGTCTTAGGGCCTACAGAAATGCCATTCTGGATGCGTTGAAATGTTTTGTTGAGGTGGACTTGTAGGTAATGCCGAGAGGACAGAATATTCTGGCCGACGGGCTAGCCACGTCAGCCGCGTCCTGCAAGATTCCTTTCCGCCAAACTCGCCCATACACAGTGGAGGTGAGATGCAGACCCACAGTGCCCGATAATATCAGATGCTGGCAAGTGTTTGGAAATGACGATCAGATAGAAGACTTCCTACAATGCAAGAACAATTTTGAATGTACAAACATAGATTTAGAAAATGAAAACAAGAATGTAAATAACTCTGAATTTGAAATAGATAGCGTTCATACTGTAAATACAGTAGATATAGAAGACGCAGTAGATTCAGGAAGGTTAGGGGATGACGAAGTGGATACCGATGTTTTACAACTAAAAATCAATGTTTTACCTAGAGGTCTCATCCCGTTAGAAGATCTGTTTGACAGTGATGATGTAGCTAAGAAACCAAAATTAGAAGCTCATGGGCAAGAAGTAGAAGACTGCAATATAGGAACTAACGAGAAGCCTAGGATGGTCAAACTGTCAAAGTCTCTATCCCCTGAACAAAAGCTTAAATACGTTGAACTGTTCAAAGAATATTCAGATGTTTTCGCCTGGGGCTATGGAGATCTGAAAGCCTATGACACCAACATTATACAACACAGGATTCCCATAAAGGAAGATCAGAAACCGTTTAGGCAGAAACTTAGGAGGATAAATCCCAAGTTTCTTCCATTGATAGAAAAAGAAATCAAGAAAATGTATGATGCCAAGATCATAGTCCCACTCCGCTTCTCTAAGTGGGTTTCTAATTTAGTCCCTACACGCAAGAAAACCGGTGAAATCAGACTCTGCATAGATTTCAGAAATTTGAACAAAGCATCCTTGAAGGATAATTACCCCTTGCCTAAAATGGATCACCTCCTGCAAAGTGTGGTGGGGTCTAGTTGAATTTCCCTACTAGATGGCTTCTCAGGCTACAACCAGGTCTTAGTTCACCCAGACGATCAGGAAAAGACCACTTTCACCACCCCATGGGGTACTTTCATGTATGTGAAGATGCCTTTTGGTCTGATGAACGCAAGAGAAACATTCCAGAGGGTGATGGACATCGCCTTCGTTGAAGAGATAGGTAAATTCATCGTCGTTTATTTAGATGATGTGACTGTTTTTTCCCAATCTGATAATGAACACTTGCGTCACCTCAGACGAGTTTTTGAAAAGTGTAGGAGGTTTGGGATTTCATTAAATCCCAAGAAATGTCTTTTTGGGTTAGAAGAGGGTAAATTGCTGGGGCATATCATCTCTAAAGAAGGAATCAGGATTGATCCCAGCAGGATAGAGGCAATACTGAAGATAGAACACCCCATAAACCTTAAAGAACTACAGTCATTTATAGGGCAAATTAACTTCCTTTGAAGATTCATTCCTAATCTGGCTGAGCTCCTCCGAAACATTACGAACATGCTTAAAAAGGACGCTAAGGTAAAATGGGACTCTGAAGCTAGACAGTCCTTTGAACAAGTCAAAAAAGCACTCACGGAAGCCCCAGTTTTGATTAGTCCCGATTTCACTAAAGATTTCTATCTTTTTTCTTTTGCCTCCAAACATACGATAGCAGCTGTATTACTGCAGAAGAATAGCGAAGGGTATGAACAACCCATAGCTTTTTTCAGCAAAGCCCTGAGAGATTCTGCACTAAACTACAATATCATGGAGAAACAGTATTTTGCTTTGGTGAAGGCTATAAAGGATTTCAGGGTCTATATTCTCCATTCACACGTTATAGCATATGTTCCGAACGCGGTGGTGAAAGATATATTGACACAAGACAACCCTGACGGGAGAAGGGTAAAGTGGATTGCATTTATTCTAGAATACGACATAGAAATTAAGCCCACAAAATTGATCAAAGGTCAAGGCCTTGCAAAACTAATGGTTGAATCTAACTTTCAAGCTCTTGACATTAATTTTCTAGACGTGGCAGATGAACAGGGAGAGATGGAGACTCCACACGTTAAAGAGGTTTTTCTAAATTCTCCCTGGTATGCAGACCTTATTTTTGTTTTGCAAAATTTACAAGCTCCCCCTGGTTTAACTAAAACTAAAGCTAGATTTTTAAAGTTGAAATCTTTGAAATTCTGTATTCTAGAAGGAAATTTGTATTTGAAAGACCCTGCAGGTATTATTTTAAATTGCTTTCTCAAAGATGAAGCTGACAAAGTGTTGCAGAAGTTCCATGCAGGTGAATGTGGTGGCCATGTGAACTGGAAAGCTACAGCCAACAAAATACTCAGAGCTGGATTTTACTGGCCCACTCTGTTTGCAGATGTACATCAGAAAGTAACCGCCTGTCACCAGTGTCAGCTCTTTGGGGGTAAAAGGAAGCTCCTTCCTCTGCCTCTCAAACCAATTTCAGTTGAGGCTCCGTTCCAACAATGGGGACTCGATTTCATTGGAGAGATACACCCTACATCCTCGGGCCAACATAGGTGGATTCTCACTACCACTGATTATTTCACCAAATGGATCGAGGTTGTACCAAGCAGGCAAGCCACCGACGCTGTCATTATTAAATTTCTTGAAAATAATATTTTATCCCATTTTGGTTGTCCTAGGAAGATCATTACTGACAATGCAGCTGCCTTTCAGTCAAAGAAGCTTATTGATTTCTGCAGTCGTTACCACATTGTCTTGGGACATTCCACAACCTACTACCCTCAAGGGAATGGGTTGGCGGAATCCTTAAACAAGACTTTGGTAAATATCATCAAGAAAACGTTGCAGGAGAATAAAAAATCATGGCATGATAAGATGGTATTTTCTCTATGAGCAGATAGACTGACTACCAAAAGGTCCATTGGTATGTCACCATACTAGCTGGTTTATGGTACTGAGGCTGTTTTTCCAACTTCGCTAGGGGTCCCTGTCATGAAGTTACTTCAAGAGATGCAAGCCAAACCTAATGACTCTCAGAGACGAATTAATCAAATGATTCATTTGCATTAGATTAGAGAGGATGTTTTCAACAAAACACAGGTCATCCAAGAGAACATCAAGAAGATCTTTGACAAACGAACCAAAGAGGATGATTTCGAGCTGAGAGACCTGGTGTTGAGATGGGATTCCAGGAACGAGGACAAGGGAAAGCATGGGAAATTCGATCATCTGTGGACAGGGCCTTACATGATCCAAGCTTTCAGAGGAAACAATGCCTTTTTACTGAACAATGCCGATGGGTCAGATCTACCAGGAGCCCCTGTGAATGGCAGAATGTTGAAGCATTATATTCCCCCCCAGTAAGAGTTTTGAAGAAACCACTCTCCATTGTACATACCGGTTTTAATTTTCAGTATTTACTTGCATTTTCCGAATGAAGGACGGTGGTCAGTTGTTGAAGCCTGGAGAGAAGGCCCTAAGTTGCTGATCACTTTTCTTCAATACCTTTCTTAGAATCAGACCAGTGAAGATAACCAGACAGGTTGGTGCAGGATGACAGGAAAACTGAATTCTTGGCACTTAACAGGGCAAGTGCCATCCCCATGTGGAGCCACCTATTATCACCCCATAAATTATGGGAATCAATTGATGACTTGGATATTATCTGTATATGGTGATTAGGTTGACAAATGATATTGCATTCTTCAAATAATTTGTGAAAAGAAAGAAAAAAGAAAAAAGAAAAAAGAAAAAGAAAAAAGAAAGAAAAAGAAAAGAGGGCTAAAAGAATTGAAACAAAGGCCCCATGCAATAATAGCAACTTGGTCATAGCTTCCAAGCATGACCAAGTTCTTTTAAATTGTCAATGTTGATAGGTTAGTGAATGCATCTGATCACACTGTCTAATCTTGGTCAGATAGCCCCTAGGTTAGAGTTAGTGAATACATCTGATCAGACCATCTAATCCTGATCAGATAACCCCTAGAAAGAATAAAATCTTAACCCAAATGCTTAATTTGGGTTAATCGCCTTGTGACAGTAGATTAGGATGTAGATTAATTGCTTTGCCCTCCTTGCCAAAATAAAGCCAGATCAATAAAGATGTTACCATGTGACTCCAATGCCTAAGTGTAATTGAATTAATGCCCCCTTGGTGGTGTATATGAGAAAAATCAAATGAAAACCCATGTGAATGTCCTTATCCTAAGTTTTCCTACATGTGACATTTTCCGCCCCCTACCTATGTCTCATTCAACTTTCAATGGTCCAGATCGCGATGATTATATCAACAGTCCACATTTGATTACGGACCCCCCTTAGTGTTCTGCTTTTAACCAAGGGGGGGGGGGTCCGGAATCGATGGTAATGCTTGCACAGATATGGACGGTCCTGAAAGGGGCGCGGGTATCCACGACTCATATTGGATTCCGGAACCCCCCTGCCCGTTCTGCCTTTAACGAAGGGGGGGGGTCCAGAATCGGTTATAAATCGGGCACAGATCTGGATGGTTCTTAGTCCAGCACTCAAATCGGCGGTCCA
>ML785932.1:151107-179402 GCA_009831015.1 Picea engelmannii
GCGCAGATCGATGGTTCTTAACGCATTCCAGACCCCCCTTGGTGTTCTGTCTTTAATCAAAGGGGGGGGTCCGGAATGGATATTCCTTCTGACGGGCCCCTTGTTACACATGGCACGTTTCTATCGATCCAGAGGTCAAATCCCCCGCCTGCTACCTGACATCCCCTCACCCCTGGACGTCATCCTCCACTATCCCCACTTGTCCCACTTGTCCCGGGGTTGAAGTCCCATCCCGTTACTACTGTCAGTCCATGATGTCAGCGCCATAACACCCTTCACTCATGAACAACCCCTTTGGCGACTTTACCCCCAATCCCAAACCTCCACGTCAGTTGTCCGTATACTTTGGTCACTGTCACCTACCATATCACCCCAAGTGGCCCGTTGTCCATTAATAATTGGATTATATGCCCGTTGTCATGCTGACCATTTTCCCGCGTCCGACCGACCCTGTTTTGAATAAATATACTGTTGCGACAATTTTCACTCGTTATTCATCCCTTGCGCCAGAACCCCCGTCGCACCAGAGAACGTATCTATCATCTCCCCACTGCTTCCCCGTCGTTTTCCTTCACCCCCTGTAGACCCCACTAACGATTGTTTGTTGCAAGTACATTTACGAAGATGGTGTCTAAAACGAAGCCAGCTGAAGAGGAAGAGAATCTGTTCATTCTGCCTACGGTCGACCTGGATAAAATCCCTCTGGTTGACAAAGATAGGTTGATAGCGGACACCATATGCAGTTTTGACTTCTCAGATCTGCAATCATGGCTCCGGGAAGTTTTCCTAGACCAGAGCGACGAGATTGGGCTCTGGGAGTCCAATCTGCCCCTCTATCTGTTCCCACAAATTCATCATTTCCCGGAGTTTGCACTGAAGTGCCAAGCTCACTACGTCCCCGAACAGAAAGTCGTTGTTTCTTCCTCTGGGGACGCCCTTTTCTTCATTACCCCAGAGGATATCGACCAAATGATGCAGATAACCCGCCTGGAGTCTGCCTCCCCATTCAACCTGGAGATCCTCACTGAGCTCTACCAAAAAATGACCTTCCCGCAGAGAGCTCAGATCGTGGAGCTTTTCCTCCCCACTTCCGCTCCACTCCTGACCACAAATCCTCCGTACCCATCTTCTTTGTTTTCCACCAAAGGAAATCAAATTATTTCCTCACTGTGCGCCCTGCTCGGGTACTATTCCGATCAGTCGGTAGACGAACCCATCCTTGGTTTTCTCTCTATCTTTTCAAATGATGAACAACCAACCACCCAATTCGATTACAGCACCTTCTGGGCCCATAACATCCACGAACAACTGGTGAATTTTGCCACTGAAGGCATGTTCAGGTACTCGTCCATCCTAGCTTACATGTTTGTCTACTTCCAAGCAGATAGATTCAATTTCTCGATGCAAAATATGGACGCCGACGGGAAGCCACAGCCGGTCACAGCATGGATGTCTCTCCTGAAGCGCAATTCTGTCGAATACGACTTCGCAGAGTTCATTGATCAGTTTTACCACCCTGTGGTAAGTATGTTGACTGGCGTGCCTGAGCCACGAGTAAATGACGAAGTCTGGAGAGTTCTACACCTCTGAGAAAATGCAAAGACAGGAGACTGGTACTTGTACCAGAATCACTCCGATATCTGAGTCTACGGGTGCGAGTTGGCACCATACAAGCTTCCTAGATATATGCCGGTAAGAGTTTTTGCACTGGAATATATTAGGCAAATTATGAATTCTGATGAGGTTCATTTTGTTTCCCTCAAAAAGAAGCAACAATTGCGGATTAAAGGGTAGATAGGTTCATTCATCTGCAACAACAGAGGCGCAGGTGACAAAGAAGACAAGTTGTTGAGGGAATGAAATTCCCCACAAGTTTCACATGGCGCTATGATCCCTGCGGGATCATTTTAGAGATGAGAGTCAGAAATAAAAATGCCCCATATGCACACGAGCCTAGACAAGAAATCGAAAGGTTTTCCAATCAAACAGAGTGGGAGCCTGATACGTTGGTGGAAGTGGAACCAACTATCGGGATGGAAAAACAGGTTGCCTCCACAAGCGCGCCTCCCACTGTCACACCTCAGAATCCCAAGGAAAAGAGGCCTCGGCAAGAATCGTCTTCTCCGGTGACAGAGGTGTCTTCGGAAGAATTTAATATGCACGCCAAGAAGCCAAGGACTGTTCCAACGACAGGCACGACAGTGGAGCAAGAGATCACGACCACCACAGTGGCCTCCCCGGGGGTCAAGCCCATAAGTCTACCTTTCGGTTCGAGTCAACACACGGAGATAGCGAAGGCATTGAAAACCACAGAATCTCCCTTAGATACTCCACCAAGCAAGACCGGGCCCAAATTGGGCGTTTTTGAAAAATACGACTTAATCAAAAAGGGGAACCAGACCCTGACTAGCAGCGCCTATGCCCAATTTCAGAAGAAGTCAGCCACGGCTCAACACAGGCTCCTTTCGGCATTCGATACAGAGAAAGGGAGGATGCATATGGCCTACCTCCATGCCCAAGTGTCGGATCCCAAAGTAATATCTGATTACAAAAGAGTCACAGTCGAGTTCCAGGCCAAGGACGTGCACCCAGTGGACCAGATGGATTTGCATAAGCAGACCGGAGAGATGGTTTTCCACACTTTGGCCCACGCTACAACTTCTGCTTCAAAGTATTGGGTAGCCTTGAGCAATGCCCAGACATAGCTAAAGATGGAGAAAATATCATTTTTCGCAAAGGATAACAAAATCAAAACGTTGGAGGAGTTGGTCCTCAAGATTGGCTATGACCCTGCGAATGTCAAAGCAGCTGAAGAAATGATTAAGAAGAAAAATGCTGAAATCGCGTCCCTAAGGAGGCAGCTAAAACTCCCTCCAACAGAGGATCCACAAACGAAGGAGATAGCCGAAAAGAAAGGGGAAAAATATGAAATGCTGAGATTACTCATGGAGCAGAATGCTCAGTTAAGGGAGATGGAGGCCGAGATGGAAAAACTATTAAAGGAAAAGGAGAAGACGAAGACATTGGAAGGAATCCCCTTAAGCGCTATCCCCATTGCAGGATTGAGCACAACGACAGTGACAACAGTTCCATCCACAACAACAGTACAGGTACCAGAAGGCACCATAGATCTAGCTAAGTCTATGGAGAGAATGAATTTGCAGGAGTCTGAAATCAGTAGACTCAAGAAAGAAATGGAAACTCTCCAAGAGCTAAAGACTTCTTTCCAGACAAGTCTAGCCAAAGAGAAGCATTTGAACGAGCAGATCAGGAAGGAGCTACAACAGCTCCAAAAGCAGACCGTGGCAGGGAAGACTCTGGCCGAGGCCAAAGAAGTGATATGGACTGATATTTCCAAGTCCATAAATGAAATATGGCCTATGTTTCAAATAATGTTTGAGCAAAACGAATTGCTTGAAAGAAGCAAACAAGCGGTGGAGAAAATCAGGACAGAGCTGGGAGACATGCCAACCCAAGCTAATGAAATCATAAGGTTCCTAAATTCAAAAACCAGGGAGGAACTAGAAGAATTGAAAATCGAGGATAGGACAGAAACTATATTGGAGGTGAAAAGAGTGTTGACTAAAAGAGGCCTCATGCTCCAGCTTGAAGAGAAAATCCAAGTTATGGATCAAGGAGTGCAAAGGTTTTTCCACAAGATAGATGCTCTACAAAGAAAAGGCCTACCTGGTATGAAGGTCATCAATGATAAATTGATGACACTCCCTGATTATAAGAAGAAGTTGACTGAAGCTTCTAGTTCCAAGTTTGCAGGGGTACAAGGGAGTGTCACGGGAAAAGCATTCATAGAAGCCCTACAGTTGGATATTGATATCCAACATGAAATTAAGCATATATTCGTCATCAAGCCCACATTTTCTAAATACACGGATATGGATGAAGTGTACAGGAGATTGCTTAAAATCACAGTGCCAAGTCATATCAGATGGGAGGAGCTGTGCGATCTGCTAGATTAGCAGATGAGCTGTCACGATCCAGTCACCTATCCAGTCAGAAGAGGTCGCAAAGGCACCTCGCCAACGGCCTACCCAGAAGTTCAGCAAACAGTTGCATCGAGTCATCAAAGCAGTTTTGATTAGTTAGGTTAGTTATGCTAAAAATAGGATGAACACATCCTGATCAATTATGACATGAACGTTTGTACTTTGACTTATAAATACTTCTTTTTTCAATGTATTGGGGGTTGTTGATTTGCACCTCCTATTGCTATCAAGCTGTAACAATTTTGAGGAGATCTACCATTAATAAAGAAGAGGCAATTTACAGGATTCTTGTGTATGTTCACTGGTGATGTGTTTCCCTGAGTTAATGTTTCTTTCTCTGTATTTCATTTTGTTGTCTAAATCTAATCTTTACGAATAGCGTTATGTTACAGGATTTATCTCTGATACCCTGTTTCCGATTCTAGAGGTTTAAGTGTTTATCTTCTAAATATCTTCAATTAAGAGATTCTTAAGTGCTTGTTAGTTGAAGTTATTTTTCTCGTCTGTTCTTCCCTTCATCATTTAAAATACGAAAAGATCCAGTAAATGTATTACCTCGCCTTGTGAAAGACTTCTTCAGCATTTCTGGTTGTATCTTAGATTTATTAAATACACACCCCATAGCCCAATGGATGTGTAGTTTGTCTCAACCGATTTTAAAAAACCCTTACAACAAAACCAACATTTTCTATAGCTAGCCTAATATATTAATTTAAAACAAAGCTAAATTATACAGAGAGATCCCTCTCTGGGGCTGGAAGGGCTAGATCCCAGCTCTAAAAGTGGTTGGTTAAGGTTACCTTAGTAGATTTCTTCTTTTTTCAACCTCTAGGAAATTTACCGAGTGCTAACAGGATCAATCCCCATTATGGATTGATCATGTCGGCTATTGTATTAGGACCAAATCCCCTTTTGCATATTGGTCAACAGACAATTATAATAGGCAGAATAAGAAGTCATCCCCAACAGTTATTATTGAGACCCAGAAATATAATAAAGGTGGGTTTACCCACCCAAATTGAGAAGTTGGCCCTGCCAGTGAAGGGACACCTCACACGTGCCAGAATTGTATATATGGAGAGGCCAGCGCCTCACTTTGACACACAACTCACTTGCTCATTCTGAGAAGCAAGTTTTGACTTACTAGTTGGAGAGAGAGAGAAGAGTGGTGCATCTTTTGGACAAGACTTTCTGTATTAGTTTGAGTTATCTCTTGAAATTGTATTGGCAATCTATGATACGGAAGTTTTGTTGGGTTTTCTTCCCCTAGAGGGTTTCCCAGGATAAATGTTGTGTCTCTTGTGAATGTGTATTTCTTAGTGATCTTGTTCTTATATTGTTGTTATCTATTGAAATGCAAAGAACTATAATAATGGCATAAACATTAACATTGTAAACTAGGTATGCATCCCCTGACTCTCCTCTCTTCCTCCCTATGAATTCAACAATTTTTCCTTTTTGTCGTTGGTTAGGTCAGTTTTGCACTACTGCGTGTCATGCCCCTTATTCATTTTTGAGTCTTCATGCTTTTTTGTCTCTGTTTTTCTGGAATGATAAAATACATGTCAAATTTGTTTTGGAATGTTTTTAATCACGTACACCATTGATTGAGCTCACCACAGGTATACCAATGCTTTTCTATGCATAGGAAATGCCCATGCACACGACGCAACAATCCATAGTAGCAAATTTTAGGCTCACACTATGGGAACAAACTGGTTAATTTTCAATGGTGGAGATATATTAGGGAAAATCATATTAGCAATTGTCGCCCATTCAGCGTGCAAAATCACGCGGTGTTTAAAACCAAGAGTCATCTAAATCCAAAACGTCTAAAGTGAATATGGAACATCAATTGGCAAGAACACATGGAAGAAGATCATCCACTTCAACAATTTTTCCTCCGAGATATTTCAAAGAATGAACATTCAAAACTTCTGAAGACCAAACATCCATAGTGAATCTGGACCATCCATCGGCAAGGACATGTGGAAGCAGATCATCCACTTCGGTGATTTTTCCTCGAGGATATTTCAAAGCAGAAACATTTGAAACTCCTGAAGCCCGAACGTCCAAAGTGAATCTCGACCATCCATTGACAACGATACATGGAAGAATATCATCCAGTTCGGATATTTTCCTTCGGGATTTTTCTGAGCATAACATTCATAAACTCCCGAAATCCCAAAGCCCATATTTTTGAAGTAAATTTGGACCGTTCCTCGGTCATGACACGCAACAATGGATCATTCACTTAGGGGATTTTCCTCTGGGAGATTTTCATGTTTCACATTCCAAAGTCCGAAAGAGTCGAATGCCAAAGACTAGGAGAGCCGAAGTCCCGAAGCATGTAAAAACCAACATTCAAGACACATGGCACACTCATGAATCATGACATGTGGAATTCATCCCAGGTCATTTGGCTATGTCATTCACCAATTTCTGTGTGACACATGTCACCTTTATTTTCAGGACACACTAGCATCCATGATGTCATATTACGTCAGGACACCACATCACTTCGATGATTTTGCTCTAGAATATTTCCAAGCCTAACATTCATAAACTCTTGAAGTCTCGACGCCTAGACTCATGAAGTGAGCAGGGACCGTTGCTCTCAAATCAACCTGAACCATTAATCCTTACAACAGGTGAATGTCACCTAGATCTTATAGAATAATCAAATCGATGACCATACTTCATTGCAGGAATGAAAACTGCCTAGACGTCAATTTTCTAGAGAGGTCCTATAATTTAAACCATGGTATTGTTGGAAGGCTGCATGGCATATTGTGGGGGATTGTAGGACCAAAGGCGGTCTGGATCCAAACCACCCTCAATAGCTCCTGCAATCACGTTCTTGAATGACATCAAATGAACACCCCCTCTCAAATTTCACCACCTATTCTCCACTCATCCCACTCACTACTCTCACTCCCATCACCACCTGACACTTTTCCTCTATTAACCCCCACGATGATCTCCATTGTCGGTGGCCCACCTCTCTAGATCAACGGTCCTTGTCATAACTCGGATCCCCCCGACCATTCTACCTTTAATGATGGGGGTGAGGGGGTCTGAGTAAGTAGTTTTCCCATTGTGAAATCTACCTAACATGATGAATCCTTAAGAAATTGGACCCCCCTCTCTAATCCTCTTACTGCCTACCCCCCTCCGAGTTCCTCCCGGGTTGTTTTTTAATACCACCCTCTCTCACCTTTTTCCACATGTATCCTTCATTACCCATCACTGACTCCATACTCTCGATACCTCCATATTATCCACACCTCCTCTCACTTCAACAACTGTCTTCACACGTCATCTACCCTTGCGTCCATTCATCCTGTCTCCCGATTGGATGCTCACTCCCACATCTCCCCTCATGCCCGATGAGCCAAAAACCATTCCAGTGAAGCTATTTCATAGGTAAAGATCACATCTGACTGGGTCAATATAGAGTTTGCTTGGCTTCTGAAATATCAGGCATAGATAGAGAGCTAAGTCTTAGTCACAGGTCGACACATATTAGTTCCATAAACACTTCAACAATCTCTACTCATGAAATTGGTTATCTCCAGTGGCCTCCAACAACTCCCAGACATGACGTTATTCAACACAGATCTCTGATATGTCACTTTGAGGCCTATTTTTGGCCACTTAGTTCCTCCATCACATGCATCAGTTCTGTCGCAGAGACAGTAGTAGTTTTATTTGATTAAGTCCATCATTTTCCTAGATTAGATGCAAGAGTGGTATTTTGTGTGTGATAAGAACCACTCTTGTTGATTAAGTCTAGTGTCTTAGTGAAGTTAATTATTTGATTTACGGACATTTCCCTAAATTGAGGTCTCAGTCCCCTAAGGATGAGAGGCTCTGCAACTCTTTTAAATGGTTAGTTTGTGGATATTGTAGAGGTCGGGTTTTTTGAGGAAAGAATAGAAATACAAAAGACTGGTTGGACCTGTTTTATGCATGGATTAAATCTCTCTACCTAGTGAACATACTCTTCATGACAATGTTTTGTTCAACTCTTCATGTGTTTTCATTCTTATCCTGAATACAATTTTTTATTTGTGAAAATTACATTTCATTTCCTTTCAGCTATTGTATGACTTATTTTTGCTGATATGCAACCTGTCAAATAGCTAATTCTTTGGTGAAGATTTGTTTTATGCAACCTGTGGGAGTTATTGTGTTTTGATACATGTTTTATGTCTTGAAATGATATTTTAAGTATTGAACTTATTGAAGTGGATTATTCATGAGTAGTTTGTTGTTTCCCTCTGTTTTATATTATTTCACTGGTCTGTCATTAGTGTGCCATCAACCAAGGAGGGCCCTCATCCATATTGTTTTTCCAAACCAACATTTCCTTTGTCTTAATAGAATAAACCTCTGACCAACTAACAAAAAAGTTAAAAGAATAAATCATTCTAAACTGATAGGTGGCCTAGCCTTTCCCTTTAACAGTCAGGTGCATACCTTAGGACAAACATCTTCTGGCACCGTTGTCGAGGAACAAAGTAAAAAAATATCTTTCCTTGGAAGAACAACAATTGATCAACTCTAACCTTTGATGGTGAACAAAGATCATACATAAAATGACTGCCATCTTTCACCTGGCGACTTCACTGAGTAAAATATAAAGAAGAAATAATGACACCCAGAAAGGGATTCAACAGATCCAAATATGAAAATAGCAAAGCCAAGAAGGCTGATTCTAACCTTGAGAATAACACAATGGGCTCTGAGATAGAAATTCAACTAAGTAAATCTATTGTATCTCAGAGATACACTTCCCCCCTTAAGGTAAAAGCTGCACACCAAGAAGATACTTCAAACCATCATCACAAGTAGCTTGAATTTGCTAGCCCCGAGAATCATAATTCCAAAGGGGCTCAGACATATCCTACTCTTGAGTCTAGTTCAACATCCAGTCATGTATCCACTCTTGTATCTCCCATAAATTTGCATATTCCTATTGTTCAATCCATGGCCATTAATAGGATGGATGTAATAATTGTTGCCATATATGCACCCTTAGTGATACCTGTAGTTTTACATGCACTTCCAACCACAGATTACATGAAACATATTCCAAGATATAATGGGGAAGGTGAAATAATTGTTGAAGAACATATGGTATCCTTTTACAGTTTTCCAGACAACTTTAACATTGATTATTCAGATGCAGGAAGTAGCCATTGAAGTTGAATCTAATATTTTGGCATCAGACAAAATAAAGACTAGATCTAATAAAGAGAAGAAAAAAAAGAGAGAGGATGCCCCTACCTCCTCTAAACCAGCTACATCTGATCCGAAACTTGAAGAGATGACTAAGACTTTGAAGGATCTCACTTCTGAGATAGCTAAGCTAAAATGGGAATCCAAACAGCCAAACAAGAGTTTTCAAGCGGCAGGTAATAGAAATCAGAACCAATTCATAAGGCCTAATGATTCTCCTCAAGTAATGTGAAGAGAAAGGAGAAATGTTGATGATAAAAGGGTATTTCCCCATTTCCAAAATAATCAAATTGATGAGATAGATGCAGACAATGATGTTGTGGATGATATTGTTGTGCTTTTGTTGTAGGAAAATCTCCCTGTGGACAGGTAGATCTCCTCTTGAGAGTTATACTCTTAACTCTTAAGAAAGAAGATGCTTATCATGGTCACTGACTTCCCTTTAGATCTAGATAAACTAATGTGTGAGGAGGAAAGAGAAGAGAAGTATCTTTTACTGTTGTTTGTCCCTACATGGTCTGAGTTGAGCTCCAATCTTTCACTCCTTGAAACGCCCTATAGACAAACAAAGATACAACCACTTCCTAATCTATTGAGATTAGCTTGAAATAGACCTATCTATTAGAGACAAGTTCATGTGAGATTAAACACAAAATAGAAAGAAACAGGCCAAGCATGTCATATTAATGAGAACAATGACGAAGGAAACTTACAACTGTAGATGCGAGAGCAACAGCTTCATCAAGTCCTCCTTGTCTAACCCTTGCTTCGAAAGACCCACGATTAGAATGACAATATCTTCACTGATTATTCTCCTCCACTTCACTGTGTGTTTCCTACGAGATAATAGGTTTCATCCCTCCAAATTCCTCCCCCTTTCACCATGAGAAGGCTTGTTTAAATAGGCTTGGAGAGGCCCAACCGCTTGAAATATATTTAGGGTAAGTTGAGGATTTTTCTCCTTCAGTTAGGGATCTTCCCTAAGATCATGGCTTGATTGAGGATTTGAATCCAATTGCTTTCAAAGATTGAAAAGATATTTCCCCCATTCTTCTCAACAAACCAAATACTTCCCATAATAGATAGCGCTCCTCCAAAAGGGTTGTTAGAGCGTTATAATGCTCCCTAGTAAGGTATAGGGGGGTGCCAACACTCCTAACATCATCAATGCTCCTTCAAAATGGTAGAGGGACTATTATAATGCTCCCAAATAGTGTATAAGAGGGTGCCAATACTCCTAATAGAGATATAGGGGAGCGCTCTCCTCTAAAAACTCAAATTCAGTGGTTCTTTCAAATGGTAAGATGTACATAACTCTATTGACCCATTTCTCTTCTTCTAAATCAAGTGTTTGATGTGTTTCAAGTGTCTTTATGATGTTGTTATAGGCACAACATAGGCATTATAGTCGTATACTTTTCCTGACACTTGAAACACTTGTGAGCAAAATGAAACACTTGCAACACTTGTAATGAAAACACTTGTGACACTATCGAAGTGATTAATTTTCATGTGTAATAGATTTCCCCCCAAAGTATGAAGTTAGAAGACGAGAACTGATAATTGAAATTCTTTGTAGACTTTCAAGCAAGGGTATAGATGTGGATAACCTGACAGAAGCTGCACACAAGCATCCAACAAACATTATGACATGTTTCAAACCTAAGGCAGGCATACCTATGCTTGGGTGATCAAGACTTGCAAGATATGGCCGCCATAAAATACACTGCGGATCCATAATTGTATTGATAAAAGGTATAGCCACCAAGGATATAGTGTGGATCTATACTCTTATGACCTGAACTAATCGTAGCCACAAAGAATACATAGTGGATCTATGAGATGACAAGACATAGCCACAACCAATACAAAGTGGATCTGTGTAATAGTATATGTGTCATTGTTCAAAAGAAACTCCTTCGCAACCTGGGAAAAGTACATATAAGAGTGATGACTCAACCGAGGGTCTTCTTACCGATCTCGATGTAGTACAAATCTAACCATGTGAATAGATGTCTTGATGTCGAACATGGAAGAAACCACTTCATTATCGGTCAATTATGTAAACCGTTAACAAGCGTGAGGGAAATCATCATTAATGTCAATGATTCCCAAGGTACTCTAGTACATTCCAACGAATGTGAATGGATGATCTGAATTTGAACATCCGTGGAATATTCCAATCAGAGGTCAATGATGTAAACCCACTGTCGAATGTGAGGAAGCATGCCATTGAGACATGCAAGTCCCAAAGTAATAATTGGTCTCTAAGTCTAGTCTCTGGATAATGTGTTGAAGTCGACAGGAATAGACTTGTTGAAGGAGGGCCTTGATGTATCCCCCATCAATGACATGAAACCAAAACATAGATGTAATTGGTAGATCAAATGAACATGGACTGACATAGGTATTGAGATAAGATATTTGTGATGGTTGACTCTCGAGGCAGATACTTCCCTTGAACACTGAGGCACAACAACAAAAACATGACATGGACCAAAACACGATGATGCAAAGGATACTGTGACTTTTGTCAGGTGAACCAAAGGAGTAAGAGAAACTCAAAGGATTGGTTCAGTGGAGAGGTTCAGTGGATTAAGATGTGTGCAAAGACAAAGTGTTGTGTTCAAGGGAGACTCTAAGAGTTACTTGGTAATGTTCTCAAAAACTGCTTGGCTTACTTCTTTCAATTTTTTCCCCCATCTAGATAGATGAGTACCTCTTTTTGGTTTAACGAGTTCAAGGAGCGTAACACATGCTCGATATAACTCACCTTTGGTAAGTCCCTCTTCCTTTGTTTAAAAAACAGGAAGAAGTAAGGGTTCGATCTCATATGGGCTTGTCGATGTTTGTTTAAGGAGTCCAAAGACAAAAAAATCGAAGGTTTTTCATGATTATAGAGTCTAGAAAAACACTTAAAAGAGAACTCTCTTAGTTCCTTTTTCGTAAAGTAGTGTGATGAGACTGAAAAAGAGATAAACTATCGCTCAATAGATGTTTTCTTCAAATACTTTAATGACCATGAAGAGAACAAGGTCGCTCGACAATCTTTTTATATTTACAGAGTTTGAAAAGAACTTAAAGATGACTCCAGTGTTGTCCTTTTTCATAATGTTAGTCTCACAAGGCCGAAAAAGAGAGAAATTATCACTC
Organism: Picea engelmannii; assembly: GCA_009831015.1. Classification (NCBI taxonomy): domain Eukaryota; kingdom Viridiplantae; phylum Streptophyta; class Pinopsida; order Pinales; family Pinaceae; genus Picea; species Picea engelmannii. Next base: position 163,509 of record ML785932.1, read on the forward strand.
GAAAGATGCCCTTTCAAACCTTTGAACGAGTGGAAAAAGGAAGCAAGATCACTCGGTAATATTTTCATGTTTAGAGAGTCTAAAAAGAGCTTAAAGGAGACTCTAGGGGGCTCCTTTTTCGTGTATCCATACAGGTCTAAAAAAGAGATAAAAGTCTACCTAGATGCATTCTCATGTATTTACGAGCACGAGAAAGAACAAAGTCTAAGATCGGTATGCCCCCAGCATGAAAACTGGTGGCTTAAATCCAAAATGATCAGTAAAGGCTGGAGACATGCCCTCCAAGATTCAATTCATTCACCGACTTTGAGGTTGTCACCAATTTCTGTAGTAGATGAGAAAAAGGAGAAGGGTGAATGAAAAGAAGGTTCAAGAGAGGTGATTGTTTCATTTTTTAACGAGCTTGACACAGGAAAAGAACCATGCTCAGGGCCTCTATTTCATTTTTTAATGAGCTTTCCACATAGAAGAGAAACTATGCTCATAACTGCTTCTTAATGATGGCTTCCAAGAGAAGAACGTTTTGGAAGGATACCATGTCAAGGGACAAAAATCAGTCATGGCTTCCAGGAGATCTTCACTGGATGGAAGATAATCACTGAAGAAGGAATGCATGTCGAGGGTCGCAATAGGAGTAAGGAGATCAGGCTCCAATAATCCTACCGAAGAAATCACCATGTCCACTACCAGATCCAAATCCTCGAAAGTTGAAATCATGGGAGATGGTGAAAAACCAACACCAGGAGGGGAGATAGACTATATATCTACCAGAATTTCTTCACGAGGGGGAAGAAAAGAGGATTGGTGACGGTTATTATCTCGAGGTAACTTGTCAATGTGAAACATTTCCAGAATAGATTTAGCAGAGGGAAAAATTGGGGAAATGCAGTCGATTGTCGACAACAAGGAACTCAACCATGATTGCATTGAGGAACTGTCAGGTGCCAATAGATGTTGGTCATACGACGAGGGAGAAGTATATTGGGTAGAAACTTATGATGTTTTGGATGGACTAAGTGGCACGGTGTCACCTAGTGCATCGAATTCCAACGGATGAGGTATAATCCAAGGGTTAGATGATTCCAAAAATTGATAAGCCGTGGTCGAAATCATATCGACGGTGGAAATATGATGTGTAGTCGGTGGAAGTGGTGTAGGAAAGGTACCCATGAGGCTAGAATATTTCAGTAAGACAACACCAACGCTTTCATACGTGATCTTGTGGTCTCCCAAAAAAGGAATATTATTGGTAGCAAGAACACGAGCATCAGTTGTGCAGAAATCTAACTATCAATGGTGACAATTTTTCCCTGGTGAGGAAATTGTACACATCGAAAGATCGACGAGGCAACGACAATCATAGCATAAAACCAACTTCTTCCAAGTAACAAATTGTAATCGAGGGGAGCATCGACAACTCGAAATCAACAGTAACAGTTTTGCCACCCAATTGGATGGGCAGGGACTGTAAAAGCCCATGGGGATGAAAACCTCGCCCGTCGAAGGTGTGTAACATCATTGGGGATTTTTTGAGTGCTGGTGATTTTAAATCTTTCCAACATGCCAAAGACATGACACAAGTCGAGGCTCCCTCATCTAGAATAGTTTGGTGGATTTGTTGATTATGAACAACAACATCAACTTGGAAAGCAAGTTAGTGGGAGATTCAAGATGCATAATTGTCTAGGTTAAACATGATCCGATTGGATGACTCAGGATCAATAGTGCCAAAAGAAACCAAGATCATTCTACATTGACTTGGGTAGTGTTGTAGAACTTCTAATGCAGACATAGCACATGGTGCTTGAGCCAAATCTTCAACAATGTTGTAGTTTTGGGCGGCACGTGAACTAGGATTAAAGGTATATTTATGTATAGTTCTTTTAGGAGTGCATAGAATAGAGTTGAACGTGGATTTATCAATCTAGAGTGGTCCAGACAGAGGATTAACTGATGGAAGACTAAAGAAGGATGATGATGGATCCGGTAAAGTACCGTTACTGTTAGTGTCTTTTCCTTTGTCAGGGTTACTTACTGTGTCATATGCCTTAGAGAAAGTGGTCAAATTGATCCCATTAAACATATAAATATGTGCACTCGACGAGGCCTCATCATGATCGCTAGAACGGCCCCCAGGAGAGGGGGTTTGAGCAACCATGGATTGCTGCTGTGGAAAAGGTTGAGTAAGCACAGTGGGTTATGACTTTCCTTGGAATATTTTGGCCACTTCATTGCGAAGTGGACAGTCTCGGTTGTAGTGATCATCACCACAAATGATACACGGGAATTTTAGTTTCTGTTGTGTTTTCTTTTCGGTAGCAGGTGTTTGATTTTTTGGTTGTTCATTATTATTTTTTTATTTACTCTTTGTCTTCTTCTTACCTCCGGATTGTTGTGAAGGGGCATATTGAACTGCATTCACCTCAGAGATATGAGTTTGACGGAGGTAGAGGAGAGTGCAAGCGATTGGGAAATAGATTGAGTTTTGACGGAACCGATAACACCATCTGCATGAGATGAGGATGATGGTTTAGATGGATTGGTATTATCTCAAGAAGCATTCGGAAGCAAATCATACAAAGTACCAGATTGGGAATAAACCAAATCTAAATACTGAGCCCAAGTGATGGCTTGTTCCTCTATGACCGCACCACCCATAGCAACATCGCGAACGATCGGGGGTAAGAGTGATTTAGTAAACCATTCCACAAATAGTATGTCGGGAATGACTGCCTTGATCATCCTTCGTCGTCGCCTTCACTCATGAATATGGTCAGAGATATGCACATAGCTATTTTGACGAAGGGAGGTCAAGAGTTTAGTACTCGTCTCGTAGCGAATAGGCAGTTGAAACTGCGTGAGGAAAGACATGGAAAGGGAATTGAAATCATGAAAAGAAGCATGTGGTAGTTCAATATACCACTTTGTTGCTAAACTGGTAAGCATTCGCTGGAAAAGACACAAACGTATAGAATCATCCATGAGGGAGTTTGATGAACACCAAAAATGGAAAGTCATCACATGGTTTTTCGGATCTTCGCCAGGGCTTCCGTCAAATTTTGGAATATCAAAAGGAAGTTTAACTGGAATAATTAGCCAAACCGGTGAATGAGAAATAAGATCATTAGTTAATCGAGACAAGTCTAGGAGATCCAGAGTCGCAAGGAAAGGTAGTTGGCGGTTAATTTGCAAATGATACTGGTGCGGCATAGGAACACTAGTAGGACCATAAACTGGGTTAGGTGGATATTTGTAACCAGTATGTCCTCCTACATACGGTTGTTTTTGGCCAGGATAAGAAGGATTCGATGGTACATGAGAAACATTGGCATAACCTAGTGGGTTCTGAACATTATAGGTCAGGTGATTTATTTTCCCGTGAGGAGGATAAACATTTTTTCCCTTGAGAATGGTAAGGAGTAAATCCTAGAGGTGGATACACATAAGTCCCATGAGGAGGATAATATTTTGGTCTTGGAGAACTCCAGGTGGTGTTTGGGATGCCGCTTGGATAAGATTGTCCGTAAGGTGTTCCAGAAGGGACAGGATTGGATACTCCTACTAGTGGGTTATTATACGAGTGCCCCCTAATGTGGGGTTGATTAAAAGTGCCTCTTGGATATACTCCCCAGGATTGTGAAGGGTTTCCAGCAAACGAGGGTTTCCCCCCTGCCACCGGTGGATTTATGATTGGGGTATGACTGGAAAACAGAGATTTCCCTCCAGGAGGAGCAAGAAAAGGGGGTTGTCTCTTGGGAGGGGTAGGCCCACCATGGAAAGGTAGTCCTCTAGGAGGTTGTGTTTGGCAACAGCGGTCTGCGTTCTCGGGTGAGAATATGTCCCAGCAGGATCATGTGGAACATGTGGAGCTATAGAGTAAAATCTTGTAGAAACGAGGGTAGAGATTGAAGTTCTTTGGGGATGAGTAGAGGTGATGAGTCCAGCATTAGGATGAACTTCTGTTGGTGTAGCAATAGGGTTAGTAACCGGATCGACTGGGTGATTCATGGTTTGACCGGATGGTCCTGTTTCACTAGGAGGGTCATGAGGATGAAAGGGTTGTCGAAAGGATTCGAAATGTTCATAGAGATCATGTCCTGATGAAGTCCTCCGTATAGACCGAGCAGGTTTGGGAATGGTTTCTACTATAGTGCTAGGATGAGCAAGAGTCCTATACTCGTAACCAAAGATTGGTTCTGTGGATCCCATATATGTTTCGATAAATATCCTCTCTGGTAATCGCGGGATCTCTTCAGCTATGGCGTTCCCAAGGGAGTCTAAATGAACCAAAAGTGGTTTGAGAGGAGTTACTGACACAGATGTCGTGGGATTTTCAACCATGACCAAAGTGCCTTCTGAGTTATCTAACGGAGGAGAAATAGCACTTCTAGCGTCAGATTGATTTTCTACCTCTCTATCGTAGTTGTCTTCTAGAGGGTTAGGAGGTAAGGGTTGATAGCCTTCCGGAGGCAACCCTTGCATCCTACATGATCGGTGAAGACCTTTATCATCTATGGGCTCAATTGTGGAGAAAAACAGAACACACTAAAAATCTAGGGCCAACTAACAAAAAGAAACAACACACACTAATAAAATCTAGGAATCAACCAAGCAAACAAAACTTCTCTCGATGACCGTACTAGTTGGTGATGAAATCCAACGTCACGTGATCAAGTCGAGAAGGGGCTAGGATATGGTGGAACAGTTACAATGGTGACCTTCTTAACAGACATTCACCTTGGTGCAAGATTCCACGTAGTAATTGTGGATTTACCCTCTAAGGAGCCCATGTGAGTTTGACCAATGTCTGTTCCAGGTACAGTGAGACTTCCCTTCACCGTCACCTTGTGTAAGTACCTAAAGATTATGGAAACTAAAGACACCAATCTGCAGTGAGTCCCTGGGCGGGTACAGTGGATAGTCCAATCCGAAACATATGGGCTGGACAACAAGTTTGAAATCAACCCGAGAGGCTCCCACACATAATCATGGGTATACCTCCAAGCGACCCCCAATATATGATCCGACCACTACAAACAGTTGAACCACGGAGGGATAATCTCCGTAATTCACCTGAATGTGACCTCGTGCATAACCCCTGTGTGAGAGGGGGATCCCATAAAACCAATAAGACAATTAGATTTGACTCTCCCTAGCTCAAGATGCTAATGTTTTTTTTGAAAACTTTGGAGATTTGTACTCACAGCCTAATCCAAAGTGCTAACCCTAGTCTACTGTTGGTGGAAGATTCTAGAAACAAAAAATGTTCTAGATAATTTTAATTAGCATTCATTTTACAACTGTTCTTTACTCAAAGGGTGTACGAAAGTGAAACTCATGGAATGATGACTCAATTCCCAAAAATATGCATAAAATATGATAAGAAATCGTTTATGTTCAATGAACGCCTATTTAAGGGAAGGAGAAAGAGTCATTTTCACTATCAAACACTAATATGGAACGTCCTCAATCATTTTGTTCTCAATCAAATATAATGCAATGCTAAAACATTTTAAAAAATGCCTTCTAATATACCAACCAATCACTAAAATTTATCTTTTTCATTTGTATGCGAATGATGATTCAATGCAAAAAGATTCTCTTACTAACTACCCTTTCATATAAAAAAGATTCGGACAAGTATAAGTAGATTTTGCACAAATGACACACACCCTCTTGCTATGATTGAAACAAGAAGCAATCAGAAAACAAAAGATAACAAAGAAAAATCAAACAATTCACACAAAAGAGAGGTGTTTAAGAATGATGACTTCAAAGAACCAAATAAGATGGTTCACAGATTCCTGATGCCCTTCACAAGAGTTCCCGCTCAATCGAAAAGGAGAGAAGAAAGCAGTGGATTGATTTCAAGCTCTCAACAGTAGAAAAACTTAAAGATAAAGAAGAAGGCCACAAAATATGAACAGAAAGGTGATTATTCCTCATAAGGAAGGATGTCAAAGGCCAATGGGGAGAAGCATTGAATCACAAAGAACTTCATCAAGTGAAAAAACAGGGTCTGGACCTCAAAAAATGCAATTTTGTAAGGTATTTTTGCAAAGGAGAGGTTGGCGCTCTGGTGTAAGGGACACCAAATAATTATAAATCTTTGTCTAAGACTTCCAAGGAGTGTTGGTTCTGGGCTAACATAGGCACAGGGGCGCCAGTCTTCAAAAACTCAGAAAATTGCCCAAAAACCCAAAATTTCAGTCAAATTTTGTCAATCAAGATGCATGTGATGGGGTATGGAGTCAATCAACGTATGAAATCAAACATATGGGGTGAACAAGGTATGAAAACAAAAAAGGGTAAGACAAGGTCTATGAGGAATACCAAAACTGAAAATTTTCGATTCGTCCCCAATGGAGTCGCCAGTTTCTGTTGTAGGAAAATCTCCCTGCGGACAAGTAGATCTCCTCTTGAGAGTTAGACACTTAACTGTTAAGACATAATATTCTTATCATGGTCACTGAATTCCTTTTAGATCTATATAAACTAATGTGTGAGGAGGAAGGAGAGGATAAGTTCCTTTTACCAGTGTTTGTCCCTGCACGGTCCGAGTTGAGCTCCAATCTTTCGCTCCTCGATACGCCCTGTAAAAAAACAAAGATACAACCAATTCCTACTCTATTGAGATTAGATTGAAATAGACTTATCTATTAGAGACAATTTCATGTGAGATTAAACACAAACTAGAAAGAAACAGGCCAAGCATGTCATATTAATGAGAACAATGACGAAGGAAACTTACAACCGTAGATGCGAGTGCAACAGCTTCATCAAGTCCTCCCTGTCTAACCCTTTCTTCAAAAGACCCATGATCAGAATGACAATATATTCACTGATTATTATCGTCCACTTCACTGTGTGTTTCCTATGAGATCATAGGTTTCATGCCTCCAAAATCCTCCCCTTTTCACCATGAGAAGGCATGTTTAAATAGGCTTGGAGAGGCCCAACCACTTGAGATATCTTTAGGGTAAGTTGAGGATTTGCCTCCTTCAGTTAGGGATCTTCCCTAATATCATGGATTGATTGAGGATTCGAATCCAACTACCTTCAAAGATTGAAAAGATCTTTCCCCCATTCTTCTCAACAAACCAATTGTTGCCCAGAATAGATAGCGCTCCTCCAAAAGGGTTGTCAGAGCATTATAATGCTCCCTAGTAAGGTATAGGGGGGTACCATCACTCCTAACAGCATCAATGCTCCTATAAAATGGAAGAGGGAGTGTTATAATTCTCCCAGATAGTGTATAGGGGTGCCAACACTCCTAATAGAGGTATAGGGGAGTGCTCTCCTCTGAAAACTCAAATTCAATGGTTCTTTCAAATGGTAAGAGGTACATAACTCTGTTGACCCATTTCTCTTCTTCCAAATCAAGTGTTTGATGTGTTTCAATTGTCTTTCCAATGTCATTATAGGCACAACATAGGAATTATGGCAGTATACTTTTCTTGACACTTGCGACACTTGCGAGAAAAATGTGACACTTGTAATGACGACACTTGTGACACTATCGAAGTGAGTAATTTTGATGTGTAATATCTTTTCAACAAGATAGATTATTATACCAGTCACTTAACACAACAAGAATAAGAGGTAGCATAATTGTCAAATCAATTTGATGATCAAATAGGGGAAGAGGGATTTATTTAAGGTCAACCCAAGAAGAAATATGATTTGAGGAGGACAAATGGAGCTTCCAAGGCCACCACCTTTTATCAACAAAAACAAGCAGAATCCCCTCCCAAGCCAAATCCAAATAAAGGTATGCCATATAAAACCCATCCATCTCCACTATAAAATTCTCTTGCCCCTTAAACAAAGGAAGTCGATAAATCACCAACCTCTTTCATCTTAGAACAAGAGATGAGAAAAATAAAGATTCTTGTCCCTCTGACAGAATTGTTAAAAAAATGAACCTTTCAAGAAATCCATCATGAAATTTCAGCAACCTAATCCTCCTAGCATATCTTCTAATTTCATTAGTCTACAAGATGAAAACCCAGCCATTACTATGGGTCAACACATTGAGGATGGCTCTGATGCTTCTCCTCCTTTTTATATATCTCTGACTTTCCATGATAAGATCATGCACAACTATCTTATGGACTCAAGATCCTCTCACAATGTCATGCCCAAATTTGTTCTGGAAGAACTAGGACTGGAGATTACCAAGCCTTACCAAGACCTGTACTCCTTTGATTCTAAGAAAGTAAAATGTCTGGGATTGATAAAGGATATGGTGGTTTCTTTAGCACAATTACCCATGAAGAGTGTAGTGATGGAAATTGTGGTGGCCGACATCCCCCCAAAGTTTGGCATGTTATTATCCATAAATTGGGCTAAGAAGGTTGGAGGATAATTTCCAATGGACCTCACATATGCCACCATTCCTATGTTTGGTGGTGGGCACAGGAGGCTATACAAAGAGGTAAGGTTAGCCTACATAGTCAGTGATCATTAGAACCCAAGAAATCACCCCATTTATGTGGTTTAGGATGGGATTGGTGCATCTTTTTTTCATTTAAATGATGATGAACCTGAAATATATGTCAGCCAACGCAGAGATCAACCAATGAATTGTCAACAAAACAAGTTTTGGAAGATGTATTTCAATGTATCTTCATCAAAAGATGGATCTAGTGCATGTATTCTCCTCATTTACCCTTCAGAAGAAGTTATAACCCTCTCTTATAAGCTGGAGTTTGAGACTACTAACAATATAGTTGAATATGAAGCTCTGGTATTGGGATTGAGGGCTGCCAAAGACTTTGACATTGATTGTTTAGTAGTTTTTAGTGATTCTAAGTTGGTCATCAATCAAGTGAGGGATATCTATCAAGCTAAGCAATAGAGGCTCAAGCAGTATAGGAATGAGGTATGGGAACTGATCAACAATTTCTTTCTAGCATTTAACCTCTCTTTCATTCCCACAGAACATAATTAGAAGACTGATTCTTTTGCCTTAGCCACCAGCACGTTCAGGCCTCCCATTGGCCCAAATATTAAATATCAGGTGGAAATCATACATAGAACAACCATACCAGACAAGATAAAGAACTGGAAAGTCTTTAGTGATGATTTAAAGTTACAGAGATTTCTTCACACCATTGTTGATCAAGAAAGTATAGAAGATGAAAATGAGAAATTAGAAGATCAACAATATTCTCATCTGCTGAAGACAGTGGCTGGTCATGATATTGTGGAGATGAAAACCAATAACATTCCAAGAGGACTAGTACCATTGGAAAGATTATTCGACAACAATGCTGTTTACAAAGGAACTTCCATGAAGAATCAATAAGAGGAGGTGACCGAGTGAAATATTGGGACCACTAAGAATCCTAAGACCATAAAGTTGTCTAAAGCATTGGTTGCAGAAAAAAAAGATAAGTATGTCAATCTCATTAAAATTTTTGTTCATACTTTTGCATGGTCCTATGAAGATTTGAAGACATTTGATATTGACATCATCCAGCACAAGATCCCTCTAAAAACTGGCTCCAAGATATTCAAGAAGAATATTAGACAATTTAATCCCATGTTAATGTCCATAATTGAGAAAGAGATAAAAAGAATGTTGGATGCCAATATTATTGTACCATTGAGGTATTCGAACTGGGTGGCCAACTTAGTACCTATAAGGAAGAAGAGTGAGGAGATACGCTTATGTGTTGATTTCATAAATATAAACAAGTTTTATTTGAATGATAGTTACCCCCTCCCCAATATGATCACATTTTACAGAGGGTGGTAGGTGCACACATAATTTCCTTGTTGGATGGACACTCTGGTTATAGCCAGATAACAATTTGTGAGGAAGATAAATAAAAGACAACATTGACCACCCCATGGGGAACATTCATGTATGACAAGATTCCCTTTGGGATCGTGAATGCAGGGGCCACTTTTCAGAGGGCCATGAACATATATTTTTGGGGGGAGAAAGATAAATGTATGGTCATATACCTCGATGACATTACCATTTTTTCCAAGTCTGATGAGGAACATTTGCAAGATTTGGAGCAGGTTTTCAAGAAATGCAGGAAGTATGGGATATCTCTAAATCCTAGGTAGTATCACTTTTCCATGTGAGAAGGGAATCTCCTGGGCCACATCATATCAGCCGGAGGAATAAAAATTGATCCAAAGAGGGTTTGTGCCATTCAACAAATTGAGATCCACAGAAATAAAAAGGTTGTCTAGTCTTTTATTGGTAAGATAAACTTCCACAGATGCTTTGTGCCGAATTTTTCTAAAATTATGAAGCCTATTACTAACATGTTGAAGAAACATGACCTGATAAAATGGTCTTTGGAGGAGAAATAATCTTTACAAACAATCAAGCAAGCTTTAGTTGAAGAACCTGTGTTGTCCAACCATGACTATACCAAAGATTTCTTCATCTTTTCCTTTGCCTCAGATGAAACAATTGTTTCTATACTTCTGTAGAAAAATGAAGAAGGGAATGAGAAACCCATAGCCTTTTTCAGCAGAGCCCTCCAATATGCCGAGCTCAAGTATGATATATTAGAGAAAAATGCTTATGCATTGGTCAAAGCACTCAAGGCCTTCAGGGTTTATGTGCTACAGTCTAGCATAATGACCTTTGTTCCTAGTAGTAGTGTCAAAGAGATTTTGGTCCAGCCAAACAATGAGGGGAGAAGAGGAAGATGGATTGTCAAACTGTTGGAGTATGAATTGCACATAAATCCCACCAAGTTGATCAAGGGGCAAGGACTGGCCAAATTTCTATCAGAATCAAACTGCAAGATGCTAGAATTACATCAAACCTTCATCCAATCAGATGCACCCATAATACAACCTGGACAAGACAACTTACATGTATTTGAAAACTACTCCTCTTCGCCTTGGTATAAAAAAATCATATATTTTCTATAGAATTTTGAATGCCCCCCATATGTGAAGAAGACGAAGGTCAGGTCTCTCAAATTGAAAGCTATCAAATTCTACATCTCGAACCAGAACCTTTATTGGAGAGATCTTTATGGCATCCTGTCAAGATGCCTTGATGAAAATGAAGCTAAACAAGTCACAATAGAGATGCACAAAGGAGCGTGCGACAAGCACCAACACTGGAAGGCTACAATGCTCAATATCTTGAGGGTAGGATATTATTGGCCCACCCTTTTATCTGATATCTTTTCCACTGTTAGAGCATGCAATGAATGATGGATGTTTGTAGGAAAGAAGAATTTACTATCACTACCCCTAAAACCTATCAATGCTAGTAGTCTGTTTCAACAATGGGGATTAGACTTCATAAAAGAAATAAATCCACCCTCTAGTGGACAACACATGTGGATCCTCACTGCCACTGACTACTTCACCAAATGGATTGAGGTTGTGCCCACCAGGAATGGTACTGACAAGGTAATCATGAATTTCCTAGAAACTAATATTTTTTCTAGATTTGGTTGCCTCAGTAAGCTTGTAACAGAAAATGCCCAAGAATTCAAGTCCAAAGCCATGATTGAATTTTGTGGTAGTCACAATATTTCCTTGACACATTCCACACCCTATTACCCTCGAGGAAATGGCCTGGCAGAATCATCAAACAAGACTCTCATCAAGATCATTAAAAAGTTTTTGATTGAAAGAAAGAAATCATGGGACTCTAAACTCAAATATGCCTTATGGGATGACATGATAAACACTAAGAAGTCTCTAGTAACCTCACCATTCCATCTTGTTTATGGAATAGACATTTTTTTCCTACTCAGCTCGGTATACGAGTCCTTAAATTCTTGCAGGAGGATATTGAGGAGCCCAATGACATCCAACAGATAATCTTCCAGATTATAGAAGTTAAGCAGAGAAGAAAGGAACTTGATCAGAGAATATAGGCATACCAGAACAAGATCAAATCAACCTTTGATAAGAAAACCAAGAAGGATATTTTTCAAGAAGGTGACTTGGTTTTTAGGTATGATGTGAGAAGGGATGACAAGTCCAAGCATGGTAAATTCGACAACATCTGGTTTGGACATTTTAAGGTGGTTGAAGTTCTGAACAACAACACATTCATCCTACACAATCTGGATGATACAAAGATCTTTGGAGGCCCAGTAAATGGGCGCTTCCTAAAACACTATTTTGTTTGAGGATGGGGGAAGGTCCCTCTTGTACCATATATGCTTTCCTTTATTGCTGATTTTGATTAGTTAGTTGTGTGTGAATAAAGAATCCATATCCCAACAAGGAATTGGGGTGTAGTTTTATTTTTTAACTCAATAAAATGCATGGATGACAGACAATAACAGATATGCAGGGCCGAAAGACAAAAACAAGGGTAAGTGATGAAAGGTAAGAGTAGTTATCTAATCTCAAGGCACTGACCTATAGTTCTTAGCACCTCACAGGGACTAGATATCACCAGTTGGAGCCAATGTTGTAACCTAGGTATTCATCCCCTGCCTCTCCTCTCTTTCTCCCTCTTTCTTCATCAATTTTTCCTTTTTCTGGTTGGTAAAGTCAGTTTCCCACTACTAAGTGTCATGGCCCTTATTATTTTTTGATTCTTCGCGTCTTTTTGTTTCTATTTTTCTGGAAGGATAAAATACATGTCATATTTGTTTCAGAATGCTTGTCATCACGTGCACCATCGATTGAGCTCACCATAGGTATACCAACCCTTTTCTATGCATAGGAAATGCCCGTGCACACAACGTAGCAATCCAGAGCAACAAATTTTAGGCTCAGACTATGGGAACAGACTGGTTAATTTTCGATGGAGCAGATCCATCAAGGAAAATCATATCAACCGATGTCACCTATTCGAGGTGCAGAATCGCACGATGTTTAACACCAAGATTCATATGAATCCTAAACATCCGAAGTAAATATGGACCATCCATCGGCAAGGACACATGGAAGAAGATCACCAACTTCGATGATTTTTCCTCCAGGATATTTCAAAGCACAAACATTCGAAAATCCCGAAGCTTGAATGCCCGAAGTGAATCTGGAACATCCATCGACAAGGACACGTGGAAGCAGATCATCCACTGAAGCAATTTTTTCTCTAGGAGATTTCAAAGCACAAACATTCGAAACTCCCAAAGCCTGAACGTCCAAAGTGAATCTGGACCTTCCATTGGCAAGGACACATGGAAGAAGATCATCCACTTTGGAGATTTTCCTTCGAGAGTTTTCCAATAATAACATTCATAAACTCTCAAACTCACAAAGCCCAAATTTCCAAACTAAATTTGGACCATTTGTTGGTCAAGACATGCGACAATAGATCATTCACTTTGGGGATTTTCCTTCAATAGATTTTCATGTTTCACATTCAAAATTTCCGAACAACAGAATGTTGAAGACCCAAAGAGCCAAAGTCCCGAAGCACATAATAACCAACAGTCGAGACACATGGCACACTCATGAGTCATGACACATGGCACACTCATGAGTCATGAAACGTGGCATTCATCCAAGGTCATTTGGTTGTGTCATTTTCCCATTTGCACGTGACACATGTCACCTTTATTTTCAGGACACATCAGCAGTCGTGAATTCATATGACGTCAGGCCAACACGTCACTTCACCGATTTTACTATAGAAGATTTCCAAGACTAACATTCATAAACTTCCGAAGTCTCGAAGCCCAGACTCCTGAAGTGAGCACAGACCATTTATCTCAGATCAACCTGAACCGTTGATCCTTACAACAGGTGAATGTCACCCAAATCTCAGAGCGTAATCAGATCAATGACCATACTTCATTGCAGGAACGCAAACTACCCGGACATTAATTTTCTAGAGCGGTCTCGCAATTTAAACCATGGTATTGTTGGAAGGGTACATGGCATCTTGTGGGGGATTGCAGGCCGAAAGGCGGTCTGGATCCAAACCACCCTCAAAATCTTCTGTAGTCACATGCTTGAATGACATCAAATCACCACCTTTTCTCCACAAATCCCACTCACTACTCTTTCTCCTCTCACCACATGACACTTGTCGTCAAGAACTCATACACCCCCCTCTCTAATATGCTTACCACCTACCACCCCCTCCGAGTTCCTCCCGGGTTGTTTTTCAATACTGCCCCCTCTTGCCTTTCACCGCCTGTATCCTTCACTACCCATCACTAACTCCATACTCTCTATACCTCCATCGTATTCACACCTCCTCTCACTTTGACATTTGTCTTCACACATCATCTACCCTCACATCCATTCATCCCGTCTCTCAATTGGATTCTCACCTCCATATCTCCACTCATGCTCAATGGGAAGAAAACCATTCTAGGGAAGCTATTTCACAAGTATAGATGGCATATGATGGGGTCAATACAAAGTATGCTTGGCTTCCAAAATCTCAAGGATAGACAAGGAGCTAATTCTCAGTCACAAGTCGACGCCGATTAGTTCCAAAAACACTTCAAAAAGCTCTGATCCTATAGTTGGTTATCTCTAGTGGCCTCCAACATCTCACAGACATGTCATGGTTCAACATAGAGATTTATTCTATCACTTTGAGGCCTATTTTCGGCCACTCAGTTCCTCCAACACATGCATCAACTCTGTTGCAGAGACAGTAGTAGTTTTATTTGATTAAGTCCAACATTTTCTTAGATTAAATGCAAGAGTGGTCTTTTGTGTGTGATAAGCACCACTCTTGCTGATTAAGTCTAGTGTCTTAGTGAAGTTAATTATTTTATTTACGGATATTTCCCTAAATTGAGGTCTTAGTCCCCTAAGGACGAGAGCCTCTGCAACTCTTTTAAATAGTTAGTTTTTGGATATTGTAGAGGTCATATTTTTTTAGGAAATAATATTAATACAACATAATGGTTGGACCCCTTTTATGCATGGATTAAATCTCTCTACCTGGTGAACATACTCTTGATGACAGTGTTTCATTTAGCTCTTCATTTGTTTTCATTCTTATCATGAATACAATTTTTTATTTGTGCAACATACATTTCATTTCCTTTCAGCTATTGTATGACTTATTTTTTCTGATATGCAACCTGTCAAGCAACTAATTCTTTGGTGAAGATTTGTTTTCTGCAACCTATGGGAGTTATTTTTTTTTGATACATGTTTGATGTCTTGAAATAATATTTTAAGTATTGAACTTCTTGCAGCGGATTATTCATTGAGTAGTTTTTTGTTTTCCTTTGTTTTAGATTATTTCACTGGTATGTCATTAGTGTGCCATCATCCAAGGAGGGTCCTCATCCATATCATTTTTCCAAGATAGCCTTGACTTTGTCTTGATAGAATAACCCTCTAAACAACCAATAAAAATTTTAAAAGAAGAAATCATTCTAAATTGATAGGTGGCCTAGCTTTGCCCTTTAGCAGTCAGGTGCACACTTTAGGACCAACATGAGGGAGAGAGAGGAATACATAGAGGGGGGATATAAAGTGTGTGTACGAGAGTGTGGGAGGGAGAGAGAGAAAGACAAATATGGGAGGTAGAGAGTGATTTTGTTAAAGTGTGAAAGGGAGAAAGAGGTAGACAAATATGGGAGGTATAGAGTGAGTGTGTTAGATTGTGGGAGGGAGAGAGAGGGATACATAAAGGGGGGAGAGAGAGGGAAACATAAATGGGGGATAGAAAGTGTTTGTGCAAGAGTGTGGGAGGGAGAGAGAGGAAGAAAAAGAGGGGAGGTAGAGAGAGGAAGACATAGAGGGGGGATAGAAAGTGTGTGTGTGAGAGCGTGGGAGGGAGAGAGAGGAAGAAAAAGAGGGGAGGTAGAGAGTGAGTGTGTTAGAATGTGGGAGGGAGAGAGAGGTATAAAAATATGGAAGGTAGAGAGTGAGTGTGTTAGAGTGTGGGAGAGGGAGAGAGTAAGACAAAGAAGAGGGGTAGAGAAAAAGTGTGAGAGGGAGGGTGAGGGATATTGGGAGGGG
>ML785932.1:204828-238590 GCA_009831015.1 Picea engelmannii
GGAAAATTATAGTCATTAGAGGCTAACCAAGCGAAATTTGGCCACCCTCTCAAATACTTAACATAAAAAGATTACAACTAAAACTATATAATGGTCACCATTTCTAGATTCAAGCAAAACATATTTGAAATAATATAGATAATATTGAATTGTTTGGAGTTAAAAGGGCATATATAGTCATCCAAAAACATGTGGCATGAGAAAACCCATTTCCCTGTGAATCTAAATAGAAATAGACCATGATAAAATATAAACATACTAAGACCAATATCATAGTGTATAAACAAAATATCATAAGAGGGATACCATGTGAACCCATGTCTAAGTCTCCTCCTCAAGAGAGATATGGGGGGCTTTGGGTTGCTTCAATATTGAATCTTGGAGACCCTCTCTACCATTGTTGAAGTATCTCGAGCATGTCCTTGATTTGAACCTCTTCTTCCCATGGTTCAGTCTTGAATTTCATCTAGAAGAGAGTCATATTTTTCCATCCGAAAGTGAATGAATACCTAAAATATTAATCGTATAATTACCCTTATGTAATTAATCATATACTTACTCTTATAATTACAATTTTAAACTATAGTTAATTACCATTTAGCTTTTTATATTATTAAATTAGTGTTTATAAAATTTATCATAAAAAAAAAACTTATATCAAAATTAGTATATAACATTAAAATATATAACATTAAATTAGTGTTTTAAACTATACATATTAAAATATATAAAAAAAATTAAATTAAATTAAATTAAATTAAAAAAAATAAAAGAATTTAACATTAACAACTATGTAACCCTAGTATAACACTAAACAATACCAATTTAAACACAATTCGAATGGAGCGGGCTGAGTTGGCAACGTGGCTGCATGTAGCCCACGTGTCTTCCACTGCAATTTACTAGAGTAAAATATTGCCGCCCTACTTTAACCCTAAACGAACCCTAAATCTCTCATTTGCCTCTTCATTTGCTGTGCAGGGAGGCGAATACAGTGTTGTGAGCCAGAGGCTCGGGGTTGGGTGTTGGCGCTATGCCTGCGCTGTTTTATGTGTTCGCTGCTTGCTGTGGCGTTGCGCGCTGTGCAACCATTCCCTTGTGAGCTCAATGCTTGATGAATGAGCGTGTTCGCTGCTTGTGCGTTTACTGTTGGCGTTGCGCGAGCTGCTCTGTGTGTTTGCTGTTGAAGAAATGAGCGCGAGGCTCGGGCTTTAGGGTTTGGTATTGGTGTTGCGCGCTGAGGAGAGCCTTCGATGAAAGAGAATTGGGAAATTTTCTTGTTTATACTACGTGGGTGTTTTAGTACATACTAGGCTGTCTGAAACCGTTGAGCCTATATCTTTATTTTCAATACCTGCCCAATTATTTTAAGATTTGAGTTATATCTATCTGTTTGAAACCCCGACACATCATCATGCATCATAGCTTCTTCCTTTGTCGGTGGACTAAAGCTCCACACATCAATATAGCAAGCCCGCAATCTAGTCGACCAGCAAGAACCACCAGGTTTGTGAAGTGCTGGGTACAAGCTCTAAGGTTATTTTGTCAAGCCCCGATTTGGACCAGCAGCTCTAGGGTTCTCTCGGCCTCGTTTTAGTTCGCCCAGTAATGCGTAGCGTGCCTGTTCGACCAGTATTGTGTAGCGTGTCAGTTATATATGTATCTATTATGAAGCTAAATGTTATGCTATTTGTGTATGCGAGGCCATATGTGTGATAATTGTCTATGTGTGGGAATAGGCTATGTGTGGTAGAGCGTCAGTCTTGTAAACTGAAGGTCCGTAGTTCGATCCTGCGTGGAGGCATTTTACGGCAAAAGGACCGGAGACGGCTGCGCTGAGGAGATCCATGGATGCAAGTTATGTTGGGTATTGGCAATGAATGTCTACCGCCGGGTATCGGCTACCGGCTATCTATTGGCTACTGGAAATCGGCTATCAGCTATCGGCTGACCTCCTGGCAATGACAACAGGCAAGGATTCCCGGGTTTCTAGCAATCTGCATGTAGTATAATGTTGCATTCATTAGATTTTGTATAATTTCGATGTTGTCCTCTAACATCTAGTTTTGTTATTATATAATTGAAGGAAATGCGTAATTCCTCTCGTACTCAACAAGGATTTTTCTTACTCTGTTCCCAGATTTGTTTTATCTTTTTGACTTCACTACTTTGTACATGACATCATTGAGCCATCTTTATGATCATATAGTGTGCATATAATGTAGAATGATATTCTATGAGACACCTTGAAACTACAATCGAAATGGTTCTACTAAATTGAGTGCACGCATTTTCTATCCTATATTTTCATCAATTCAACTTTAGCAGACATTTATATGAGCCAAGACAAGTGACAATTTTTATACTCGTAGTTGGATGTTTGGTGAGAAATAGAATGTGGTGATTTTGATTTTGGTCTGGTGAGAGAAGAGAAAATACCCATTTCGAAAATGGGGAAAACTTCTAGATAAATGTGTAGATACTAAATGAAATAGTATATTTGAATTCTTATTGTGACAAACTTAATTACCTTTTCATATCAAAGTGGCATATTGTCTAGCACGCAGAAAACTCAATCAAAGATTATTATAACCTTTAGTAATGCTTGTAATGCTTGTTGGACGATTGAAGAGAGAACTCATAATACTATTTTTCTACTTGCTTTTGGGTTTGATGGATGGTTGAATGAAGCATTTTTTTTTCTTGAGGATATGTCTACAATCTCTTGCCCATGTATGCTCATGGAATGTTGTGATTACTAACATGGGGATGCTCAAACTAGGTAATAGAGAATTCTCATTGAATATATATATATATATATATATATATATATATATATATATATATATGCTCTCGAAATAAACTGCCCGTAATTTTGTATAAATTACTTTGGTGAATTTTGCATTTACATATTTCCATTCTTGTTGCATTTATATATACCTATCTTATATTATTATTTAACAATGCGTTATTTAACAATGTGTTTGGCTTTGTTTGCAGGCGGGACTGGAGCTAAGGCTAGGAGTTGTTTGCAGATCAAGCGGAAGCAAATTGGACTTGGAGTTTTGGCTCGTTTAGGCTCAGATTTCTAACCTAAGGCTCTGATACTAGATGTAGTGACCCAGATTTCATTAAACTACCAGAAAAATAAAATAGAACAGTAAATTTGAAATTTACTAAATTTTTAAATTAATGTAGCATATTCGCTCCCATTTTTCAATAAATAAATTAACAATTTACATAACCATTTGCATAACAAGCTAAATTTATATAACAAATTGCATAAAAGGTGAAATACCTCGTTCTGATGTTGTCTCCCTTGGCTTGAACCAATCCGCAACAAATCCGCAGCAGCAACACCCCAAAACCAGCCACCCTACCGACCAGTACGCCTGGCCCTAGGACATCTACGGACGTCCTAGCCCTCCGAGCCCAAAACCCCTCAGCCCTGGTGCACTGTAAATCCCACTGTCACCACTATTAATTCACTCTGTCCCAATGCTCCCAAAATCTCCTCCCGTAAACTGCATGAATGAATCTCCCAAAATGAATCCTCCTCCTTCCCTTATGCCTCCTTCACCGCCCTCGAACCTTCACTCCCCACCAAACACCTTATCCATTCATTAAAGCCGTATCTGTTCATTTAGTTCTTTATTAATGGTCTTATCCTCTATTAAATATTCCCTTTAACGTATGGGTTACGTTATCCCTCATGGGATACGTAACCCCATTTAACCTTATTTATATTTTTTTATTTTTATTTTCTCCCATTGGTTTATTACATAATTAATCAATTACTTTATTTAATAATCAATTAATCACTAACCATTAGTCTAATACTTAATCATTTAATGTCTCATTTAATAATTACTCCTTCATTAACCCTTAATCAAGGAGTTAATCATACTTCAGCTAAGTATAATCAAAATAATTAATTAATAACTTATAATCAATTAAGGTTATATAATAATTAATTATAATTTAGCCAATGTTTAGGATTATTTATGAAATTATTCATAGTAATAAGAAAAGGGTCATTACACTATGTTAAAATCTAAATTTGATATGTAATTGAGAAACACATCATAAAAGTTGTATAATACATTTTTATTTGAAACATCATTTTATAAATTTAAGAAAAAATATTTAATATTTATATTTCATTCTTTTTTCCAAAATCTTCGAATCTTTTAATTTTTGAGTTAGTAGATTTATATATCTAACCCATTGATTCAATTGAGCAACTATTAAACTTTAATGAACCAATTGAGCTTTAAGAAAAAAAAACTTGTATGTTTAAAGGTGAAAGAGTGTGTCACCTTTGTGACACTAAGAAGGTTGAAAATGAAAAGCACTTTCTCTTAGATTGTCCAACCTATACCCATATTAGATCTCATTTTCAAAATATTTATCACACTACCGACCTTCCTAACATATTAAATCGACAAAAGTATGGTGATATTGGAAAGCTTTTCTTAATGCTTTTCAAGCACAGAAAAAATATTCTAAAAAATCATAAGTAATCACTTACCTTTTTAAATTAAATAAATCTAAATAAATTTTCTATCTTAAATAAATTATATATTTATACAACACCTGAATTAAAAAAAAAAAAATCAATAATTAAACAACCAAATAAAAAATATGTATGTGCAAAACAAATGGAGAATCATAATAACAGTTGCGCCAGCAATACTCCGCAAGTTTTTAGTTAAACGCAATTGTGTGAGATAAGTATGATTATCTCACGAGGATCCAAAAACTACCAACACATAAATAAACTTTGCCATTGCTTTTTATGAAAACCCATTAAACTATGGCCATAAAACCTTTTGCTATTGATTTCATGAAAATTGTTAACATTCAATCTGTTTATACATATTACAGAGGAACCTACAATTGAATATTAATTTCAATCCATTCAAATGATAGTTTTCAATCCTAAGGTCACACAAATTAATTTGGAAGAAAAAAACATAAAAAAAATTATTCAAAATAATAAGTAATTTAATTGAATGTTATTTTCAAACATAGAGAGTCCAACAATAACTTTAACTTCATCAAAATCATGACTATGCAAAAGTATTTGTTTTGGCAAAAGTATGATCTACAAAGTTAAGAGGTTTGGATTTGGGTTGGGAAACATGAGTTATAATTCACATATTGGTTTTTAGCTCAACATTTCAATTTTTTTTCAATTATGCACATGTTTTTGAGACATGTAAATAGTTTGTATTTAGAGATTGGTGATGGAGTACTTGATGAGTTCATGAAATCTAGAAATAATTTTCATAAAACGCTCATTCTCAAATAATTAGAGCTTTATATTAATATTAAAAAACACTAGAATAAAAAGGATGAGAGTGAACTTACACTTTTAATTGGTTCAAAATACTATAGGGGAAGTAGGAGTATCCAATATTCAATGAGAGACAATGTAATTCAAAGATTATTAGTTATGGACATATTTAGCTTGGGTAGGAGTCTCAAGCTCATCTATCCTTAAATAATAGAAGTCATAAGGACAAGTTTAATAATAGCTACAATAATTTACCATTTAAGGACAATAGAGCTAAAAAGAACATGAACAACAAATTGAGTGGAAGGGAAAATGTACACTAGATAGGAAGACTTAAAAGCCACAAACACCAAAGATGTATTAGGATACATTGACATAAGAATGAGAGGTTTTTCCATTAAAATTTTAATTAATCCAGAGACACTTAAGAATCCTCATCCACATTAAATATAAAGTGGCTTGAAATGAAGTAAGTTAATAAGTGGACAAACTAAACCTTTTTATGGTTGAAATTATTCTCCAATTCCATGAAACATTTTACTAAAAGTTATAGTTCTACCTAATTTGTAAGAACTTTAAGTGAGAACTTTGACCATGAAACTTTAGCCTTATTTATTTTACTCCATTTAAAAAGAAAATCATTCACATTTAAAACAAAGAGTGGATTAAGAGCCACTTAAAAATAATGGACTCACCTAAAAGATTGAGTTTACCCTCTTATTAAGTCATTCTTTCTTCTTCTTACTTGTAGTGCAACAGTATTGAAGATGCACTTGGCATGCCAATAGAAATGAATACATAGATAAAGAAAGCTCTTTTTATGTTTGTTTTGGTCACAAGATCTCTATCAATTTAATAATCTTTGGTGAAGAATTAAACCAACAATGAGAAGCATTATTTAGAGTGAAATCAAAGGAGCATGAATATCGCATCCAATTAGAGTACTTTTTGTGTGAGTAATAATTTTACATTCTTCAAGAATGAAGTGGTTTATGAAACCATCACCTACCAAACACTTTGCCAATGAGGTATCATGTTTTTAGGTTCAATCTCTCAATCATGTTTATATAGGATTCTTCATTGTTCCTTTGTGACAGGTCTCTATGCAAGTCTATTACATTGACAAGTTCTCATCATATATTATAATTTAAATTTGATTGATACCATAGTATTTTTTGGCTGGCATGGGAAAGAAAACACAAAAATGTTATCTTATTGAAATTTGATTGATACTAGAGTTTTCACTAATATGGACAAAACAAAACCATAGTTTATTATTTGAAATCATATTCAAATTTGATTGATACAATAAAAAAATTTGGCTGACCTGAACAAAAAAAACACATAAATGTTATCATATTCAAATTTAATTGACATGAGAGTTTTTGGCTCACATGACAGAAAAACACCTTTTATCATTTGAAGTCATATACCCTACTTGAGCAAAAGGCAATAAACAAGCCCATCATAAGAATTCTATATAGCATTTTTATTTGAAATATCATTTTATGGTTTTAAACAAAATCTTTAATATCTATATCTGCATCTCATTTGTTCAAAATCTTCAAAAATATTACTATAATAGATTTTATATTTAAAAAATTGAGCCAATTAAAAAACTACTAAATTTTAGAGAAAAAATTATAATGAACATAAAAGTAAAAAAAATGAAACCTATATATTTATTATAAATTAAATTAATTTAAATAATTTGACTATCTTAAAAAAGCAAAAAAATTATGTAAAATATGAATAAAAAAATATCAATTAAACAACCAAATAAAAAATGTATGTGCAAACAAATGACGAATCATGATAATAGTAACAATAGCGATATTGGACAAGTTTTTTAAAACCCAATTGTATAACTCATATAAAGAGGATCCAACACATTCCAATACTCTCGCAATATAGGCAATGCTAAACCATAAATAAACGTTGCAATCAATTTTTAAGAAAACCCAATAAACTATGGGCATAAAACCTTTTTCGATTGATTTCATGAAAATTGTTAACATTTAATCTGTTTATGCGTACTACAGTAACTTACAAGTGCAAAAACAACACGGACTACAGTAATATGTGTATATATTTTGGCAGGGAGATTTACATCTTGGTGATAAAAACAAACACTTCAACATGACCAGATTATCCGAATTGCATCTTTCTCCTCTTCTAGTTTTTTCATTTAACTCTTTGTCATTCTCGATTCATCTTCTCGAATAGAACTTTATTCCTAAGAAGCGCCGAAGAATAAACCAGTGTTGCAATTACTTTCCGAGCAAATTTAATAAACTACGGGGCATAACGCCTTCTGGGGTTGATGACTTGAAAATGTTCAACCGGAAATTTGCTTATGTACACTAAAAAAAACTTGCAACTACAAAAACAACAAAGACTGAAACACTGTTTACAGTTTTTTGTTGGGATATTTAAAACTCCTTCATTCAAAGACTGAAACACTGTTTACTTCATTCTGGGTCTTCTTCAACTCATCTTCTAGATTAGAACTTTCTTTCTCTAAAATCAAGTTCTTACGGAGCAAGGTTCGATACTTATTAGCTGCTTTAGTGAGCTGTGAATATTTTTCAAGACCATTTGAAGGAGATCCAGGGCTGTCAAATCTTTTTGGAGAATTCTCATTCTTCTATCTCTCTTTTGATATTTTGGGTACATTAAGTGGCTTTTGTCCAATTTAATTGTGTGATTGAAGCTGGGCTACATAAGTTGTGATTTTTGTCCAATTTCATTGTGTGATTGAAGCTGTGCTACATAAGTTTTTTCAGCCAATGTTTTACTTCTTTGCATCTTAAACTTTGATATATGGTTATGTGCCTCTGGTGGTCCAATCCCATAGTATTCTTGAAACTAAGCTACAGAAGTTTCAGTAGATATTTTCTTTATTAACGCCTTGAGCTTCAGTATGCCACCATGCCACCATGTGCTTTTTGATTTCCATTGTCACTGTGTAATTGAGGCTGGGTTAATGTCCATTGTCACTGTGTACTTGACGCTGGGGAGGTTGTTTGCTTCAATAGTTTCCTTTCTGTCACCTTAAATTTTGATACATCCCCATGTACTTCGGGATGTACTTCTTGCTGTCCAATGTTCTTTGAAAATGGATTATTGATGTTGTTGGAGTTAATGATTTCCTTTTTCACACCATGAACTTTGAGGCATCATCAAATGCTTCTTGCTATTCAATTTGAAAATTTTCTTCAAGCTGGAATTCTGAAGTTGTTGGAAAAAATTCTTGAAATTGGAATTCTTCTGAAGTTATTGGAGCCAATAAATTCTTTTTTGGCACCTTGAATTTTGACACATCAACATGTGCTTGTTGCTGTCCAATCTCACCATGTCTTTGAAACTGGGCTACATGAAATGTTTGAGCCAAAAGTTTCCTTAATTGCATCTTCAACTTTGATACATCATGTGCTTCTTTTTGTCCAAAGACATTGTGTTCTTGAAACTTGGCTACAGTTTTTTGAGCCAGTGGTTTCATTACCTTAACCCAGGGATTTGATGCATCATTATCCCCATATAGGTTTAGGTTTTACATTTTCAAATTGATGTGGAACCTCCTTCTGCTATGGGTTTTTGGAAAAATATTTGTTTCCTTTACCTGTTGCAAACATCAGATGAAATATATAAATAAGGAACTCTAAATTTGGTAAAAAATGCACAATAAAAATTATTTTAGCTTTGCTAAAATTATTAGGTCAATGTAAGTTAACAAATAGATCTACAAATTTTAACTTTATGATATACTGAAGAATTTTGTGAAGTTTATTTCAAAATCTTAGTAACTAAGTAAATCACTATAACCTTCCAAACCAATTGCAGAACTCCCAAGTCACAAAGAGAACATAAATCTTAATAAACATAATGTTCCACTTTAATTATCAGTTTATAAAACTAAAAATGAGAAAAAGAATAAATTAATGAAAATGAGAAAAAGAATAAATTAATGAAAATGAGAAAAAACTAAAAAAAAAATAGAATTTTTTTTATTAAAAATTCAACATAGATCAATTTATTAAAGACTCCCCCGGATGGGGTGACACGTAGCGCAATACTGCCACTAGTCATTGCACTAAACCAATGTTTAAATGTTGTAAGCCACTCCCCATCTATTAAGCATTAACGATGGGAGCAGGCCATTACAGCCGACCTCCGTATGACAGACTTTTCCCTTGCGTGAAAGAGCCGGCAATGAAGGCATTAAGTATGGCCGAGTTAAAGAGAGGCCACGTGCAGTCGTCCCACAAAAAGATGAAAGCAAAGAGGTCTAAATGCAGCCGGATCATTCTTGCTCTGAAACTCCCCGCCGTCTGTAAGCTCTGGTGTGTTTTCCGTTGTGTCTTGTCAAGTCTGGGTAAGTCTTATACTCAAGCCTCCTCCACTATGCCTAGGGAGCGAGGCAAGCCTCGACGCGGGTAGGCTTGGTACACCCACGTTGCTCATCGACAGAGGAGGCAGCATATGGAACGAGCACTCTCGCTGGCAAACTCTATCCTTCGGCAAAGAGCGAGGGCGGCCCGTCTTGCACTCCATGGTCTCGTAATTGAGTCTGCGGCGGAGAAAAAATCTCATACCCCACCAGTTCTGGATAATTGGCAGCACACAGACGTCAAACGAGAAGAAAATCCTCCAATTGAACTTGATACTCAAGCTGGAAGCAGTTTGAGGGGAAAGCTTGAAGAGGATTTCCCAACCTGCTACATAGAGGAAATACCATGCTCAGAAGACACCTCGACTGCCCTAGAGCCTCAAGCAAGAGACAAGACAAGGGGCAGGCTCTATGAGGACATGCCAACATGCTATGTCGAGGAAGTGCCATACATGGACGAGGTCTCGCAGAGGACCTGTGCGGTAATGATGCACCACACTGACATCGCAAACAGGGACAAGGACGAGGCCATTGCATAAGTGGAAACGGGCACCTCAGGCGAGGCAGAAACAAAAGGAATGCATGCACCACTCCTCCGCGCAACACACCTGGATCTAGTATTTGAACTCTGAAGACAAATGGCAGACCAAGAGCACCGAGCCCTCCTCATGGGATAGCGCTTAGATTTTCTCCTGGACGCTTATTCCAACACCCCAGCGAAACGCAAATGTCCAACGTGCACCCAGCCATTTGTCATTCAGGCCAAAGTAGCATGGCAGGAGGACGAGGACGACAGATCACCGGGTATCTGAGTTTGTCTATTTTAGTTTGTCTAAGTTTTCAATCTTGTTGTTTAGTGTCAAGACGATATATTGCCATCTGTCCTGGTTTCCTTTGGGCAGGACAGATGGCAAAACAATGTTTTGGCTTTTTGGCCCCAAACTGCGCTGGCTTCCGATAAAATGGCGGCACATTTGGTGGCAACCGTAACGCTATATCTCTCTATATTTTTGTCAATATAGTATAGCAGGTAACACCTTTTTTACTTATAAAAAAATAAATAAAAAATTATCAAAGACTCAACAAAAAACAAAAAACCATAAAAACTCATTAGTTCATCTTTGATGATAAACATTATTTCAACTTTATTGACAATTTCAAATGCTCATGTCCATTGTCTAACCAATATTGAAAATGATGGATAACAGATCCTCTAGCTGAAGATCTAAAGAGGATGAATTAACCTTCATCTTATAGCTGGATATCCAAAAAGATGAAAAATATCAATTCATTGTTTGAAAAAAGATGAATGCATAACCTTTAAATCTAATAGAAAAGTTGCACCCACAAAATTCAGTATTAAGGAACTCTGACCATAATGGCCAAATCTCAATTCCACAGGAATTGCAATTTCTACAATTTCTATAACCCGACTTAACCCTCATAACCATACACACATAAAAAAAGTATATATATAAACTCACATGCAAGACACCAACCTTTGGCATAGAACTGGATGCCATTTGACTGCTATGGTTATGATTGATGTACAGAAATTGAATTCCAAACTATTTGGTAAAGCTACTTAATCACGTTAGATCGTATATAACAGAAAGCTTCTTATAGCGCGGAAAAAAACATAAACGTAATTTACTCGATAGAAAATTTACAACAATTGAAGAAGAGAAGGGTATTCAGAAGAATTACGAGAGAAAATAAACCTATGACTCTTATTCTTCTTTTGCAGAAGGAATGCGTATGGTAAGAATGAATCAAGTTGTGTGGTGAGTGATCGAGTGAGGTATATATATAATGTACGTTGATTTTTCTGGGGCGTTGATTGTGGGCGTGTAGGAGAGATCTAAATGCACCAAATTACGGGAATATAATTATTTTATTCTAAAACGACCATTCACTGATCATTTTCAATCGAAAATCTCACCTTAATTAGTTTGAAAAGTGATAGTACAGTTATTATGGCATTAGTATAGTTATTAGGGATGTCAGGTAAAAAATGAATGGAAAAATATTGATCCACATGACTATTTAACATAATAATTGGAGTTTATAATGGTTAAGAATTTTTGTTTTCACTTAAAAAGTTAAAAGTTCAAATCTAAAAGGGGTAGGGTATTTATACCTCTTTAGATTTTATCAGTCAAATCATTGGGTGAAAGAGGTCTTATACACCAATTTGGTGTCTGGATTGGCAGTGACCTTGAAAATAGATTATTAACATAAAAAATGAACAATAAACTTCGAGATATATATCATTTATATATAGTTTAGAGATATGACCCTAGTTATACTTTACTGGGAATTTTTCATCCAAGATTTAGAAAGAACTATTTTGAACTTATTAAATAATTAACATAATATTTATTATTAAATAACCATAAAATATTATTAAATGGCCATAAAACGATTGAAGTGTATGAACAATATCAGTAAAATATTCAATGCTAACTAATAATAATATGGTATAAGAATGAACAATATCAGTAAAAGGGTGGAAGTTCTACAAGATGCCCTATGGCTGGTGAAAGGCAGATCTGGAAACCAAGGGTAAGCTAACAAAATGGAAAGTATGGTTTGGGCTATATAAAATATGACAGTTAATAATAATATGGTATAAGAATAAGGAAGGTAAGAAAACCATTTAATTTTCACAAAATATATATAATGGTATAAGAATAAGGAAGGTAAGAAATCCATTTAATTTTCACAATATATATAGTTTTGATTTATAGTTTTGATTTATGGAAGTTAATAATAATATGTTATAAGAATAAGAAAGGTAAGAAATTCAATTAATTCTTACAATATATATAATTTTAATTTGTGGAAGTTTTGTATGACTTGTGAAAATTCAGTTTTTTAAATCATAGTATGTTACTTTTTTTTCCAAAGTACAATGCATATATTTGTGTTACTACAATTGTTTAGTATCTAAATGATGGAATTTTTTGACACAAATTTATATAATTGTGAACAATAATTTGTATTTGTGTATGTTTATTCTTTTTACCATGTATGATTTTAAAACATATATTTTGAATACTTTTACAAAAGGAAATATTTAATATTAGAAGTTTCACTTAAGGTTTAAAAGCTGGATTTCCTCCCCTCAACCATGGTGGGGCTTTATTGGATTGACCAGTTCATTCATAAAGGGGGTTTTTAAATTGTTAGAGTCATGTTGAGCACTTTTCATTACCATTATTTTGTTAGATTTTTTAATTTGTTAGTTTTTGGTTCTTTGATACTATGTGGTTCTTGGTTTAAAACTGAATTTCTTCGGCTGATTGAATCAAGTAATGCAGTCTTCCTCAATCCAAGTAGATGCAAATCCTTGTAGCAACAAGGAGCCTAAATGACACAAGTTTTGATGCATGAAATGTCGAGGAAAATAGGCATCGGGTGATTTTGGCCGACATAGCCATCGGATCGGTCGAATGGGGGGCGTTTAAACAAGAGTTGTAACAAGCTTCGTTTTTGCCGGACTGTCAATGGACGCGTCGGGTGTCGGGTGTCGGGTGTTTCCCATAACAATTAATGCACCAACAAGCCTTTAATTAACAATTAACGTAGAAACAAGCCTTTAATTGGACAATAACAACATTTTGGGGAACTTACTAAGGCAAGCACAACTACACCATAACACGATGTTACTAAATAATGTATGTTGTATCACTCACAATTTATGGTTTTTTGTGGCCACCCACCTATTCCAACTAGCTCATCTAGATAGTTTTTAATTCAACATGTTTTTTTGTTATTATTTATAATTGTGAGTTCTACAGTTTTGGGGTTGTCTGAAACCCTACATAGATTTGAGGTGGATATTGGTGGCTTCCCACCTAATTAAATTGTCTTATTTTATAAGTTTTCATGTCAATACATATTTCTATACTTCGAGGGCCGTTTTGAGGCCCCAAACAATGTTTTTTTGGCTTTCCATTGATCCAGATTTATGAGTGGAACATAATAAATAACATAATGAATACAATAACACAGAGATATGGAAAACAACAATAGATATCCAGTGAACAATAACTTCTATTGAATAAATGAAATAAGCTGAAACTGTAAAACTGTAGAACTGAAAACAACTTGCCTTAATGGTGGTAGTTATCTATGAGAAGAGATGTGGCTACTACACGCATCCGTCTGAAAAAAATGATTACAATGAGGCTCCAAGGGCCTTTTTAAAATTATTCATGAATGCGAAAAACCTAGAAATCCTAACACCGAACCCTAGGACATGAAACTCCAAAAGTTATGTGGGCCCCGGTGGGTAAGTTGGTACCTTAACTTCCCAGGGTCATAACTTTTGTATATGACCTCCGTTTTAGGCGCATGATAGCCCATTGGAAAGATATTTTTGATAACTACAAATTATGCCATCAAACTCTAACTTTGTCCATAATTTGACTATGGAAAGACAAAAAAAAACATTATTTAGGGCCCCAAAATGGCCCTGGAAGTACAGAGAGATGTACTGACATGAAAACTTCCAAAATAATCTAGTTGGATTAGTTGGGAGTCCACCAATCTCCACCTAGACGTTGTGTAGGGATTCATACATATCTGAAAGTGTAGAACCCACAATTACAAAGAATTATAGAAGAACATGCTAAGCTAAAACTGTCAAAAGTAGCCAGTTGGAATAGGTGGGTGGCCACCAATATCCACCTGGATCAGTCCTCCCTTGTTAGGAAGAAATGGTATCCATTGTGTTGAGTTCCCCCATCAGGTGAGGAAATCTTTGTTGACTTTGGAACTGGGTGGTCCATTTGCATTGGTGCAAGAGATACCCTTCCTTGACAACCCGATAAAGTTGGATCCTCTACTGGCGAGTGAACTTGACTTGTGTGTCCACTATCTAATTAGTGGATGCTTGTTCCATGTAGTTAGGTTTGAGATTTGTTGGTGTCAATTGTACTGCGATCTCTGATGTTCCCAATAATGGTGGAAAATATGGATGAAGGAGGTCCAAATTGAACACTGGGTGCAAGCCAAGGAAGGGGAGAGTGTTAAGCTCAAAAGATTGTCTCCCACAACCTTGGTGAGAGTGTAAGGCCCATAGTGAAGTGGATGGAGCTTCTGATGGGGCCCTGCAAGGTGCTCTTTCTGCAAATATAACCAGACCTCGTCTCCCAATTGAAACTTGTGTAGTACCCTATCTTGATCATAGAACTGCTTGTACTTAGCATTGGCTTTCTGCAAAATCTCATGGACTTGTTGGAGGATGTGTTGAATCCACTCACTGAATCTGGTGGCTTTCTCGGCTTCAGAATGAATATGAGAATATTATTTATGTGTGGTTGCAAGAGGTAGTGAAACATCAATGGGACCTAAGGGTTGGAATCCCAACCCCACTTGAAATGGGCTATGGGCGGTGGAGCTATGGAGAGGTATGTTGTAGTTGCGTTTATCATAGGGAAGAATCTCATCCAATGTACATGGATTCTTAGATTTATACATGCGCAGGATGTGCAAAATCATATGATTGACTACCTATGTTAGGCCATTGGTTTGAGGGTGGAAGGAAGTGGATTTAGTGAGCTTGGTGTCCAACAGTGACTAGAGACTCAACCAAAATGTGTTGAGGAACCTATTGTCCTGATCAAAGATGATGGTCTGCGGTATCCCAAAATGCACCTACACTTGTTCAAATAAGATCTTGACAATATATTCCAATGTGATGCTCTTCTTGCAGGATATGAGAATTTCCATCTTTGAAAACCGATCAACCACTACAAATACACAATCATTTCCTTTCTTGGTGGACAGAAGGCCAGACATGTAAGCCATCGATATGGATTCCCAAGGCCTCTCGAGAGTAGGAAGAGGGGTGTATAATCCTTGCTTCTTGATGGTTGGCTTGGAAATGGCATAGGAAGTGAAAGATATGATATACTTGCTGAAGTCCTATCGAAGTTTTGTCCAAGAAAAATGTTTTTGTAGAATGACCACAATTTTTTGCATGACAAAATGTCCTTCCATCTAACTATAGTGAGCCACCCAAATCATCTTTGCATGCTTGCTTTCAGGAACACATAGGTGGTCCAGATGGCATAACAGTCTGTCCTAAATGTGAAAATCAGTGACAATCGCACCTATACCCAAGAGCTGATAGGTGGTGGGGAAGTCATGATATTGTTGATAAAGTTGTGGAACTTAGATGCCTCATTCCCACATGAATGGAGCACGATGGTGAGTGTAGCCACGAGAGGTCGATTGAGAAAGTCAACGAAAAAAAAATTTCTCCGTGTATTATACTTGATGTTGTATGGAACTTTTGTAGGTATGTGGACCACTTCTGATGGGGGTCATTCTGCAACTTCCCTTGTGTCTGTATGAACTGCGGAGGATTGTGACAAGTGTGGATGACTGTCTCCTTTCCCAAAATTTAATGTTTCCATTGACAACACAATTGTATAATGGAATACATTTCCTTGTCATAGGTGGGGTATTTTCAGATAGTATCTGAGAGTGTCTCACTATGGTATGCTACTGGATGACCGTGTTGAGTGAGAATTTCACCTACAACATAGTCAAATGCATTAGTCTCAATATCAAAATGTTGTTACAAATCGGGTAAGGAGATTACTGGAGCTGGTAATAAGCGATGCTTTAGATCATCAAATTCTCATTTTTTTTTCCTTCCCCCGCGTGAACATTTCCTTGCCACCGCCTGATCCGGATTTATGTAGGAATAGAATGAAATACATAAATACACATAAACGCAGAGATGCGGCAGAAATAAGACTTCATTTCATTAATAACAAATGACTGAAATATGCTTACAGACAGAATGGAAATAAACTAGCTAGGGCGCTGGTAGCTTATCTCTGAGAAGAGATGTGGCTGCTACTCGCATCCGTGAGAAGATGATTACAATGAGGCTCTAGAGGCATTTTTACAATAGATGAGAATGCCAAAAGTCATAGACATCCAAAAACCTAACCCTAGGAGGTGAAGCACCAAAAGTCATGTGGGCCCCGTTTGGGTAAGTTAGTACATCAACTTCCCGGGGTCGTAACTTTTGCATACGATCTCTGTTTTAGGCGTGTGATAGCTCGTTGGAAAGGTATCATCGAGGAGACTCATTGTGGGGGCTTAATCATGCCTTCGGATATCATTCAGAACCTCTATCTCAAAAAACCTTCATTTAGGCCCTCAAAATGGCCTCGAAAGTTAAAACCTACTAAAAATAGTAAATTGCCAAAATTGCCAGAAAACTATTTTGAGCCAGTCAAAAAAGGTGGGTGGCCACCGATATCCACCTAGATCACCACCTTTGGTCACTTAGCTAAGGGCCCATGCAATCTGGGAGAATCCCAACATGAACCATCGATAGAAGTTGGAAATTCCCAAGAAGCTATGAATCTTGGCTAGTGTGGTCGGGGTTGGCTAGTCATAGATGACTTGGATCTTAGCTAGATCCACATCTACCCCATGTTCATAAAAAATGTATCCCAAGTACTGGACCCTGTTCATTCCATGTGAACATTTTTCCAAGTTGCAATATAGCTTGTGCTACTACAGAGTGATCAAAACCTGTTGAATATGATGCATGTGCTCCTCCCAAGTTCCGTTGAAGATGAGTATGTCATCCAAATATACCACCAAAAAAGGGTCAGTGAAGGGTCTCAATACGTCATCCATCAACCTCATGAAAGTTGTTGGTGCATTTTTTAGACCAAAGGGCATGACCATCCATTCGAAGAGACCTTCTTTAGATTTGAAAGTTGTCTTCCATACATTAGTTGGTTCGATGAAAACCTGGTGGTAGCCATACTTTAGGTAATCTTGCTGAAGAAATTTCCCCCCTTGAGTTGGTCAAGAAGGTAATCAATTCAGGGAATTGGGTACCGGTTCTTGACTATGATTTTGGTTAATGATTTGTATTCAATGTAGAGCCTCCAGGTCCTGTCTTTCTTTTGCACTAGTACAATCAGGATTCCACAAGTGGAGGAGATGGGTTTGATGTGCCCCTTTTGAAGCAGCTCTTGGATCTGATGCTTTATTTCATCATTTTCCATTAGTGAGTGACGATAAAATTGTCCATTAGGCATAGGTACACCGAGGGTTATATCAATTGGATTCTTGACTTGGCAGTGTGTCGGTACCCTGGTGGGTGAGGATAATATGTCTCTGTACTCTTCCACGATTCTGTCTAATTTCTTCTGTTGCAAAGAGAGGATATTTTTATAGTTCATGGATATGGCGATGACCTTCTACTTACTGTGAGCATGGATCACAAAGAAGATGAATTTCCCAATATATGAAATGACCTTACTGCATTTCTTAGCAGTGATTAAAGAAATAGTGGTAGGTGGCGCTACCTCTGGTATCCTGTACAATTGTCTACCCAAAGTAATAATAACATTGCAGGGTCTAGACTCATACACAACATGTCGCTTCCACAAATATGGTTGTCCTAAAAGAACATTAAAAACTTCAAGGGGAGCAATATCACACAATGTAACATCCCTGGCCACCCAGGCTAGGCCATGCTACTCTAGAAAATGCTTTCATTCTTTACTCAACATACTTTAACATACCCAACATCCAACTGAGCTATGCCACATAAATATTTTGAACTGCATGCAATTAAAACATATACACATAGAATTATTATAGATCTTTATATATAAAACATAAATAGACAAATAAATTATGTAAATGCATGGATTCATATTGAAATAATATTAAACATATACATGCAACATATACATGAAATACCCATAAATATAAAGATTGTTATAAACCACAAATAGTATAAACCTATAAAAAATAAACACGTAAATAATAATGCATCATGTAAATCATCACACAATTGACACTTATCTTGGTAAAAATATCACCAACTATGTGCAGACATTCCACGAACCTCCTAGCCTTAGAACACATTGCTCATCACTCTCAGCAGTGGGTCACCCCCGAGCTGAGACTAAACTTGACCCAGGTAATGGGATTCCTAACCAAGCTAATGGATCATAGACAACAGGAAAGACTCTGTCACAGGTGACAACTCAAACTAACATCCTACAGTCCCTCATTCCCCACATGTCTGTCCCACCCTAGGAAGTATGCCCATTCTCTGCTCAACATTCCTTCGACTACTTCACTTCCTTTCTGGGCTTTAGCAAAAGGTTGGATAGGAAGTCTCGGAGCCCTGTAGCTGCAGTTTAGCACCTTCAAGAAATCAATTCCCAACAATTCTCTCACCCAGAGAGAAATTTCTCACGGGCCTGACAACTTGCCTCTTCAGTATCCCACGGGCTAGACAACCCTCTTATTCAGTCCAACTCCCAATATAACTAGGTACACAAACATGTATGGGTATAGATATAGGTTCGAGTATAGTGACAGGAAGGTATAGAGGCCAACTGACTAAGTGAATGATCATGGAATGATTGAGTGGATGATTGAATGATGGGAAAATGAACTAAGTCCAAACTGTATGTATGCATGTTCCCAACTTGACACTTGTCATGTTGGGAGCTACTTTGGCCTACTTGTCCCCAACCTTAGAACTTAGGATAAAATAATTATCCATACTTTATACTTAAGAAATATTTATATAATATTCCTTTTTGGCTTAAGATCCCTATCTTAGCCTCTTTTCCTTAACTTTTAGCCATCCCTTTCCCTAAATAGCGGCATTTAGTCCCTCATACTCCTTTATTATGGTCGGTCTATGCGCAACGATGCATTTTATATTAATTGTCAGACATATACCAAAAATAGTCTCACTGGCATTTAGCATCTAGGTTCCTTGGCCTAATACAAAACATAAGCCTCCTAGATTATAATAACTGACTCACCAGCCTATAAAACAAAACATATACACAAAGGGTCCCTGTCCTCAAAATCACGCACACTTAAGTTGTTGCGCATGATATCCTAGAATGTGCACACTTCATCATTTTACTACACAGTGCATGCACACACTATACCATGGAAGGTGCATACACAAATGATGTCAAAGCACTCACCATCTTATGTACATTTGTATTTACATTTACAATTATGTTCGGTTTAGGGGTATTACACACAATACCTCATCTTTGAAGGGCTTGATGTCATAGGGAAGAAGACATTGTTGGTTGATGTGAAGATATATTCCTTGGCGAAGCCAACCGATGTTGTAGGGTTGTGGGTGTAGTGTCATCAATAGGTCCAACTGCTTGAAGATGACTTTGGTGGTAACAACAATGGCACTGGGTTCAACATCGATAATCCACTTCCCTCCTTCTGGATTTTATTTGGAGTCAGAATCTACCTCTGACTCTAAATCTTTCATCTTGCCCACTAGTGACTAATTGAAGGAACATTCTTCGATGTTGTTCCAAAGGATTTTATGGTATTCACACCACTTTCCTATGTCCTTCTTCGAATTCTCATTACCATTTTTATGTTGCGGCTTGGACTGGTTTTTTTGAGAGTGACCATGTTTTCTCTGCCGCTTGTTTTCTGGGTTGGGGTCACCTTTGCCCTGCTTCAACTGTGAGGAGTTTGCAAATCCAAACTCTCTCCTCTTCTGCTTAAATTATTGCTCGATATTGACAACATATCTATAATCCGTACCCAATTATGTGATGTTCAGAATCTCCATTTCTATTTGAATGTGTCTATGCAGAAAAGAACGGTATTCGAGCACTATATATCATTCAGATTATTTGATACCCCATTTGGTGTGCATGGTATGGAAAATATTGATGAAATCTGGTATTGTATAGTCCCTTTCCTGATGCAGGGTGGTCCATCTTGTGTACTGTTCATCATAGCTTCCAACAGGGTAGTATTGTTATTTAATGGCATCCCTAAAAGAATCCCATGTGGGGGAGACCACAAATATTTCATATTCCTCTATGGACCTTTGCTTAGAGTAAGTATCCCACCAGTCCTTAACATGGGGGATGACCTTCAGGAGTGAAAAAGTAACATTTCCCCTAGAATATTCATCCATTTATCTATAGCATCTGCATCTATGAATCCTTCAAATATTGGAATATCAAAATTTACTTATACCTTGAAGGGGGTTGTATGACCGCTTGATGAAGATGTGTCTCCTGTGGGTAGTCCCTGAAGGATCTGTGCAAAGTTATCAATCATTCCGTTCCTTTGTTGCGCAAGGGCTTCCTCGAACAACAATTTAAAATGATATCCTACTCTATCATATTTCTTCTTGTCCCCCATGAGTTGTGGTTGGGCTTGGCATGGTCGATCATGAAAAGGCTTGAATGATTCAAGTCCCAACTTCTTTACCAAGATCTTGTCGAGGACATGCACGAAGAAAAATAAATGAAGAGTAGACCACTTAAATACCACTGATCTAGATTTATGAGCGGAACAAAATAAATAAATAACTAAATACAATAACATAGAGGTACGAGTAACAACAACAAATATCTAGTGAATAATAACTTCTATTGAATAAATGAAATAAGCTAAAATTGTAAAACTGCAGAATTGAAAACAACTTTCTCAAATGGTGGTAGCTATCTCTGAGAAGAGATGTGGCTACTATGTGCATCCATCTGAGAATAACGATTACAATGAGGCTCTAGAGGCATTTTTAACATTACTCATGAATTCCAAAACCCTAGACATCCAAAAACCTAACCCTAGGAGATGAAACACCAAAAGTTATGTGGGCCCTGATGGGTAATTTGGTACCTCAACTTTCTGGGGTCACAACTTTTTCATATGAACCCCATTTTAAGTGTTTGATATCCCATTGGAAAGGTATTTTCGAGAACTACTGATTATGCCATAAAATTGTAACTATGTCTACACTTTGCCTGTGGCAAGCCAAAAAAACACTATTTAGGGCCCTAAAATGGCCCTGGAAGTACA
This sequence comes from Picea engelmannii, assembly GCA_009831015.1. Lineage (NCBI taxonomy): Eukaryota > Viridiplantae > Streptophyta > Pinopsida > Pinales > Pinaceae > Picea > Picea engelmannii. Next base: position 226,392 of record ML785932.1, read on the forward strand.
AAAAGATGTACTAACATGAAAAACTCCTAAATATGCCAGTTGGATTAGGTGGAAAGCCAAGAATATCCACTTAGAATTTGTGTAGGTCTTCAGACAACCCCGAAAGTGTAGAACACAAAATTACAAATAATTACAGAAGAATGTCTTGAACTAAAACTATCAAAAGGAGCCAATTGGAATAGGTGGATGGCCATCAATATCCACCTTGATCAACCAAAATCAAACTATAGATACATTCAAATTTTTCCATCATAATGTGTATTTCTCAAAATACCTTTCCAATAGGCTATGACACGCCTAAAACAGAGATCGTATGAAAAACTTACGACCCCGAGAAGTTGAGGTACCAACTTACCCATTGGGGCCCACATAAATTTTGGTGTTTCATATCCTAGGGTTAGGTTTTTGGATGTCTATGGTTTTTGCATTCATAAGTAATTTTACAAATACCTGTGGAGCCTCATTGTAATCATTCTTCTTAGACAGATGCACGTAGCAGCCACATCTCTTCTCAAAGATAACTACAACCATTTGAGAAAGTTGTTTCCAGTTCTATAGTTTTAGAATTTTAGCCTATTTTATTCATTCAATAGAATTTATTGTTCACTGGATATCAGTTGTTGTTCTCCATATCTCTATTTTATTGCATTCATTCTGTTATTTATTTTTTTCCACTTACAAATCCAGAGTAGCGGTATTAGAGCGGTCTTCTCTTCATTTATTTTTCTTTGTGCATGTCCCCGAAAAGGTATGGGTATAAGAAGTTGGGACTTGAACCAGTCGAGTTTTTTCAAGATCGACAAATCTAAGATTGAAAACAACTCATGGGGTATGATAAGAAATATGATGGAGCAAGATATCCTTTTAAATTTTTTCTCAAGGAAGCCCTTGCGCGACAAAGGAATGAAATGATGGATAACTTTGCACAGATCCTTCAACGGATGCACAAAGGAGATGAATATTCATCAAGCGGCCATGCAACCCCCTTCAAGGTATAAGTAAAATTTGATATTCTATTATTTTAAGGACTGATAGATGGAGATGTTGTAGATAAATGGTTGAATCTACTTGAAGGGTATTATTCGGTCCACACTTTTTCCGACAGGGAGAAGATTACTTTTTCACTCCTCAAGGTATTCCCCCATGTTAAGGACTAGTGTGATACTTACTTTGAACAAAGGGACATAGAGGAATATGAAATATTTTCGGTCACCCCTACATGGGATTCCTTCACGGATTCCATCAAATAACAATACTACCCCGTTGAAAGACACGAGGACTAGTACAACATATGGACCACACTGCATCAGGAAAGGGACTAGCCATTACCATATTTATAATGAAAGAATATGAATGACATATGGTGCTCAAATATCATATATTTTTAAATATATACATTCAAACAAAAATGGATTTTTTGGACATCACATCATTAGGTGTGGCTTATAGATATGATGTCAAGATCGAGTAGAAATTTAAGCAGAAGAGGCAAGTGTTTGGATCTGCAAACTCCTCACAGCTGAAGCAGGGAAAAGGTGGCCCCAAAACACAACACAAGGGAAAAATAAAATATGGACACTCTCATGAAAACCATTCCAAGCCACAACCCAAGAACGGTAATGAGGATTCAAATAAGAACACAAGAAAGTGGTGTGAATACCATAAAATCCCTTGGCACAACACCGAAGAATGTTGCTCCAAGAAGTCACTAGTGGCCAATATGAAATATTTAGAGTTAGAGGAAGATTCAGACTCTGAATCAAATCCAGAAGGATGGAATCATATTATCAATGTCGAACCTAGCACCATTGTTGCTACCACCAAATTCTATCCAAGCAAACTAGAAGAACCAAAGGAAGGGGAATGCCTCTTTCACTCATAGATGTGGGTAAAGGGGGCTCTGCTTCATTTCAATTTTGATAGCGGCAGTCAGAAGAAAATGATCTCAATAGAGGTTATCAAGCGGTTGGACCTGCCGATCACACCACACCCACAAACCTACATCATCGGTTGGCTTCGCCAAGGAAGAGATCTATGTGTCATCCAACAATGTCGTCTTGTTGGTTGTGAAGCCTGATTATCTTTCTATTTCATAGGTCTGTGTTTTCAACTGTTTTTATACCCCATCAATATTGTACACCCCTCCACATGGAGGGGTTGCAAGGAGGATTTCCCTCCCTACGGGGGTTCGGGGGTGAATCCCTCGAGGGAAAAATTGCCTTGTAAATGTATTCTAATTTCATAGTAAATTTGGACCATTCATTATAAGGTCACAGATCTAACGATAGAAGTTATGTTAGGGTTTTTTTCCCTAGAAGAAAATCCTCTTTTATGAGGGGAATGTATCACAACTATGCTTTATTGTAAATATTGTATTATGATAGAGGAGATGGTGAGAGAAATAAGAGGAAGTTAGAACAAGTGTGTTGTAGGTTATATCCCTTCATTTGATGGATAATAAAAAGGAAGGACCTGGCAATTTATCTGGTGGACATAGCCCACACTGGGTGAACCACGTATATCTATGTCTCTATTGTATTGTGTATCTTCTGTGTTTTATTTCTGCATTTTTTTTTATTTCTCCACGATCCTATTTTTCTAACAATTGGTATTAGAGTGAAAGGTAACTCACAAGAAAAGAGGGTTCTTGGTTTGAGTGGGAGAAATGGCAGAAAATGGAAAGTTTAGGGTTGGGAAACTTAACAGCTAAAACTACCAGTTATTGAAGATGCATATGTAATATTATTTATATCATAAGGATATATTCCTACCATTGGGTGGAATAGAAAAGAAGACAATGGCCATGAAGGATGAATAATAGGAGGTTCTTGATAGAAAGGCACTGGGAATGATACAGTTGATCCTAGAAACATCAATGGATTTCAGTATTTCGAAAGAAAAGACAACGAAGGATCTGATGGACACATTGGCAAAACTATATGAAAAACCCTTGGGGTCCAATAAGGTATTTATAATGAATATATTATCTAATGTGAAGATGTCAGAAGGTGGGTCTTTTGTAAATCATTTAAATGAACTTAATACGGTTACTAATCAGCTAAGTTCTGTAAAGGTGGACTTTGATGATGAGGTCAAGGCTCTTCTAATCTTGTGTTCATTGCCAGAAATTTGGAATGGCTTGGTCATGGCTATAAGTAACTATGTCTCTGGTTCAAACACTTTAAAATTTGATGATGTCGTTGGTGTTATCCTTAGCGAGGAAACGCGGTGGAAAAACATAGGTGAGACATCAGGTAATGCATTAAGCATGAAGATTAGGGGTAGACAAAAGGATAGAGGAAAGGGCTCAACCCATGGGAGTTCTAGGAAGGGAATATCCAAATCCATACTAGGAAAGATAGAGTGCTAGAATTGTGGGAAGAAATGACATATGAAGAAAGACTGCAGATCTCCAAAGAAACAAAGAGATGGACAACAAGAGAAAAATCAGGAAGCAAATGTAACATGTGATGTGTTACAAAATTCTTTGATTCTTTCTATAGATACTATTTTTGAGTCTTGGGTAGTAGATTCAAGGGCTTCATTTCATGCCACACCCCATAGGAAACATTTTGTAGATTATGTTCAAGGTGATTTTGGACAAGTTCATTTGGGTGATGATGCAACATGCGAAATTGTTGGAATGGGAAAGGTAAAAATAAATGAACGAAATAGAAACCAATGGTTGTTGAAAGAGGTAAAACATGTTCTAAATCTAAGAAAAAATATGATTTCAAAAAGGAAGTTTCCAAGTGAAGGTTTTATATCGATATTTACAGATAAGGTGTGGAAGGTCACCAAAGGATCATTGGTGATAACAAAAGGAGAGAAGGTAGGGACAATGTATTTATGTACTAGTAATATTGAATCTTATACCCCTTTATATTTTACAAGAGTGGATACAACACCATGGAATCGTAGGCTTGGACACATAAGCAAGAAGGGAATGCAGAGACTTCACAAAAAAAAATTGTTTCCAGATCTTAAACAATTTGATTTGGATTTATGTGAGCATTTTGTTTATGGAAAACATAAAAGAGTCACATTTCTTAGAGTTGAAAAAGAAAAGAAGAGTGAAAGGTTAGATCTTGTGAATACAGATGTATGGGGACCAAATCAGGTATCATCTCTTGGTATCTCTTGTGCATATATAGCTCTGTTAACATTTCATACAATTTATCTTGGAAGATGGACATTTGAATTTGGAAAAGATACACACTAGATCGAATCATGCAGACATGTTAACAAAGGGAGTAACCAGGAAAAAATAAGTTCATTCTCATTTCCAATTGGTATTTAAGCATGAAGGTGAATATGAGAAATTTTCCAGGTCCAAGGTGGAGTAGAATCCAACAGGTGCAACAACAGTGGAGTTTTTGTGATTAGTCTCCAAGTGGGATATTGTTGGTTGTGGAGCATGATTATCTTCATGTTTCATAAGTCTTTGTTTTTGGCCATGTTTATAACCCATGAAGACTGTACACCCCTTCACGCATGGGGGTGTTGCAGGGGGGGATTTCCCCCCTGTGAGGTCTAAGGGGCTCATCCCATCGGTTGTGGGGTTTGGGGGCAAGCGGGCCCTTGAAGGAAAAACTTCCTCATAAATGTATATTGTAATTTCATATTAAATATGGATCGTTCATTATAAGGTCGTATATCTAACGGTAGAATTTATGTTAGGGTTTTTTTACCTAGAAGGAAACCCTATTTTATGAGGGAAATGTATTGCAACTATGGCTCATTGTGAATATTGTATTATGAGAGAGGAGTCTGTGAGAGAAAGAAGAGGAATTTACAATAGGTGTGTTGTAGGTTGTATCCCTTCATTTGTTGAATAATAAAAAGGAAGGACCTAGAAATTTCTTTGGTGGACATAGCCCGCACTGGGTGAACCAGGTATATCTATGTCTATATTGTATTGTGTATCTTTTGTGTTTTATTTCCATATATTTTTATTTTTTATTACTCTGTGATCCTCTTTTTATAATATGTCTAACTTACGACATCAATCCCTTCAAAGACGAGGTATTGTGTGATATTGCTCCCCTTGAAGTTTGTGATGTTCTTTTAGGACAACCATATTTGTGGAAGAGACATGTTGTGTGTTAAAACTTGGTATTTTCTTTGGGATGCATTAAATAAATCCCAAGGTAACCTAGAAACCCACTTTAGGTTGGATTATGACCCTTCCAAACAGAGAGGGCTCTATAAAACATGTAGAGACTAAAAATACTCAAATCAGATTTGGCAATGAGCAGACAAAGGTCATATTCTGCAATAGGACATGTTTCATTTTAGTTTAAAAGGGTTGTTAGGAAAAACAAGAGGAAGAAAACATTGGGCAATGGGTTCAATTCCTAAGATATAATATGAATATTAATACATTTCAATGAAGAAGAGAAGCAAGTGTGTTAGCAGTTGGCGCATAGTAAAAGAGGATCCCATGACCAGATTCGTGGAGCAGTGGCCGTATTCATCATTGTAAATTGCTTTAGTGAAGTTAATAATAAAGAAGTACTTTTCCCATCCCACCATATGAGATTTTCATTATTTATCGTGTACATGTTGATTAAATATCTAACCCATTAATTTGTAGATCAAATGCATGTGGAGTTCTTTGTTTGTCTTTGTGAATGCAGGTCAGCCTTGGGAGGAGAGTTGTAGTCAAAGAGAGACCAAGCGTGAAGAGGGATCGATATCAAACGCCAGAAATAAGGTATGCTCACTTGATCTTCTTAACTGTGTATTTGTTTAAGAATAATAGGGATTAGGTCTGGGATCATGGTAGAAAGTAAGAATCTTTAGGTCTTTTCTGCATGCATGATAAAACCCTAAGTGCTAGTCTGTAGGGGCATTTCCCAACCACAACACCTGTGGAGAGGACTAGAGCATCTGGATCAGCCAGACCCACTACTGTGGGAGATTTGGGAAAGGCCCATTAGATTCATGCAGTGGTGAATAATCGCCAGGAAAAGCATCATTCCACTTTGCTTGAGATGACAAGTACCATCGCTAACCAGACCCTTAGTATTTTGATAGATCCCAGCAGTACCAAGAGTTTCATTTCTGGTGCAGTGCTAAAAAGGATTAAGGTAATGGCGGTCAAACAGGATGAGTTTAGCTTCGTAGAGATGGCCTCGGGATCCAAACAAAATATTGGAGGAAAGGTTACGAGTTTTATTCTTAACCTGGGAGAGTTTGTCACTAGGGAAAATCTGTACGTCACAATCTTAGGATCTTATGACATTGTGATCGATATGGACTGGTTGGAATTGCATGAGGTGATACTCAACTGCAATATGAAACTATTGAACTTTTTCAATGATGAGGGTTAGAGACGTGTGATTGTAGGACAAAACCAAGGAGTTTCACTGAGGTTCATCTCTTCCTTGTAACTACGGAAGAGAATGCACAAGGGAAGCAAGATTTATGCGATCCTTGCGTTAAACGAGAAGGGAGTAGTGGACGTATTTCTGGAGGAGTTACCTAGGATGCCATTGGAGAGGGAATTGGAGTTTACTATAGACCTAAAGCCAAGAAATGAACTGATAACTAGAATGCCTTATCGGATGTTGACCCCGTAGTTACAAAAGTTGAGAATGAAACTGAAAGAATTGATAGACCTGGGACTGATACATCCAAGTGTGTCACCATGGGGTTCGCCTATTATTTTCATACTAAAGAAGGATGGGTCATGGAGGCTCTGCATTGATTACCATCATTTGAAAAAGGAAACGATCAAGAATCAGTATCTGTTGTTGAGGATTGATGATCTGTTTGATCAAATGAAGGGGCATGACAGTTTTCTCAAAGATCGAATTGCGATCAAGATACCACCAGTTATGAATTAAGGAAGATGACATCCCTAAGACCACCTTTAAGACAAGGTTTGGACATTACGAGTTTACTATTTTATCATTTGGACTGACAAATGCCCTAGGGGTATTTATGAGTTTGATGAATGGTGTGTTCCACGAGTACTTGGACAAGTTCGTCCAAGTATTCATTGGTGATATTTTGATTTACTCTCGAACGACGGAGGATCATGATGAGCACTTGTGCTTGGTACTATAGTGTCTGTGAGAGAACAAATTGTATGGGAAGTTGTCCAAATGCTCATTTCATCAATCAAAGATTCATGACTTAGGGCATGTGATCTCTAGTGAAGGCATCATCGTGGATCCAGCAAAGTTCGAGGCTATTATGGAATGACTTGCGCCTATGAATGTCCCAGAAGTTCGTAGCTTCATGGGTTTAGTAGAATACTATCGACAGTTCATCGAGGGATTTTTGAATATAGAAAATCTGATCATGCAATTGCAGAAGAAGAACAAGAAGTTTGTTTGGACCGAGAAATGTGTGGAAGCATTTAGGAGGCTCAAGGATATGTTGACAACAATATCGATACTAAAGGTCCCTCACATGGATGCAGACTTCTTTTTATGCACTGACGCATCCAAGGAAGGCTTAGGTGGAGTCTTGGTGCAAGATGGACGAGTGATCGCCTACATCTCGAGGAAAATGAGAAGGCATGAGGAGAACTATGCGATGCACGACTTGGAGTTGTTAGCCATCATTTATGCCTTGAAGGTTTGGAGATGCTACCTTGTTGGAAAAAAGTTTGAACTAAAAATAGACCACTGTGGACTACAACACATATTTACGGAAAGTGATCTGAATGCGCAACAAAGGCGTTGGTCAGAAGTTCTTAGTGAGTATGACTTCGAGATTACCTACATAAAAGGAATAGTGAACCGAGTGGTAGATGCATTGAGTTGGAGACAATGCATATTTTCGACGCTGCCTCTTCAGACGAATCTACGTGAAAATATTCTAACTTTATAGCGTGACGATGACTGGTACAAAGAGGTTGACGGTTTTATTGGACAAAACACAATGATGGTACCAAGATTTGAAGGATTTTCATTTGATAGAGATGGTTTATTGAGGTTTAAAAATCATATCTATGTACCGCCGAATGACGAGTTGAGGATGTTGATCCTAAGCGAGGCTCATAGAGCAGTTTACATGGCTCACCCGGGAGTCACAAAGATGAGGGAAGACATTAAACCTTTATTCTTCTGGAAGCGAATGAAGACAGACATAGTCAACTTTGTGGCCAGATTTCTAGAATGTCAACAGGTGAAGGATGAACACAGATACCCGACAGGATTACTACAACCACATGCTATTCTGAAATTGAAATGGGAGGTTATTTCAATGGATTTTATTGTTGGATTGCCACTGACGACAAGGAGACATGACTCGATTTTCATAGTAGTAGACACTCTGACGAAGAGTGCTCACTTTATTCCTGTGCATACAATGTATTAGGCACCTGACATATCTAGAGTTTTCATCAATGATATTGTGAGGCTACATGGCGTGCCTAAGAGGATTATATCTGATTGAGGATCAATTTTTACTAGGCGATTTTGGATGACTTTCCAAGAGGCCTTGGGAACACAACTTAACTTCAGTATTGCATATCACCAGAAGATTAATGGGTAGACCGAACGAATGAACCAGACCTTGGAGGACATGTTGCGCATGTACGTGATGGACCAACAAAAGCATTGGGAGGAATTCTTACCACTCATGGAATTCGCTTATAACAACAGTTACCAAAGCACCATTAAGATGGCACCTTTCGAGTTCCTTTATGGGAGATCATGTCAGATTCCTTTGAGTTGGGATCGGCTTGAGGATAGGGTCCTGGTGGGACCAAAAGTGATCCAACAAATGGAAGAGAAACTGCAAACAATAATACAAAGGATTAAAGAAGTGCAGGATCGACAGAAGAGTTATGTCGATGCACACCATGTCGACCGTAGTTACGAGGTTGGTGATCAAGTCTTCTTATGTGTTAAACCACATAAGAGTTCGATCAAGTTTGGAAAGGTATCTAAACTCTCTCCTAGGTTCATGGGACCCTTCAATATTATGGAGAGAAAGGGGCCCATCGCCTATCGACTATCCTTGCCTGATTCTTTGAGGCGTATGCATGATGTTTTTCATGTATCTGTTTTGAGACATTATATTAGTGATCCTACACATGTTATTGACATGAGTTCCTTGTAGGTATCAGATGAGGGGGTGATCATGGCTGAGTTGATCCACATCTTGGATCATCGCATTCGACAAATACGACATCGAACATTAAATCAGGTCAAGGTCCAGTGGGACAACTATAGTCCACACTCAGTGACCTGGGAGGATGCATATGATATGCACCAACAGTTTCCATTTTTGTTTGATAGATAGAATTATGATACTGTGATACACATTATTTTGTCACTTATATTGTGAAACTTTGGGACAAAGTTTAGACCAAGAGGGGGTATATGTAACATCCCTCTCTGGCGCACTAAGCGAACTTAGTCTTTGAGGACACTTTCTCGCAAGTGATCCAGATTATTATGCTATTAAAACATTTGATTTTGACTATGAGGCGTTATGATTTGATGACATGTTGTTTTACTGCATTGACGTAGACAGGTGCCATTGACTCGGTTTTACTGAGTGTGCAGGATTTTGGACCTCGAAGATGTAGAGGCATTGATGGAACCCCTTGGACTCCAGATCGAGTCGGGGAGTGTACCATTGGGGTTTGATTTTTTTATTGTGATATTAGTGCATATGATTAGATGACATGATATGGATATATTCTGACATGATTCATTGATAATGTAGGATGACGATAGCTTGCCAACCAGACTCACATGTCACGTAAAGTTGTCATGCATGACTACCAGAGATGTTGAGGGAGAGGTGTGGACAACAACCCTGCCACAACCTACTAACACTCTCGCCGTGGCTTGAACTATAGGTTAACGTTTACCTAGTTTGAGACAACCCACGATGTCGTGAGGCCAGACTGTGACAGTCGCTCACGATGATTCTAAGGGGCATGCAATAAAGCGAGGGTCTTATTCCTTAGAGGCCCTCAGTTTCTCACAAGTTCACTTGGTGGAGTATTGACTCCAGGGGTTTTTGATGTCTACCAAGTCATTCAAGAGGTGAGTGGCACCCTTGGAGCATGTGGTATGTCCTGAAGGGCATGCCATGCAAGAAAAATGGAAAGAGGTGAGTGGCACCCTTGAAGCATGTGGTGCATCCTAAAGGGCATGTCACACAAGAAAAATGGAAAGAGGCAAGTGACACCCTTGGAGCACGTGGTGTGTCCTGAAGGGAACGTCACACAAGGGAACAAATGAGGCAAGTGGCACCCTTGGAGAACCTAGTGTGTCCTGAAGGGCAAGTCATGTTGTTAATGATAAATGAATGAACCTAGATGACCTTAGGATGAATAACATGATAAGAATTTTTAAAACAATTTCCCTAATAAAATGTCGCCCAACACGAAAATTTAAGGTCTAGGTCTAAATTATTCTAGTGATAAAAATTTATCATTTCAATATATATATATATATATATATATATATATATATATATATATATATATATACAAAAAATGAAAATAAAAACAACATAAATAATAGTTATACTCTTCGTTAAATCTTGTAACAAGAAGGGGGTAGCAATTTAAATGATTCATAAAAATCTGTTAGGGTAAAATTAAAAAAAGAGAAATAATTGTTTTATTAGTTTATGATAATTTAAAATTATTAATTAAAAAGGGAAAAAGGAAAAAGGGGGTTAATTTCTACACTTGCCAATTTGAGTCCTAAATGAAAAGGGGGAAAGAGGGAAATCTAAAATATTTAGGAAACTAGGAAAAGAGGGAAACATAAAAAGAAAAGGGAAGGACAAGGGAAAACACAGAAAGTCAAACTTAGTAATGTATCTACCATTAATAACTTTATATTTTAAAACTGAACTAGAAAATTAATAATGGGAAAAGTCATTAAAACCTATAAGGGATTTTGGAGACACCTAGGAGAAATTCTAGGAGTGACTCTAGGTGGGTAAGGGAAATAGGGGTAATTAATTAATTAAAGAAATTAATTTATGGAGGAATGAAGGGGATGGATGACATTTGTATGGGGAGGATTTTTAGTATTTAATTTATTAAATATTAAATTAAATAGGATTTTGGGAAGGTAAAGGACTTGGAAACTCTATATAATGGAGGGAGGAGAAGGATGAAGGATCTCTTCTGTTTGTGTAAAGTTATAGTGCATAAATATCTACTTGACTGACTTAGCTTGTGGGAGTTGGGATACCCATCTCAGTGAGGAGTGGTAGCTCAGCCTTGAGAGGCAAGCTGGGAGCTAGTTGAATCTCTGGATAGTGTGTGTGGCCCCTTTGCGGCTTGGGGGGCTAAGGGGGAAGAAAAGTACCCCTAGCATTCGCTGGTGTTGGATATGTGTTATATTATTTGCATGAGTAGTAGTGTTTGAGCGCCTGCACCGGGCGTGCAGGGGGGTGCAGGGGGAGGAGCCCCCTGTGCGAGGGTTTGGGGACAACGCCCCCGAATTTTTTTTTTCGGCCGACATATTTTCGCTGGGCCAACATATTTCCGGGACCACGTGATATTAGGTGGTTTTTCGGCACATGGTTTTTTGCCGATGGTTTTCTATTTCCGATTAAGGAATTAGGGTTTTGGACTAATCCAGGTCATTGGGTTAGGGTTTTGGATGTCGCTGGCTCCTATATGTATATTGTATTGTAAACAATGTAACACAATGTATGAATATAATATGTGTTGGTTTTCCCAGTTTGGGTTTCGAGGTGAAAAATCTCTGTGTAATGTTTGTATTTTCCATTGTATCTTTTCTGTTCTTTTCTGAATATCAATTTGCAGTAGATATTGTACAAGGTTAGGATTTACATTTGGTATCAAAGCTTTATTGGCTTCAGGGGGACGCCTTTGTCGTCAAGGGTTTGGCTCAGGACTATGATAAGCCTTGTTACAGTGGGAGATCTGCGGTATTGTTTTTCAGGTGAAAAGAAATGGCAATCAATTCGAAGATGGAGATCGAGAAGTTTAATGGGAAAAGATTTGAGCTATGGAAGCTCAAGATGGAAGATCTTTTGGTGGACAGAGATCAGTGGATCACAGTAGATCCAGGTACGACACCTACAGAAACTTTTGCAGATGACTGGAAAAAGACGGATCGGAAGGCAAAGAGCACAATTCGACTGTGTCTCTCCGATTCAGTATTACTGAATGTGTCAGAAGAAGCTACAACCAAAGATTTATGGGAAAAGTTGGGGAAGTTGTATCAGTCTAAGT
>ML785932.1:238690-249603 GCA_009831015.1 Picea engelmannii
TTGCCCTGTGCTATAGCTCTCTGATATACGTGCGGGTTCCAACAGTAGTACTCGGCCCAATATCTCAGGGCACTAACTAAGGAGGATAGACCGTACCCTTAGCCATACTACCCGACTACCCAGGTACTAGAGAGTATCTTCCCAAGTGATGTTCTCGGTGACACTATAGCAGTCCGGCGACCGATAGGTTTATCTAAAGAGGGCTTCAGGAATGTAGGACGATCTGTACACAGGTGCTGTCTAATGTGCTACCACTCGAAGGGGTACCAACAGGGGTTACAAGGTTGGCCAACAGATGTGCACTTAAGAACCACTTGTATTTCCTACATGTATGAATCCCTCAACCACGGGTTTATGCGTGTAATGATAGATCTCTGTGGCTTAAAGACGTCGGAATATTTCTCTACCCTGAAAAAAAAATACCCACAATTTCTGCCAAGGAAAGTGCTCTGATACCACTTGCAGGATACCAGATATATAAAATATGCAGAACATAAATGAAATGCTAGAAATGACAGAATAGCAGTAAAATATCCAGCATAATCTTCACAATACACAGAAATGATATACGAAATAGCAACATAAACAACACTTTAATAAGATAGCAATGTTCACAGGCCTCTTCGAGGGGGCAACCTCCAATCGAGCAACACTCTGTTACAATAATCTCCAAGCTAGGGTTCACATACCCTCGCCCCTTATTTATACTAAATATGTCTATTAAGAGAAGCATCTAGAGGAAGATCCTTCTAGAAGCGGAAGCTTCTATTAGGTCTTCTTACATCCGCCTTATTCTATTTTATTGAAAGCTCTTATTAATATTGACCTTTATTACATCCAAATACATTGATCTACCTATGTGAGGGTTAGGACCTTAACAGGGCCAAAGAAGGGGTGTTGGATGTGTGGGGAGCCACACTGCCAGTGTGACTTCCCTATGGAGAGGACTAGAGCATCTGGATCAGTCGGACCCACTACCATGGGAGATTTGGGAAAGGCCCATCCAATTCATGTAGCAGTGAATAACCGCGAGGCAAAGCATCAGTCAACAGGTATCGTCGCTGACTTGACCCGTAGTATTTTTATAGATCCCAGTGCTACCGAGAGTTTCATTTCTGGTGTAGCGCTAAAAAAGATTAAGGTAAAGGTAGTCGAACAGGATGATTTTATCTTCATAGAGATGGCCTCGGGAGCCAAACAAAAGGTTGGAGGAAAGGTTATGAGTTGTATCCTTAACCTGGGAGATTTTGTCACTAAGGCCAACCTGTACATCATAATCTTAGGATCTTATGATGTTGTGATCAGTATGGACTGGTTGGAATCGCATGAGGCGATACTCAACTGCAAGATGAAATGATTGAGCTTGGTCGATGATGAGGGACAGAGACCTGTGATTGTAGGAAAAGACGAGGGAGTTTCCTTGAGGTTCATCTCTTCCTTGTAGCTATGGAAGAGCATGTGTAAGGGGTGAAAGTTTTATGTTATCCTTGCGTTAAACGAGAACAGAGTAGCAGAAGGTCTAGAACACCTTTCGGTGGTGAGAGAGCTTGTGGACGTATTTTCGGAGGAGTTACCTGGAATGTCGTTGGAGAGGGAATTGGAGTTTACTATATACCTAAAGCTGGGAATTAAACCGATAGCTAGAATGCCTTATCATATGTTGACCCCAGAGTTACAGGAGTTGAGAATGCAACTGATAGAATAGCTAGACCTGGGACTGATACGTTCAAGTGTGTCACCGTGGGGTGTGCCTGTTATTTTCATATGAAATAAGGATGGGTCGTGGAGGCTCTGCATTGACTATCATCAGTTGAACAAGTCAACGATCAAGAATCAATATTCGTTGCTAAGGATTGATGATCTGTTTGATCAAATGAAGGGCGCGACAATGTTCTTAAATATCAACTTGCGATTAGGATACCACCAGCTAAGGATTAAGGAAGATGGCATCCCTAAGACCACCTTTAAGACAAGGTTTGGACATTATGAGTTTACCTTTTTATCATTTGGACTGACAAATTCCCCAGGGGTATTTATGAGTTAGATGAACGGTGTGTTTTGCGACTACTTGGACAAGTTCGTCCAATTATTCATTGATGATATTTTGATTTACTCTCGAATTACGGAGGAGCATGACGACCACCTGTGCTTGGTAATACAGTGTCTACAAGAGCACAAATTATATGGGAAGTTGTCCAAATGCTCATTTTATCAATCGAAGATTCACTACTTAGGGCATGTCATCTCCAGTGAAGGCATCACTATGGATGTACCAAAGGTTGAGGCTATTATGGAATGGCCTACGCCGACGAATGTCCCCGAAGTTTGTAGCTTCATGGGTTTAGCAGGATACTATCGATGGTTCATTGAGGGATTTTTGAATATAGAAAATACGATCACAGAATTGCAGAAGAAGAACAAGAAGTTTGTTTGGACCAATAAATGAGTGAAACCATTTTGGATGCTCAAGGAGATGTTGACAATAGCACCAATACTAAAGGTCCCTGACATGGATGCAGAGTTCTTGGTATGCGTTGATGCATCCATGGAAGGCTTAGGCAGAGTCTTCATGTAAGACGGATGAGTGATCACCTACATCTCAAGGAAACTGAGAAGGCATGAGGAGAACTACACGATGCATGACTTGGAGTTATTAGCCATCATTTATGCCTTGAAGGTTTGGAGACACTACCTTGTTGGATGAAAGTTTGAACTAAAAATTGACCACTGTGGACTACAACACATCTTTATGCAAAGCGACCTGAACGCGCGACAATGATGTTGGTAAGAAGTGCTTAGCAAGTACAACTTCAAGATTACTTACATAAACGAAACAATGAACCAAGTGGCAGATGCATTGAATTGGAGACCACGCATCTTTTCGGTGTTGCTTCCTCAGATGAATCTACATGAAAAGATTATAACTTTACAACATGACGATGACTGGTACAAAGAGGTTGAGGGTCTTTTCAGACAAAAGACAATGATGGTACCAATATTTGAAGGATTTTCGTTAGATAGAAATGGTTTATTGAGGTTTAAAAATTGAATTTACATACCACCAAATGACGAGTTGAGGATCTTGATCCTAAGAGAGGCTCACAGAGCAGTTTACATGGCTCACATCGGAGTCACGAAGATGAGGGTAGACATTAAACCCTTATTCTTCTGGAAGGGAATGAAGGCAAACATAGTAAAGTTTGTGGCCAGATCTCTAAAATGTTAGCAGGTGAAGGTTGAACATAGACACCCAACAAGATTACTACAGCCACAGGTTGTTCCAGAATCGAAATGGGAGGTTATTTTGATGGATTTTATTGTTGGATTGCCACTGACGGCAAGGAGACATGACTCAATTTTCATAGAAGTAGACACTCTAATGAAGAGTGCTCACTTTATTCCTATGCATACAACGTATCAGGCACCTGACATAGCTAGAGTTTTCATCAGTGATATTGTGAGGCTACATGGTGTGCATGAGAAGATTATATTCGATCGAGGATCGGTGTTTACTGGGTGATTTTGGATGAGTTTCCAAGAGGACTTGGGAACCCAACTTAAATTCAGTATTGGGTATCACCCAGAGACTAATAGGTAGATTGAACGAATGAACTAGACCTTGGAGGACATGTTTTGCATGTATGTGATGGACCAACAAAAGCGTTGGGAGGAATTCTTACCACAGGTGGAATTCACTTATAACAACGGTTACCAAAGCACCATTAAGATGGTGCCTTTTGAGTTCCTTTACGAGCGACCATGTCAGACGCCTTTGAGTTGGGATTGGCTTGAGGATAGTGTCCAGGTGGGACAGGAAGAAATCCAAGAAATGGAAGAGAAAATGCAAACAATAAGACAAAGGATTAAAGAAGCGTAGGATCGGCGAAAGACTTATGTCGATGTGCATCGTTTCGACTATAGTTACGAGGTTGGCGATCGAGTATTCTTACGGGTTAAACCGCATAAGATTTTGATCAAGTTTGGAAAGGGAAATAAACTCTCTCCGATGTTCATGGGACCCTTCGAGATTGTGGAGAGAAAGGGGCCCATGGCCTCTCGACTAGCCTTTCCTGATTCTTTGAGGCATATGCATGATGTTTTTCATGTATCTATTTTGAGACATTATATTAGTGATCCTACACATGTTATTGACATGATTTCCTTGCAGGTATTGGATGAGGGGGTGCTCACGACTGAGATGACCCACATATTGGATTATCGCATTCGACAGCTATGACGTCAAATAGTAGATCAGGTCAAGGTTCAGTGGGACAACTATAGTCCACACTCGGCAACATGGGAGGATGCCTATGATATGTGCCAACAGTTTCCATTTTTGTTTGATAGATAGAATTATCATATTGTGATACACATTATTTTGGCACTTATACTGTGAAACTTTGGAATGAAGTTTACACCATGAGGGGATGTATGTAACATCCCTCTCTGGTGCACTGAGCGAACTTATTCTTTGAGGACTCATGCTCGCAAGTGATCTGGATTATTATGATATTAAAACATTTGATTTTGATTATGAGGCATTATGAGTTGATGACATGTTGTTTTACTGCAATGACATAGACAGCTGCCATTGACTCGGTTTTACTGAGTGTGCAGGATTTTGGAGCTCAAAGGTTCAGAGGCATCGATGGAACCTCTTGGACTCTGGATCGAGTCAAGGAGTGTACCATTGGGATTTGATTGTTTTATTGTGATATTAGTGCATCTGGTTAGATGATATGATATGGATATATTCTGACATGATTCGTTGATGATGGAAGCTAACAATAGGTTGTTGACCAGACTCACATGTAGAGTAAAGGGGTCACGCATGACTACCAGAGATGTTGAGGGAGAGGTGTGGATAGCAGCCCTACCATATCCTACTAGCACTCCCGTCGTGGCTCGACTTGTAGGTTAATGTTTACCTAGTTCAAGAGGACCCACGATGTCGTGAGGCCAAACTGAGACAGTCGCACACGATGATTCTAAGGGAAGCGCAATAAGGCAGGGGACTTATTCCTTAGAGTCCCTTAGTCTCCCACAAGTTTACCTGGTGGAGTATTGACTCCAGGGGTTTTTGATGTCTACCAAGTAAGTTAAGAGGTGAATGGCACCCTTGAAGCATGTGGTGCATCCTGAAGGGCACGTCGTGCAAGAAAAATGGAAAGAGGCTATTGGCACCCTTGGAGCACATGGTGCGTCCTGAATGGAACGTCGCACAAGAAAAATGGAAAGAGGTGAGTGGCACCCTTGGAGCACATGGTGCATCCTGAAGGGCACGTCGCTCAAGGGAACAAATGAGGTGAGTGGAATGCTTGGAGTACCTACTGCGTCCTAAAGGGCACGTCACGTTGTTAATAATAAATGAATGAACCTAGATGGCCTTACGATGAATAATGTGATAAGAATTTTTAAAACAATTACCCTAATAAAATGTCGCCCAACACACAAATTTATGGTCTAGGTATAAATTATGCTAGTGGTAAAATTTTATCTTTTTAATACACACACACACACACACACACACACACAAAATGAAAATAAAAACAACATAAATAATAATTATACTCTTCGTTAAATCTTGTAACAAGAAGGGGGTAGCAATTTAAATGATTCATAAAAATCTGTTAGGGTAAAATTTTAAAAAGGGAAATAATTGTTTAATTATTTTATGATAATTTAAAATTATTAATTAAAAAGGGAAAAAGGAAAAAGGGGGTTAATTTCTACACCTGTCAATTTGAGTCCTAAATGAAAAGGGGTAAAGAGGGAAATCTAAAATATTTAGGAAACTAGGAAAAGAGGGAAACATAAAAAGAAAAGGGAAGGACAAGGGGAAAAGTAGAAAGTCAAACTTAGTAAGGTATCTACCATTAAGAACTTTCTATTTTAAAACTAAGCTAGCAAATTAATAATGGGGAAAGTCATTAAAACCTGTAAGGGATTTTGGAGACACCTAGGAGCGATTCTAGGAGTGACTCTAGGTGGGTGAGGGAAATAGGGGTAATTAATTAATTTATGGAAGAATGAAGGGGATGGGTGGCACTTGTACGGGGAGGATTTTTAGAATTTAATATATTAAAAATTAAATTAAATGGGATTTTAGGAAGATAAAGGACTTGGAAACTCTATATAATGGAGGGAGGAGAAGGATTAAGGATCTCTTATGTTTGTGTAATGTTACACTACATAAATCTATACTTGACTGACTTAGCTTGTGGGAGTTGGGATACCCATCTCGGTGAGGAGTGGTAGCTTGGCCTTGTGAGGTGAGTTGGGAGCTATCTGAATCTCTGAATAGTGTGCATGGCCCGTTTGTGGCTCGGGGGACTAAGGGGGGAGAAGAGTACCCCTAGCATTAGCTGGGAGGTACTGGTGAAGTCTCGTCAGTTGGCAAGTGGTAGTTGAACGAAGCGCATGGGACGTCACTCAGAGAGGGCAATCAAGAAACAATATGCTCTCTTCATTTTTTTATGGTATATTGTGGTAGGATTTATGCTTTGATTTGCATGTTTAATGGAGTAAGTAAATTGATTGTCTAGATTGATGACTAAAATTTTTATTATCCTAGATCAATGATTGACTGACTCCCATGGCCTTCATTTCCCCGCATGTCTTGACCACCTTGTGGTGTTTTGGATTGTGACCCTTGTGGTTGTTTTTCCTTCATCCCTAGATCACCAGTTCTCACTTGAGTAGTCGGTCAGGACCCTGATCTATGGTTATCGCCTAAGCATTAATCGACCTATGGATCTCAACGCCCTGCTTATATGTGCGAGGATGATGAACAAAGGATGCACCTGTTAGCCGTCTACCATTGATTTTTTTCCTTGGATGAAGGTTTGCCTCGCGCCCGGATGTGTTTATTTAAACCTGCAAATGTGATTGTTGGCGAAGTTTTTCCTTAAACTCAACATGCTTGTATCTCATCGTTATCTCGCTTTTACCCCATTTTTATATATTGATGAATCATTTGACCCTACGGTTTTATTCTTGGACAATTTTTAACTATGCATTTTGTGGAAGGATAAATTTTAACTCTGCATTTTTATTCTTGGTTAAGTTATAATCTTTGTTATATAATTGGTATCCTGGAAATGAAAAAAGACAGGGTTTAGTTATTCCTATCTGCAATTTTTGCTTGGGTTGCTACTTAATTGTTTTCATGCTTTTAACCCTTGGGAAGATTTAGTTATGATATTTGTTGGCGCTTTTGGTTAGGTATCCCTGGCGAATGAAAATGATTATCATTGTCTGCATTTGTTGTTGTTACCATGATTTTAATCACCACAAATTTAATACATAGATTTTATTCCCATGACTGGATTGTCACAGACTTTTAATTCCACACTGTTTCGATGATTATACCCCCATGTATTGCTACTCATAATTTATTCCCTCGATTTGACTGTCACGAACTTTTATTTCTACACTGTTACCATGGCTGTATCACCATGTTTTTCTTTACACAGGTTTTCTTTATTTACCAAACTTGACCACCCACAAAATAGCTCCAGACCATTTTCCTGAGTGGCTGCTAACATGCCCACGACTTGCTTAAAAAAATGTATGCTAAGTGGCTGCTAACATGCCCACGACTTGCTTAAAAAAATCTATGTTGAGTGGCTGTTGAATTCTCCCACATTTTTAGCTTTTCAATTCAAGAATTTACTTGTTGGAATGACCACAGTTTCGGTAATTAAAACTTGACTGTGTGCATGCTAAATTCGCCCACATTTTTATCTTTCAATTCATAAATTTACTTGTTGGAATGACCATGGTTTTGGGTAATTAAAAATTGACTGCGTGCATGATGAATTCACCCACCTTTTTGTCTTTTCAATTCACAATTATACTTGCTGGAATGACCATGGTTTTGGGTAGTTAAAAATTGATTGTGTGCATGTTGAATTCGCCCATGTTTTTAGCTTTTCAATTCATAAATTTACTTGTTGGAATGACCACGGTTTGATAATTAAAAATTGACTATGTAATTGTTGAAACCGCCCACTATTTTTTATAACCATTCAATTCATAACTGACTTGTAGTAATGACCATGATTCTGCCTTTAAACTATGACTGCGTTTGTCGTTGAGTGATGGACTGCATTAATGTTGATTGGATACGTTTTCCTTTAATTGTTGAGTTGTTGTCAACTGGGCATGATTGGCCACCATTGGTGCCCTGCATTTTGTTGATTTTGCTATAGTGAGTTAAGTGGTCAACAGATTCATTCTTATTGTCAAAATGCCAGAGCGAATTAATTGGTTAGCACTTAGGTGAATCACCTTGTTATTGTGCTATCATTGTTATGTTAACAATCATGTAAAGTGCTAAATTAATTGTTATGATAATCCTTATGTCAATTGTCTGGTTAACTGATATATTAATTGTTATGTAACTTCTATGCTAATTTCCTTGTTGAATTGCTCCAACAATGCTAATAGTTAATTGTTTCCTTCTCAGTGTTAATGGACGACTAGTATTGTTAGTCTGGACAATATAGTTAGACTACATGTTGAGGTTTAAATTGTTCATAAGGGATATAATGGTAGAGTTCTACTTTAAGTTGTTAATGTTGTTATTTAAGTTAATGGATAATCGGATGGGGATGTGGATTAATATAGAATAGTCCTTTTAGGTTGTAATAATGATTAAATTAGTATGTTGAGTAAAGACTAGATTGCAAATTTTAGACTTTCTAAATTGATTATAAATGAGGTTAGATTGTATTTATAATTATAGTTTTAGTGTTGATTACTTAGGCTTGCTAAATTGATTTTTTTAACATTAAGTTAGCGGGTGAATTAATGATTATTTTTAACTTGATGTACCCTGTTAGAGTGGAACCCATGTTAATTTAGAATGTAGTCTGGGACCGGTTAGCCTGGGTGATGGGTTGGGTCAAGGATGATGTTGTGTGGGTTGGCATCACCCCTTGCCTTCGTTCCTTAGTGTCTCGTTGACCCTACGTGTGGGGGGTAGGTATAGTCTCCCAGTCAGTATTCATTTACTTGTGCGTCGAAGTTTTCTTGAGCCTTGGTCCATTTATGTTTTTCCCCAGGGTTATTGTCACGCATCTCTTATGGGGACGACATGATTCCTAATGTGGGGATCATGGCGTGCTCTATGGGTTAGTGGCGAATGATATCTTGGTCAGAGTCGATGCCTACCATGTGAGCCTGGTTGAGCGTTGCATGTTGACTTGGGCACATGCGTTGGTTCACGGGCCTTGAGGTTTTAGTATTGTTTGTCAAACATCGTTACATCAGGAAGGGGAATTTTTCCCTTAATCTTGTAGGAATGTCTTGTTGCGTCGGGCGGTTGGTCGTTACTCCTGGTTTTTTGTGCCTATTTTCCTAGTTTCCCTTGTGTCTGTGAGCGGTGTCACAGTTGCCTGTTACCTGGGTTGCGTGCTTTTGTTAGTTGTATGGGGTGTGGTCAATATTTTTTTTCCATTTCCTTCATGCCCTTAATTCTTCAAAATAAAACAAAAAAAAAAATGGCTTTGCCCGTGGCCACATCAATGTGGTTGTTACTGATTTGAAAAGGACATATGGCAGTTTGCAGAGACGTGTGATGAGTTGACATCAACAATTGTGAAGTAGACACATGGAAATGGAATCCATTTTTGTGAGTGACACACATGGCATACATGTGGAAAATACGCACAAATCATTTAACGAGAACCTAGCGCTATGAAAATGAAGGATAACGAATGTGACCATAGATCTTGAATAGATCAATGGCAAATGTTTTTTGGTCATTTGGAGTCTGAAAGGTTCATGTATTATATTCCATTGGATAGTACATGATCTGATCCATATGGATATCGGTGGCCACCCACCTTTTCCAACTAGCTCAAAATAGTTTTCTAGCAATTTTGGTAATTTACTATTTTTAGCAATTTTCACTTCTAGAGCCTTTTTGAGGCCCTAAATGATGTTTTTTTGGAAAACAAGTTTGAAATATCAAAATTTCCTTTGATATTGCACCTAAAATGAATCTCCTCAATGATACCTCTCCAATAGGCTATCATACGCCTAAAACGGAGATTGTATGCAAAAGTTACGACCCCGGGAAGTTGATGTACTAACTTACCCAAACGAGTCCCACGTGACTTTTGGCGCTTCATCTCCTAGGGTTAGGTTTTTGGATGTCTAAGGGTTTTGACATTTCTAATAATTGTAAAAAGGCCTTTAGGGCCTCATTGTAATCATCTTCTTGTGAGTGAGCACAACCATCACATCTCTTCTCAAAGATAAGTTGCCACCATTCCAACAAGCTTGTTTCTGCTGCATTTTACAGTTTCCATCTTATTTCTTTATTGAATAGAAAACCATTTTTACTGCATCTTTGTTATTTTGTGTTAAGAACCTGTTAATAATCTGTATTCATTTCATTCTTCTCACAAAATCCAGATCAGGTGTATCAGAGCGGTCTGCTCCTTATCGTCTTAATTCATGTCCCCAACGAGGTCAGAGTATAAATAGTTAGGCCTCGAGCTTGTTTCTCTTGAGGACAAAATCTCTCACACGACCAAGTGACCTCTCATGGAAGGAGAAGATAAAGATGAAGGGACAAGAGATCCTTTCAAATTGTTGATTGAGGAAGCCCTCACACAATAGAGGAACAAGATGATGGATAGTTTCGCGCAAATCCTTCAGCGGCTACCAACAGGTGACACATCTTCTTCGAATGGAGGAACCGCCCCCTTCAAGGTGCAAATAAACTTTTATATTCCTATATTTGAAGGTCAGATAGATGTAGATGTTGTAGACAAGTGGTTTAATCTACTAGAAGGGTATTGTTTTGTCCATAACTTTTTGAATAGAGAAAAGATTACTTTTGCGCTCCTCAAAGTCGTTCCCCATGTCAAAGATTAGTGGGAAACGTTCTGTGAGAAAAA
>ML785932.1:260254-304361 GCA_009831015.1 Picea engelmannii
GATGTGGGAAAAATTCTCCATCATTTCGTCCCTCTGTCACGTGAGAGCTTGCTCAAGCAACAGACTGATAGGATCGTCTGCTCCATCGTTTTTCTTTTCTTCTGCCATTGAGGGTTTCTTGGGTGTGCGAGAGCGATTGTCCTAAAGAGAGACAAGCTCGAGACCCAACTTGCTATACTCAGGCCTTGTTGGGGACATGCACTGAAAAAAAACGAACAAGAGCAGCCTGCTCTGATACCACTGATCCGGATTATTTTCGGCACGAAATGAGAGTGGAGATATAATAAAGAAATGCACAGAGATATCGTGTATATCCAGTAATATAATAGAAATATATCAGAGATGAAACCATAAACACAGAGATACAGTAATACATGATTTCTATTAATGAAAGAAATGTACAGAGACTGTAAAAATACAGAGTGAAAGACTCGCTAGCATGGTGGCAACTTATCTATGAGAAGAGATGTGACGGCTACTCGCATTTGCAAGAAGATGGTTACAATGAGGCTTTGGAGGCATTTTTACAATAATCGAGAATGCCAAAAGTCCTGGACATCCAAAAACCTAACCCTAGGAGATGAAGCGCCAAAAGTCATGTGGGCCCCGTTTGGGTAAGTTGGTGCATCAACTTCCCGGGGTCGTAACTTTTGCATACGATCTTCGTTTTAGGCGTGTGATAGCTCGTTGGAAAGGTATTGTCGAGGAGATTAATTTTGGGGGCTCAATCATTCCTTTGGATATCATTGAGAACCTATATCTCAAAAAAACGTCATTTAGACCCTCAAAATGGCCCCGGAAGTGAAAACCTGCTAAAAATAGTAAATTGCCAAAATGGCCAGAAATTTTTTTTGAGCCATTTGGAAAAGGTGGGTGGCCCCCGATATCCACTTGGATCACATACACTCCTTCATATGATGAAGTACATCTCCTTTTATACCTTTCCATGAGAATCGTTCCCTTACCTATCGATAGGCCTTCATATATCCTTGGTGTCGTACTAGTGGTCTGTCATGTGCTTCCCTCAAAATATTATCCTTGAGCGTAGACTTAGGGACAATATAAATATTGTCCTTGTAGTATATTGTATCATCCACTACCTTGTACCTATCATCTTGAATACTCCTGATGCAACCCCACTCTCTCAGCAACCGGTCGCTCTCACCAGGACCTTCTACAACTCAGCTCGAAGAGTTAACAACTCTTCAGCTCCCTCAAGAGTCCTTTACCCACAGTATATTTCTCGGCGATCTCCCCTTCACTAGTCGAGAAATCGGTTTTCGCAGATTTGCGAAACTTGGGTGCACTTCCCCTGCAATATGAAACTCCGACTCCCGATCCCCAAGGTCAACGGTCAACACTTCTGGGTATCGGGGATTTCCCTATCGGGAAATCGACAGATGAAAGGAGGTGATTTTCTCACCTCTTAGTACCCCGATCGCCGATGTGAGATGCCACGTGCTATCCTCTGCTCCTTCTCCATGGGACCCGTCGCAACTTGGGTCTTTGTTGTTTCTCCGTACTCCCTTCGACATTGAAAACGTCGAAGTGCTGAGTCTCGTCTCCTCGGGATCGCGTGCCACCTGTCCCTCTGGTGATCGACGGCTCCGATTAAATCGGGGGATCGCAACTCGTGATTCCTACGTGCATGCAACTCTTGCACTCGCCAACCCCGATGTGCCGATATGAAATGGAAACCGGACTCCTCCATGCGCCTGCGAGTTAACTCCCTCGTAGCTCCTCCGTGATCCGACGGTCTGTGGGGTTTGAAATATTTACTAAACAGCTTCAAGTCGTCGATTCTCTTCCTCTTGAAGAGTTATCCTCTTTACCACCTTCACCTGTGTAGGTGAAGGAAAGGAACTAACCCTCCTGAGCTTTTACGGCTTCTGGGTTCCTTCAGGAAACTCCCTGAACGCACTCCTTGCGGATCTACTTCAAACACACTAAGTGTTTAAGTCTCCCCGACCTTGCGCACTCTTGCAGCAATAGTCTAGCAATGCCTTAGCTCAGAATCACAATTCTGAGACCTCGTCCAGCCTGCACGACCCTGGCATGACTCTAACAACCAAATTCACTCTGGGCAAATGAGAACAAGAGTTTAACTGCTTGACCTCCTCAACACACTCTATGCGGAGGAATTCAACTGCACTCTATGCAGGAATCTCCTGGCTCAAACAGAGAAACAATTGAAACTCATTTCTCATTCTCTCAGGTTTCGAACCTGATATGCAATCACATACGCAGCATAGAGAAGATAAGCATAAAGAGAAGCAAGTATGCAATAGCACAACATCAACAACACACACAACTCAAACACAGCCATGGAATTGAATCAAGGCTTCCTTCTATTAATTCAATATGTACATGGGTGTTCTTCACAAGTTCGCTGAGTGGCTCCTCTTCTGCTCTTCTGTGCTAATGTTGAATGATAATAATATCAATTATACAAGGAGGGTGCCTGTATTCGTTTTCCCTCCTGGAAGTGAAACTGTCTAATATACAACTAACCCTATCTACCAGCATTAAAACTATTTAATGTCTTCTTATCTACATTACAATACAAGTGCGCTTCATATGAATGCATTCATTCAAACAATGGCGCAACAATCTTTTCAAAGTAATTCAAAATGTATGCGCTGGTGCAGTCCAGCTGTCCTTCTCTTCCCTCCACGTTGCTCGGTTCATGACGACGTAGATGCTCCTGCATCATACTCCTCGGCTCGAAAGATTTCATGGGCTCCTATCCATGAGCTCCTGCACAGTTCGACCGTGCTTCTGAATCACTGCTTCTGTTTCCCAGCTAGCATCCTCCACTGGGTGATTTTTCCATTTCACCAGGTACCCAAAATATTGCTTTCTCCTGGTCTTCCTTCCAATTCTTTTATCCAGTATGCACTCCATCTGCGGTTTCTGTGCAATTGGCAATTGCTTCTGCCACTGGACCACTGGTTCCTCGGTTTTAGTGTCTGCTGTATCAGTCCTGTAGGGGTATAAGTCCGAAATATTGAAAATCGGAGATATCCCTATGCCCTCCGACAACTCCAGATCATATCCATTCTCACCAAATTTCCTCAGGACTCTGCAAGGTCCAATTTTCTTCATCTTGAGCTTGTTATACGTCCCCCTTGGAAACCTTTCCTTCCTCAGGTGCGCTAGAACCATGTCTCCAACTTCAAACTGGAGTTGTCTTTTCCTATGATCGGCTTTGCGCTTATACTCCTGGTTCGCCTTCATCAGTCACTGCTTCACCTGTGTGTGAAGTTCCTGCATTGCTTCAGCGAATTCCTCAGCTCTCCCGCTGCTAGTTTCAGCCTGTTCTGACTCCCTGAGCTCAGATACTCCTCGCGGTTGTGTCCCATACAAAATTTGAAATGGACTCTTTCCTGTACTCCGATTCACTGAATCGTTGTATGCAAACTCTTCCTGTGGTAGGATTTGATCCCAACTGCTGTGATGCTCAGTCACCGGGCTCCTCAACAGATCCCCCAAGCTTCTGTTGACTACTTCGGTCTTCCCATCTGTCTGCGGATGGTAAGCAGAGCTGAATGCCAAGTCCATCCCTAGGTTCTTCCATAGTGTTCTCCAAAAGTGACTTACGAACTTGGTATCCCGATCCGAGACTATGCTCCTCGGAAATCCATGCAATCGCACGATCTCTTTGAAAAATAAATTTGCGATGTGGGTTGCATCGCTGGTCTTATGACACGGAATGAAATGTGCCATCTTCGAAAACCTGTCCACCACCACAAAGATGGAATCAACCCCTCACTCTGTTCTTGGCAAACCCAACACAAAATCCATACTAATGGCTTCCCATGGCCTCTCGGGTATGGTCAATGGCTGATAGAGTCCTGTGTTCTGCTTTGGGCCCTTTGCATGTTGACATATCCTGCACCTGTCAACAAACTGCTTTACATCAGCACGCATGCCAGGCCAATAATAAGATTCGCTCAGCCTGGCGAAGGTCTTATCGTGTCCAAAATGACCTGCTAAACCCCCACTATTCTTTTCCTTCACCAAATTCTCTCTCATAAAGAAATCTGGAATGCACAATTGATTGCCTTTAAACAACAATCCATCCTGAATAAGGTAGTCAATCCATGGACTCCTATCCCTGAGAACTGGGTTCTCGGCTACCTCATATGCCTCGCAAAAGTCTGCGTCACCTGCATACATATCTTTCAGATTTTCAAAACCTAAGGTTTTGACTTTGAACTCCTGCAGCAGCAAACATTTCCTACTCAAGGCATCAGCCACCTTGTTCGCAGTCCCCGAAATGTGCTTTATCACAAATGTAAAATTCTGAATGTACTCTACCCACTTCGCATGCTTCTGATTCAACTTCTCCTCTTGACTCACGAACTGCAATGCATGGTTGTCACTATACAGGACAAATTCCTTGGGTATGAGATAATGCCTCCACTTCTTCAATGCCTGTATGATGGCATAGAACTCTTTATCGTATGTGGAGTACTTCAGCTTCGCATCATCCAGCTTCTCACTGAAATATGCAACAAGTCTGTCATCCTGACTCAAGACCCCTCCAACAGCATACCCACTCGCATCACACTTCACTTGGAAGGTTTTCTGAAAATCTGGCAACACTAACATTGGTTGCTCAGTTATCTTCCGCTTCAACAAATTGAAGCTCCTCTCAGCCTCTGCTGTCCAATGGAAAACCTTATGCCGCTTCTTCACCATATCCATCATCGTGGCTCTAATTCCACTGAAATTTCGAATGAACTTTCTGTAGAAACTAGAGATTCCATGAAAACTCCTTACCTCAAAAACATTCCTTGGCAATGGCCAATTCTTGATTACTTCAACCTTCTCAGGATCCATCTTCAACTCATTTGCCGAAATCACAAAACCCAAATATATGAGTTATGTCTGCATGAAGGAACACTTCTTCAAATTGATCAACAACTTCTCCTACTGTAGCCTCCTCATCACAATGGCCAAATGCCTCAAGTGTTCATCCCTGGTCTTGCTAAATATTAGTATGTCGTCCAAATACACGACCACAAATTTGCCAATGAATTCCCACAGGACTTCATTCATCAGTTGCATAAAAGTGCTAGGCACGTTTGTCAACCCAAACGGCATGACCAGCCATTCGTACAAACCCTCGTTTGTTTTAAATGTTGTCTTCCATTCATCTCCCTCTCTCATCCGGATCTGATGATATCCGCTCTTGAGATCTATTTTGGAAAAGTAATTTGCCCCACTCAGGCAATCCATCAAATCATCCATTCTCGGCAGTGGAAGCCTATATCTGATGGTAATTTTAGTAATAGCCCTGGAGTCTGTGCACATTCTCCAGCCTCCATCCTTCTTTGGACTTAGTACCATCGGAACGACACATGGACTAAGACTTTCTCTGACCAGTCCTTTATCCTGTAGATCCTGTACCTGCCTTCTGACTTCCTCATTCTCCTGAGGCGTCAACCTGTATGCTGCCTTATTCAGTAGAATTGCTCCGGGTATGAGGTCAATGTGGTGACTCACACTCCTCATCGGTGGCAATGAACGAGGTAGTTCGTCCATGATGATATCAGCAAAATCTCCAAGCAGTTCCTGGATTTCTTCCGGCAAGTTGTCCACTCTTGTGCTTGTCAGGACAATTATCGGCTTCCGGAAAACAAAGAATTGTGGATCCTCATCTTTCTCCAGCTCTGTGAGAAGTTCCTTCCCACTCATGAGAAGTATGGTACTGCTCACTTACAGCTTCACTTCCTTATTCTTCACCGGATGTAAGGTATGTGATCTCCCATCCTTCTCCAAGGTGTATGTGTTCATTCTCCCATCATGAACAACATGTCGGTCATACTGCCAAGGTCTACCCAATAAAACATGACAGACATCCATGGGAATGACATCACACAGGATTTCATCCTTATATTCACCCATTTTAAAATTGACCAAGCATTGCTTTGTAACACATACCTAGTGTCCTTTTTGCAGCCATGTCACCTTGTATGGACTTGGGTGTTTGTTCATTTTCAGCTCCAGCTTTTCCACCATCTTGGTCGAAATGAGATTATCGGTGCTTTCGTTGTCCACTATGACCTTGCATTTCCAGCCCTTGGTTTTTCAAGTCGTCCGGAACAGTCTACATCTCTGCGCTGAGTTGTCCACCTCTTTCTCAGGTTTCAAGAGAGCCTTGTGCACTGTCAGTGACTCCCCACTTCCAGTGTTTTCATCCTCAACGTCTCACCTCCGCACCTCTGCGACATGAGATTTTCCTCTGTCCATCTTCCTCTCTGGACAGTCAACGACTTTATGTCCGTCCTTTCCACATGTGAAACATGTGATAACTCCTCCACGACCTCTTCCTCTACCTTGGTTACGAGGAATTATGTTGGCGTCAGCATATCCGCCACCCTGCTCAGTATGCTGCCTTGGTTCTGTTTGTGTCTGCCTCTGCTGCGAGGTTCCACCTCTCTCAACTTTGCCTTGTGGCTTCTAAGTTCTTTCGTGGGAAACTACTTTTCCTCTAGGTTGGCTTTTGCCTCACCCTTGATGTCCCTGCTTGCGACTCAGCTTCTCCTCGGCCTTCAGAGCCATCTGGTACGCATCCTCAACTGTTCATATGGTAACCATGCTCAGTTCGTCCTGAATGTCATACCTCAACCCATTGAGATATCTCGCCACCTTTTCGTCATCACTCTCCCGATGACCCGCTCTGATGTTGAGCCTGTAGAATTCTTCGGTGTATTCTCTCACCGTCATCAGCTTCTGTCTCAGGTTCTTCATGCACCTGAACAAAGTGATCTGGTAGTCTCTCGAAATGAATTTCACTTTCATCTTAGCGATCATCCGATCCTAGCTCTTGATCTTCTGTTTTCCTTTGGAACGCCTGTCCGCCTGCAGCTCATCCCACCATAAGGCTGCATGTCCTTTTAGCTTGGTAACAACATGCCTTATTTTCTTGTCCTCCTCGACGTCTTCGTAATCAAAGTAGGTGTCGAGTGCTCGGATCCAATCCAGCAATTCTTCTACATTTAGACTTCCCTCATAGACGGGAATGTCCATCTTCGTCTTCGAGCTCATCCTTGAAATGGCTCTAATCAGCCTTTCGGTTGATGCATCCTCTGTCGTGACCTCCTCGGCATCGTGTCCAGCTTCCTCTTCAATCTCTGGATCACTGAACTCTGCTGCACCAACACCATGTCTCTGGGTGGTCTCCATTTCTTCCAGTCTGGCTTGGAGATCTCTCATCTCTCGCTCTATTTCAGCATTCCCTGCTGGCCTACCCCTCCTTCGGGTATCCCTGTCCTCACGATCAGGAGCTTGCCTTTCTCTTCTGGGTGGCATGGTGTATCTGCTTCTTTCTGCTACCTGAACAAAGAGAACTCAATCCAGGCTCTGATACCACTCCTGACGCAAGTCGTGTGTATCAGAGTGCTTTCCTTTCCTCTTTCACTCCTCCTGCCTGAAATATATAGACAAGATCTTCAGGCTTTGATACCACTCCTGATGCAACCCCGCTCTCTCAGCAACCGGTCGCTCTCACCAGGACCTTCTACAACTCGGCTCGAAGAGTTAACAACTCTTCAGCTCCCTCAGGAGTCCTTTACCCACAGTATATTTCTCGGCGATCTCCCCTTCACTAGTCGGGAAATCGGTTTTCACGGATTCGTGAAACTTGGGTGCACTTCCTGTGCAATATGAAACTCTGACTCCCGATCCCCGAGGTCAATGGTCAACACTTCTGGGTATCGGGGATTTCCCTATCGGTAAATTGACAAATGAAAGGAGGCGATTTTCTCACCTCTCAGTACCCCGAACGCTGATGTGCGATGCCACGTGCTATCCTCTGCTCCTTCTTCATGGGACCCGTCGCAACTCTGGGCTTTGTTGTTTCTCCGTGCTCCCTTCGACTTTGAAAATGCCGAAGTGTCGAGTCCCGTCTCCTCGGGATCGCGTGCCACCTGTCCCTCTGGTGATCGACGACTCCGATTAAATCGGGGGATCGCAACTCGCGATTCCGACGTGCATGCAACTCTTGCACTGACCAACCCCAATGTGCCGATATGAAATGGCAACCAGACTCCTCTGTGCTCCTGCGAGTTAAATCCCTCGTAGCTCGTTCGTGATCTGACGGTCTGTGGGGTTTGAAAGATTTACTCGACAGCTTCAAGTCGTCGATTCTCTTCCTCTTGAAGAGTTCTCCGCTTTACCACCTTCACCTGTGTAGGCGAAGGAAAGGAACTAACCCTCCTGAGCTTTTACGGCTTCTGGGTTCCTTTAGGAAACTCCCTGCACGCACTCCTTGTTGATTTACTTCAAACACACTAAGCGTTTAAGTCTCCCCGACCTTGCGCACTCTTGTAGCAACAGTCTATCAAGGCCTTAGCTCAGAATCACAATTCTGAGACCTCGTCCAGCCTGCACGACCCTGCAATGGCTCTAACAACCAAATTCACTCTGGGCAAACGAGAACAAGAGTTTAACTGCTTGACCTCCTCAACGCACTCTATGCGAAGGAATTCAACTGCACTCTATGCAGGAATCTCCTGGCTCAAACAGAGAAACAATTGAAACTCATTTCTCATTCTCTTAGGTTTCGAACTTGATATGCAATCACATACGCAACATATAGAAGATAAGCATAAAGAGAAGCAAGTATGCAACAACACAACATCAACAACACACACAACTCAAACACAACCATGGAATTGAATCAAGGCTTCCTTCTATTAATTCAATCTGTACATGGGTGTTCTTCACAAGTTCATTGAGTGGCTCCTCTTCTGCTCTTCTGTGCTAATGCTGAATGATAATAATATCAATTATACAAGGAGGGTGCCTATATTCGTTTTCCCTCCTGGAAGTGAAACTGTCTAATCTACAGCTAACCCTATCTACCATCATTAAAACTATTTAATGTCTTCTTATCTACATTACAATACAAGTGTGCTTCATATGAATGCATTCATTCAAATGACGGTGCAACAATCTTTTCAAAGTAATTCAAAATGTATGCGCTGGTGCAGTCCAGCTGTCCTTCTCTTCCCTCCGGGCTGCTCGGTTCATGATGACGTAGATGCTCCTGCATCAACTTCCCTCCATCATTTCACAAGAAAAGGTATTCTTGGAGTATTCTACCAAGAGAATCAACTTCTAGTCTGTTGAGACCTATGACATGGAGAAGGTTGAATTTTTTTTGGATAAGGCATCAAAAACTACATTATTATTCCCTTTTACATACTCAATGTCAAAATCATATGTTTTTACCTTAATTACCTATTTTTTTGTCTCTCATTTAGGTCCCTCTGCTCCAAAAAATATCGCAAGTTGTTGTGGTCCATCCAAAGAAGACATGGCTTGGGAAAGGGTTAGGCCAAGAAACTCAAATAAAAGAAAAAATGCATGCTTTCAAGCAACAAATGAGAGAGAAACACAAGAAAATAGAGAGAAAATAAAGGATAAGAAACACCCAATACCCCAAAATGATATTTCCCTAGTGGAGTCGCCAATTATGTTACGAGGAAAATATCTCTATGGCTAGGGGAAAACCAAAACTAATGGAACGAAACCCATAAATCAAATTTAATCTCAAGTATGTTATATAAATGAGATTCTAACAAGAGAAGGCTAGAATCCTACCTCGTCCATATGTTCGAAGAAGACCACCGTTGAGCACACGACCCAAAGCTTTATACTTGCATCTTGTCCTAAACAACCAAGATACGCAAGCATGTGGAAATGCTATATAATGTTAGAATATAAATTAGCATAATCCATTAACATACATTAGAAATATGCACATGGAAAGTAATACAAATATTTTCAAGATATCAATTGGATGAGAAAATAGTATTTCTATTAATGTAATCAACATAAGTACATAGGTGATAAACTTTTGTAATGACACATATTAGAACCAAGAAACTAAGTCCCTCCAATTGGGACACCACCACCTCAATCCTCCACAAAGGAAATCTCACAAGTAGTAGGAGTCAATTAATTTATCCATCTCAGGATAGGAAGCACTAGGGGGCTGAACAAAAGAATTTTAGACTTTCAAGGACAAAGGGATGCAGACTCAATTATGAGGTGAAACTTCTCTAAAGTGTCTTTGCTCTCAATGATATGTTCTTCTCAAGGATTGGAAATGGATCAATTTATAGCCTCTAAATGGAATTGAAGGGTCCATTCATAGCATTTCCATTATATGGAAGGTCAAGAATCATGGATCTCGTGACATGGCATGGAAATTTGGCATATTTTTTAATTTATGAGCACCAAACTCGATGTACATGGGATGTAATGGAACAAACTATGTATACGAGATTTTTGTAACTGTAGGTCGAATATATGGACAAAAATGTGTGTTTTTTACTCTGGAGTGAGAAAAAAGGGGAATTTAAGTCTGAAAAGGGAAATGGAAGGCCATGAAAGAAAGATGCATGGAGTGAGGAAATAATTTCTATAACAACAAGACCCCATAACATGGTATTTAAGATTGGAGAGGTATATACAACAACAAGGGTTCAGGAAAGGAAATGCAGATAACAATATCTACATAAAGGTAAATCAAGATAGTATATTTATAATTGAATTTTATGTTGATGACATTGTTTTTGGAAGTGATGATGACAGGATGAGTCAAAAAGTGGCTAAATACATGCAACATGAATTTGAAATGTCATTACTTGGTGAGTTGTCTTTATTTTTGGGACTCCACATATGTTAGCAAGATAAAGGTATTTTCATCTCCCAGACCAAGTATATAAAATAAATGCTAAAGAAGTTTGGAATGGTAGATTGCAAGATCGTAAGTACTCCCATGCATACTAGTTGCAAATTGAGAAAATATGATAAATCCAAGGATGCAAATCAGAGACTCTACAAATCAATGATTGGAATTTTACTCTATGTGACAACATTAAGACCAGATGTGATGCAAGCAATTGGACAAGTTGCAAGATTTCAAGCAACAGTAAAGGAAACACATGTTATGGAAGTAAATAGAATATTCAAATATCTCAAAGAAACAAAAGAATATAGATTATGGTATCCAAAATGGAATGACCTATCTCTAGTTGCATACATGGATGTAGATTGGTAAGGAAGTGTTGATGATAGAGGAAGTACAAGTGGATAAACCTTCTACTTGGGTGACTGTCTAGCATCCTAGTTGAGAGAGAAATAGTCTTCAGTATCGTTGTCCATAGAAGAAGCAAAGTATATTGTAGCAACAACATGTTGTACATAGGTGCTCTGAATGAAGCAAACTTTGTAGGACATACACGTGGAATATGAAGAGCATTTTCTAATATTTTATTATAATACCAATGCTATAAGTATATCTAAGAATCCATTGATGCATTCCAAGATGAAACACATTCCAATCAAGTTTCACATTATATGGGAACATGTTGCAAAGAAGAACATCAATGTAGAGTACATTGGGACAAAAGAACAAATTGCATATATCTTTACCAAACCTCTTATGAGGGATACTTTATAGTATTATCGATAGAAACTAGGATTAGTTTCATCCCCACAATGATCTACGTGACAACTAGCACAATACAACAGGGGGAGAACAACAGTGATCATGAAACAATTGATTTTTTTTTAATTTTGTTTATCAAATATTTACATGAGGAAGCACCATGAAGAGAAACATTAGTAGATATTAGAGGCTTACTGATAAGGGGAGCAGCCCCAAGGAGAAGTCACCCTTTTCCATTGATTTCAAAAGGGGAGAGAAAAACATAGGCATGGAAACAAAGAGAAGAGGCATGAAGATAGAGCAAAAGAACATGACCATGAGTGTTTCCATCAACCATGTCTAAGTGTTTCCATCAATTCCAAAGGGGGATATTATTGAAAGATTAATTGTTGAAATTTTAGTTTTTGAAAGATTAGTTGTCATTGAATTGTCGAAATATTGATTGTCATTGATTTCAAGCTTTGAATAGGAAGTTAACAAGTTTCATGCCAAGGTAAATTAGCTGTAAAAAAAATTTAACAAGTTGCATGTGAATTGCATGTTAAAGTAATTGTAAACATAAGTTAACAATTTGCATGTCAGTTGCATGTCATCATGAGATCCTATGTTAGTTGCATGTCATCATGATATCCTCATTAAAACATAGATAAGAGTCAATTGGAAAATAACTATTGTAAATACTAATTAACATATCTAAAGCTAATAATTCGAGTTCAACGAACTCCAATGAAGGAAGAAGTTTGTAAGAGCCGAGTGTACAAATAAAACATTACAGATCCAGGTCCTTTGCATAAATCCATTAGTTTCAAGAAGAAAATCACATACAACTATGTGCTTCAGTGGGGAAATCACGTACATCTGCGATCAGGAAGGTTATGGGTCACAAAATTGTGAAGAAAAAATGTTTAATATCAGAGATCTAAAATCCAAGTCAACTACAGATTGAAGGTATGTCTTACTATGTATGTTAGGGTGTGTATTCTAAAAAAATCAGGAATAGATATGTATTAGTGATTCATAAGAATTTGATTTGGATAAATCTTTTGTGGATCTTGGTATGAGGTATGTGTGGTTGCAGTATTTATGAGATATCGAAATCAATAGAAGGAACAAAAGTATTAGAAACAATAACAACAGGTTATCAATTACAATGACATAGGTAGTGACAAATTAGTCTACATTTATATTTCAAGGCGGTTGGATGGGGCACAGAAAGGGGGTTGTATCCTCCTTCCCGTTGGAGCTAGTAAATCAGGGATTTGGAGCTTCCTTCAAGTTGCAGCCTATAAATAGAGGGTAGAGCCTCCTTCCAGTTGTAGTTGGAGAAATAAGAAGTTGGTTCTTCCAGTGAATGTACTCTTTGATAAATAAGAAAAGTATCCCATGTTTTTTTCTCAAATTGGGCTTCCACGTAAAATTCCGGTGTACTATGTTTACGTGTTGTGTATGCACTGAATTATGGTATTGATATATGCTAAATGCTAATGATAAACTATGGAATATTATTGAAGATTTATATTGTGGTTAAAGAAAGAAAAATGCACATACTGATTCACACCCCCCCCCCCTCTCAGTATTACAACAAAAACTCTCATATTTGTAATTTGACACTCCATATTACTTATGCATCAATCTAGATTTGGAAATTTTGTTCGTTTGCATTTATTCTGGACTTTGAATTTTTGGCCAAAAATTGTTATCTCCTAAACTGAAAAAAATTGGAAAAAATCCCCTCGAGAAAAAGTTGTTCGAATTGATGAGTAGATAAAATGTCGAGTAAATAAAATTATCTGGAAAGGTGATCTAGGGTCCCTTTCTTCCTCTGAAGTTTTCAAAAATCCCCCTAACACTCCTAGAAATAGAGGGTTTTTCCCTATTTTAGCATCTCCACTCCACACCTACTTGAATTTTGTGAGGAGGACAAATGGGTATCTTTGTGTCTGCGTTTTGATATTTCTATATAGTTTTCACCCTTATCTGGGCTCTGGTTACCAAGCATGACCCACACCATCAAATGTCACTATTTTGTGTTTTTATAAATGGACACAAAAATAGTCGACGACCCTCACTGGCATTATTGTATCCCTCACCACTATTGATAGACACCTAAACTTTCATCCAAATCCAAGTTAAAATGCTCTTGTTATTCCCAAAAAACGTTTTGGGCTCCTTCCCTTTTCCTCTTTTATTATTTTATTTCTTTATCTTTTTCTCTCTTCTCTCTTTTCTTCTTCTTCTCTTCTTTATGATTTATCGACAATCAAAATCACATTTTCCTCCAATTTATTGGTGTCACAATCTCTTCTACTCGTTGATGTATTGGCACACAACTTTCCTTCCTTATTGGCATATCATCTCATAATCATTTTCATCATTGATACATGATTTATTGATGACTTATCCTCTTTCTCGGTGATGTATTGATGACCTAGGTAATTTTCTCGCTGACACACTATATCATCAAAATATTTACTTCCTCTACCAAAACTATCCCTTATTGACGACGTAGCTTCTTTTCTCATTGACATTTTGACACCGGAATGTATTTTCTTTGTCAACACCACCTCCTTTATCAATGATAGATCTCTATATTTTCACCAACATATCAGTGCCAAAATACTTTTCCTTGCTGACATTGCCTCCTTTATCACGGAAAAAATATCTATATTTTCAACAACGTATCAGCGCCAAAATATTTTTCCTCACCGAAATGACCTCCTTTGTCAGTCAAATATCTCTATGTTTTCACCAAATGTATCAGTGCCAAAATATTTTTTCTTGTTTTCACTGCCTCCTTTATCAGTGATAGATCTTTATCTTTTCATCAACATACTGGCACCAAAATAGTTTTCCTCCACGACACTGCCTCCTTTACTGGCAATGGATCACTATCTTTTCCTCGATGTTTCAACAAAAGATTTTATTTCTTCACCAACAACTTTCGAAGCTCTTCCTCACTGATGTATTGGGGAAGATATTCTTTCTTTGCCAATACACATGGTATAAGTGACTCCAACATTTTCAATACTTAGTCAATTTTTTTCATTTTCCATTCCTATTACTCTCACAAAACCCCTGAAATTGGCTCCTTTGACTCGATTAGACCCCTATAAGTTGCATTCGACCAATTCAATTAAGTCAATATTTGCAATAAAAATCCGAACACAAAATTTGAAAATTTGAGGGGTTTTGACCCTAATTTCTCTAGATGGATGAACTCAATTTTTCCCCCAAACACCTATGCAACTACCTCAAATTTGGTTATTTCAGCCTCTGGGACCAAAACCCTCTTTCTAAGTCCCAATTATCAAGATAACCATGTAAATTATTTACTGATATACACCCAAACATTGGAGATTTGAATCAACCCAAAACATTTCTCCAAATAAAAACATAACAACAACTTTATTTGTGATGTAGAAAACCCTAGAGGTCGAGTCTTGTAACCTAGAACTTTGATACCACTTGTAAACAACCCCTACATGCTAAACTCAACTAAAGTAAACAAATTATCTTTCACAATAAAAACAATAGTAGGAAACATGCTAATTAATTCATGCAATTAACAACATTTCTAAAGCCATAATGCAGTCATTCAAACACATAACAATAACATTCAAAATTAAATATATACACAACGAAATTAACATTTAAAACACAATTGAAAATGTATCCTTAAATTGTTGATCTAGCTAGATACATACAGGGGATGATCCTCCTAACCATAGGTTTGTTGTTCCAAATCTCAATAGAAAGCTACCCCTGAGATGAGGCTATGAGTCGACAAGGAGGCTTGACCCTCTTGGATGTCCACTCTCCACATTTAGCATCCCAAAAGTCAAGTTATACTACATAGAAAATACCAATTCAACAACTCTCTCTCTTTCCCCTAAACCCATACAACCCAAGGAATTGGATCCCCCTTCATTGCACACAACCCCTTGGGCCATCTCGCTTCCATTCTAGACTCCAATGCACTCATTTCACTAGGAAATCTCACAACTGGCAACTCTAGGAGTTATCTATTGTTCTAGGAGTGTTCACACAACCTCCTCAAGAATATTCAGCCATTTCCTCAATAGGAAATGTCACTCATAAGCATACATCCTTCATAATAGGCCTACAATATCATTTTCAAGATGAAACTCAACCCAACAATGGTTGTTCTCAAACATACCATGGCTAGTGCTCTTTTTTCAGCACCCATCCCTCCTCTTTCTTTCCAAAACCAACATGAAAAATTGTCCCAAGAATGAACTCGATTTATTTTTTTTCATGCAAGATTAACTCACACATTTCCCAAAAAGTGGATGTACTTAGACCATGTTTTCATAAATTGGGTGATTTGACCTTTCCCACCTACCACTCTTACATCACTTTAATATCTCTTTGATATTTCAAAGATGGATAAATATTAATAATGAAATGGATGAATTAATAGAAATAGATAACCCCTTGGACCCATCTTTAGACCCATCTCTTGTGGAATCATAGCCCACTGTCATTACCGTCCCACTTGTACTGCAACCAACAATTATTATTTATTATTTATTTTAATGTACAAAATACATAATTCATCACATGGCCATATTAATCAATACGGGCTATCTCTCTCAACCATATCGACTCACCATCCTAATTGTTCAATTACATTATAATTGTGGGGATTAAAACTGGGGATATTACCGGAAGATGCCTAGAAACCATAAGTTTTACATTCATGGAGAGTTCATAAAGAGGTTGAATGAACCATGTACCTAAATGACATCCTACTAGACCAATAGTTGCAGCGGTTAGGTATCCATGCATTCTAGTG
Source organism: Picea engelmannii (assembly GCA_009831015.1). Classification (NCBI taxonomy): domain Eukaryota; kingdom Viridiplantae; phylum Streptophyta; class Pinopsida; order Pinales; family Pinaceae; genus Picea; species Picea engelmannii. The sequence continues at coordinate 276,541 of ML785932.1, forward strand.
GATGGTTGTTTCTTTATATGTACTTTAACAATTTGATCATGCACGATCGAGGTACGAAGAGAAAGTATCAAGTTGGACTAGATATAGACTTTGTTGATCATCAGGTGCTTCGATTCAAAGGAATTGGTGATGATGAAGACCTAACCTAACGAAGGCAAAGACATATAGTGGTTAAGGGGGAGTATTGGCATATGTAACTCCTTGTTGTATTAGGTGTAATCATATTTTTGGTCATGATTAGGTAGAGTTCATATTTACATAGAGTCTATTTCCTAGTTTATAGGAGGTTGTTAGGCCTAGTTGGATTTGAGAGATTCTCTCCAACTACATGCTTACTATATTGGTGTGAGGATGAGATATTTTCTCGAATGGTAGATCAAGGTAGTTTGTCTATCATGAGACAACGATTCATCTATTTATATGTACTCTAGTCACATTGTTTTATAGAGCACTCATCACAATTTTTGGTTTGTGTGTAATAATAATGTATACTGTCCCATTTTCTTACTTAGAATTGGGAAATGCGTACCTTTATAATAGATTCTGTATACTCTCAACATCTTATTGTTGAGTATATATTGTCATTGATGTCAACAAGGTCATAGAAAATATGGCACACAGTCACAAACAATATGGCACAAAGATGGATAATATGGTGCATAGGTAGAGGAAGTACATGAATGGCGCAAAGTTGGCACATAGGTAGAGGAAGTGCACAAAAGGATAGAAGGAAAAAAGGATAAATGGCGTAGAAGGTATGGCTCAAATTATGGTGCACATACATAGAAAATCGTGAAAATATAAAAACAGAAGTGCATTGAAGGATCAAAGGAAAAAAGGATCAATGGCGCAAAAGAAAATTGTGAAACGAATGCGCAGTGCGAGGAAGTGACCGAGTTTGTCAGAAGTGTGCAAAGAACATGAGGATGAACTATGACGTAGTTCAAAATTGAAGTGGAATGTGACAAATTCACTTCTCCACGATCACGAAATGACTTAGCGGTTGTTTATACCATAGTGTGACAATGTTTTGAGCAAGCAACAAGTGACATAGTGAACTACGACGGAGTGTGTGGAACATTTCACAAATGAAAATTTGTAGGGCACCTTGATCTAATGTGATGAATGGTGTTGTGGAGTGTGACAAGATGAAATCTGAAGTAGAATGCGACAAAATGAGTCACCAGGGGCACTTACATTCTAATTGGGCGATTCAGTAAGCACACTACAGGATGAGTGCAATAGGATGAAGACTTGTGACTTGAGTCTTTCTCTCTAGTTCTATCTATGCAGTGGATTCTTCGTAGACCAAAATAAAATTATTGTGTCATTCTTTAGGAGATGATAGGATAATCTAGAGCATAATCATAGTAAGTCTTGGTCCATTTGATTTAGTCAGAGTTTGTCCACAATGTAATAGTCATGTGTTCAAATACTTTATTTAGACAAAATTGTAACTCATAGGATTTTGATATGGTTAAAGTTTGTCCACAATATAACCGTCGTACTTTATTTAGACAAAATTGTAACTGACAAGATTTTGATGTGGTCAAAATTTGTCCATATTGTAACTATTACGCGTCCACATACAAGAAGGTGAACTTAGGAAAATTAGTATAAGTATGGATGCACTCTGATCATGTATGGTGGACGAAGTAAGGTGGGAAGTGTGAGTATTGTGGATACAATGAAGGATCAAGGTTCTAAGGAGCCGAACCAAAGATATATCATATCGCCTTCATGTATAGAGAAAAGTCTTAAGAAAAGTCAATTTGTATAGAGAAATTATTTGAAGAAAAATGAATGCAGGGCGGGAGGGTTGTGCAGGGGAGAGGACTTGTGTTCTCACTCAACAGGTTGGTTCCTTAGAGGAATGGTATCCTCACTAATTACTGCAAGTTGGAGCTTGCAATTTTTTAGGGTGGCAAGCTGGTTCTAGGGTGAGTTGGAGCTCACTGAGGATTGATGTCCTCTCTATGGGTTGGAGCTTGTGTACTAGGGAGTTGCTTTTGGTAAAGCTAGGGGATTGGAACCTCCTTTGAGTAGGTGCTCATAAACTAAATGTAACTCTTGATTGATATAAGAAGACGAATGAGATTTGTGGTTTTTTCCGATATGGGTTTCCACGTAAAATATGTGTACTATGTCTTTTTGTTATGGTTAACTCTCTACATATCTTGTTGATGTGGTCAAAATTTGTCCACATTGTAACTATTATGCGCCCACATGCAAGAAGGTGAACTTAGGCAAACTAGTATAAGTATGGATGCACTCTGATCGTGGATGGTGCACGAAGTAAGGTGGGAAGTGTGAGTATTGTGGATACAATGAAGGATCAAGGTTCTAATGAGCCGAACTAGAGATATATCATATCACCTTGATGTATAGAGAAAAGTCTTCAGAAAAGTCAATTTGTGTAGAGAAATTATTTAGAGAAAAATGAATACAGGCCAGGAGGGTGGTGTAGGGGAGAGGACTTGTGTTCTCACTCAACAGGTTGGTGCCTGAGAGGAATGGCTTCTTCACTAATTACTACAAGTCAGAGCTTGCAATTTTTCAGGGTGGAAAGGTGGTGCTAGGGTGAGTTGGAGCTCACTGAGGATTGGTGTCCTCTCTACAAGTTGGAGCCTATGTTCTAGGGAGTTGGTGTCGGTAAAGCTAGGGGGTTGGAGCCTCCTTTGAGTAGGTGCTCATAAACCGAATGTAACTCTTGATTGATATAAGAAGAAGAAAAAGATTTGTGGTTTTTTCCTATATGGGTTTCCACGTAAAATATATGTACCATGGCTTTGTGTTATGGTTAATTCTTTGCATAACTTATGATTAAATATGTGATGACTAGTTGAAATAGTAAAAAGAAAAAGTAATGAAAATCTATGTAATAATGATTCACACCCTCTCAATATTACCAAATATTCTAACACTTACATGTATAGCTATTTTTATTATAATTTCTATTATTACTCATAATGTATGTACCTTCTAAATAGGCATTGCACTGACTCAATTCAATTCAACTTAACTCATCAACAAATATTGAAATTGTTGTTGGAGTATTTCCCACATAGTTGTCGATGAGACGTTCAAACCACTTTGTAATTATTCTAAAAAGAAATGGTACTACTTCAGATTGCTCTACATTATTGTTTTGATGTTGATAATATGGATGGGTGAATATGTAAGTGTTGTAATGTATTGGATGGTCATAATAATTAAATATTGAAATTGTTGTTGGAGTATTTCCCACATAGTTGTCGATGAGACGTTCAAACCACTTTGTAATTATTCTAAAAAGATATGGTACTACTTCAGATTGCTCTACATTATTGTTTTGATGTTGATAATATGGATGGGTGAATATGTAAGTGTTGTAATGTATTGGATGGTCATAATAATTAAGATGTAGATATTTTATATTTTACTGTTGATAATATGGATAAGTGAATATATAAATATTGTACACTATTGGATGGTCATGATCTTTGAAATGCAGACATTCTTGTGTGAAATTCTATACTATGTCAACACCATTTTTTTTTTCCAGTTATCCTACAACCACAATATTACAATATTATTAAAGTGCATTTACCACAATCTTGAAAATGATAGCGATGTTTTGTTGCTGTGGTTGTCATAGCGTGCCACTGTCACGTTCAGATTTGACAATGCGTTTGTTGCACATATGTTCCAAGATAAGAAGCAACAAAAATAAGGAAATTCGTGACATAAACATAACTCTTATACGAGTAATGTGGGTTTTGATGGGACAAACACTCTTAGGTTAAAACCAAGTGGACAAATACAACCAAACGTACAAGAAAATATTGTTATGATGGAATGGGGACATGAAAGCTACGCTTATGGATTTTTAGAGAGATTTCATCTCATCAATGTCTTTTAATGATGGAATGGAGACATGAAAGGTACATTTATGGTTTATTAGAGCTTTCATAAATGTCTTCTAATGAATATGATTATAAATATTTATTATAAGATTTAATGTGAGAAATGTATGTAATGAAAATAGTCATTTGCTTGATGGTTTGGATATGTTAGTTTAACAATGAAGTATATCTATTGTGTTTAAAGGTACTTTCTACAATTCAATATAAGGGAGATCTATAATTTTATTTATGTTTAACATAGAGTTGACATGTGATATTTAAAAAAATTATTAATAACAAAAATAAAAAAATTCAATGTCGATTATAAATAAACTATTTCAATATCAACTTTATATAAATAAAGTAATAGAAATTAAAAACTTCTTATTGCATCAAGACGTGCTTTCTAATCTAGTATGAGGGACATGTGTAATTTCTTCTCCATTCAACATGTAGTTGACACGTGGTGTGTATGCATATGTGTGTATTTATAAACGACATAAATCTATATTAACTTTCGATTTATCATGCGTGAAGTGGGACTTGGAAATTATTTTAAGTTGAAACAAATTAAGGAAATGTGTACATCTCAAGAGATGTAATCCATAATTAACATGTTATAGATTGCATAATACTTGTGGCATCTTAAAATATAAGAGTAGAAAACCAACATGTTTAAAAGATTTATGATTGATATTTATTCTTAACTATTAAAGCTAAAACATAATGTATATTTGGATTTTGATTTACACATTTACAAATGGGTTTTATGTAATGTGTTAGTATTATATATTGCATAATACATGTAACGATATTTTATTGAAAAATAAAAACATGTATATTTAAAGGATTTATGAATGATTTATTTTTAATTAATTTAAATATTAAAAATTATAGTAAAAACAATTTTATTATGTAAATATTTTATAAGATAGTTACAAAGTTTAATAAGAAAACAAAAGATATATAGTTTAAGGTAACTTTGAATTAAAAATTTTGATTGAGAATGAAATAAGGGAAAATGAATATGCATTAGATATTGATTAATAATTAAACATAATTTAAGGTATGCACTTGTATGTAATTAGTAAATACAAGGTATGTAATTGTCATTTCTCAAAATAAATTAATGGAGATTGGGATTAAATGGTTAATAGCTATTTATGTATGATTATTAAAGGTATAAATATATGTTTACTTGTAGTCATGTATTATTCACCCACGATCATAAGTATTAAGTAATGTTTAAGAATAATTGAGTATAATTAATAATGGTTAAGTGTAATCAAGGATAATTAATTATAGTTTAGGATGAATCAAGTTGCATTTTATGAATTTCAAGGTAACATTCAATCCAAAAGTATTTGGCTAAGAATTTTTGGTTGGGATTTTGTACTTTAGTAGGAGGAAAGGACCATCCCTACTTAACCATTAAACTAAGACCTCATTGACAACTTTGATAATTAATTGTTGCATACATTATGTTTGATATATTCTATAGTTAAATAACTAGGTACCCATCCATAGATGGTTAATGGTAAGATGTTGAAAATTGCAATATAAATGTTGCAAGTTTCTTCTCAGGTTTTCCTTAAGCCTAAACTAGGCTAGGGAAGAAGATATATATTTATATTTATAATTCAAATGTAACAAGAAGATTTATGTCTAACTGTTGTCACCTACACCTTCATCACTCAAGTATGGGTTCGTCCAACTTCCCTTTCCTTATTTGTATTAGAACATTCCTTAAGGTTGTAAGGTTGAATAATCCAAGGTATGAGAGGAGAGGAATAAGCCTTTTTAAGATACATAGGATGAGACAACAATCTTGTAAGGTTGGAGATGAACTATCATAGGAAGATTTGTTTAGAAATAAACAAATCCCTTCATTGGTCAGAATGAAGCCAATTATAGATAGTAGGATAGACCACTATAGCTTTCTCTTAGAGCTAATCACACAACCACATTAGCTAATGATAAATACAGAAGGGATAGATACCTTTAAATCATTGGTTGTCTAACGTATCTATAGATTCTTGTGAGATACAACTCCAATGATGTTGCTTCACCTAGTCACTTGATCAACAAAGAAAAAAAATACTTTCCTCACACCTTCTTGATTAGAAAAAATGAAATTTGCATGAAGTAAACTCTAATATAATATCTCAAGCCTATTAAGATCAACCAAAATCAAACTCAAAAGGCAATGACCTGCAAAAATGTTTTTGGTGGGAAGAGTATATATATATATATACATTAATTAAAATAAATTACAACATTAGATGATACCTTTAGATCTTATCACTGTACTCTTCACTCTAAGATCTAGAACTTTGCTCCTTAGCCATAAACTTACTTTTTTGAAGAAGCATAACCATATACCCTATCACGATAAGATGACAAGGAAAAATCTCACCTAGGCTCTATTCATACTTATGTCAATTCCCAATACTCAACAATATGCAACAATATTAAGACTAAAGGACCTTGCTCTAATTCACCAGCATGATGGTGCTCTCTCTTATGATGTCATTCTTCCCTTAGATTGGCTTCTTCTATAGAATCTTTGAGGAGATTGAAATAGGCTTCATGGGATGTGAACTAAGAAATTACAAGTCATGCACAAGTTCCATGCTCAATTATGATCTTTTTCCAACCCATTATGATATCTTTCCAAGTGATTATGAATTGTTTTTTCTCAATTTTGAAATAATAATTATTTAATAATTATGAAATTGTGATGAAATAATTATTTCCTTATGAAATAATTATGATTTTTTTTCTCAATTATATAATTTCAACCTCATAACATCTCATAGAAAACTTCCAAAGCCTATGGTGGAATATACAAGTATGACACATGCCCCTTAATATATGAGGTCGATAGAGGAAATGATGGACAAAATACATTACAAAAACACATGATGATGAATGGCTTAAGTAGGATTTCTTCAGATCAAGGAACTGGGAAGTACCTGTAAAAAAAATCAACTAATCATATATAGTTCACCCTCGAGGTAGGTACACCCATGCTCATATATATGAAAAAATCATGGCCATCAACACAATACACTATGGATCCATGAAATGAGATGCAAGACCATGTCCGTGAAAAAGTGTAACATCCCTCTCTGGTGCACTGAGCGAACTTATTCTTTGAGGATACTTGCTCGAAAGTGATTCAGATAATTATGATATTAAAACATTTATCTTTGATTATGATGTGTCATGGGTAGATGACATGTTGTTTTACTACATTAACATAGACAAGTGTTATTGACTCAGTTTTTTTGAGTATGAAAGGTTTTGGACCTTGAGGATGCAGAGGCATCGATGGAACCCCTTGGACTCCGGATTGAGTTAGGGAGTGTGCTATTGGGTTCGATTGATTTATTGTGATATTAGTACATTTGAGATGATGATATGATGTGGACATGCTCTGACATGATTTGTTGATCATGCAGGTTGACGATAGCTTGTCGACCAAACTCACATATGGAGTAAAGGGGTCACACACAACTACCAGAGAGGTTGAGGGAGAGGTGTGGACAGCATCCCTACCACAGCCTACTAGCACTCCTGGCGTGGCTCGAACTGTAGGTTAACGATTACCTAGTTTGAGAGGACCCACAATGCCATGAGGGAAGACTGCGACAGTCACTCATGATGATTCTAAGGGGTGTGCAATAAGGCGGGGGCCTTATTCCTTAGAAGCCCCTAGTCTCCCACAAGTTCACCTAGCGGAGTATTGACTCCAGGGGTTATTGATGTTTACCAATCAGTCAAGAGGCAAGTGGCACCCTTGGAGCACGTGGTGCATCCTGAAGGGCACATCGTGCAAAAGAAACAAAAGAGGCGAGCGGCACCCTTGGAGCACCTAGTGCATCCTGAAGGGCACGTCGCATTGATAATGATAGCGGAAGGAACCTAGATGGCCCTAAGACAGACAACACATTAAGAAATTTTAAAACAACTTCCCTAATTAAATGTCGCCCAGTTCAGAATCTAAGTTCTAAGTCTAAAACTTCTCTAGGGGTAAAATTTTGTCTATCCTTAAGAAAATATACATATATAAAAATAAAGTAATAAAATTTAAACTAAAAACCACTTAAGTAATAGTTTTGGTCTTCACAAATTTTTGGGGTAAAATGAAGAGAGTAAGAAATTAATTAAAATCAGTGGATAAAAAAAATGTCAAGAAGAAAATAATTTATTTTAACTTTTGATAATTTTAAAAGGTACTAAATTAATAATAAAAGTAAAAAGAGGATAATTTTCACAACTGTCTTTTCTAGCTCAAATAAAAAGGAAGGAAGGAAATGTAAAAAAATAGGAAATTAGGGAAAGGAGGTAACCTAAAGAGGTAAAGGGGGAACACATGGTAAAAAGAGGGAAACCAACTTAGGAAAGAATCGACATTTAATAAACTTCTAATTTTGAATTGATTTAGCAATTTCGTTTTAGGGGAAATCTTTTAAAACCTGTAAGGGAATCTAAGGGACACTTAAGAGCAAATTTAGGAGTAACTCTAGGTGGGTGAGGAAAATAAGACAATTAATTAATTAAAGAAAATAATTAATAGAGAAACGTGGGGGATGGATGACACTTGTACAAAGGAGAACTTTTAGGGAATTTTTATTAAAACTTAAAATTTAATGAGATTTAGAGAAAGAGTGGAAGTTCTAAAACGCTATAAAAGAGAGGGAGGAGAAGGAAGAGGGGATCGGCTGTTAGCGTAACATTACACTGCCAAAATAATGACTTGATTGATTTACTTGTGGGAGTTGGCATTTCCCATCTCGGAGAGGAGTGGTAGCTCGGCCTTGCGAGGTGAGCTGGGAGCTAGACTTACCATCTGGACAGGGTGTGGCCCCTTTGGGGCTCGGTGGGCTAAGGGGGAAGTAGAGTACCCCAAGTGTTGGCTGGGAGGTACCGGTGTAGTCTCGACAGTCGGTGAGAGGGAGCAGCACGGAGCGTGTAGACGTCATTCAAGGCACGCGATAAGGCAATGGTATGCTCATTATTTTGTAGAGTAGAATGCATTAGGAACTTGTGCTTGATCTGTATGTTGATTGTAAATGGATGAATTCTTCCTTGAGATTTTTCTCATTCGATTGTTTGCCTAAAATTGTTGTGGTTAGCGTTCTGGTCTGAGTTTTACTATTCCTTGGTTGGATATTTAAGTTTTGGCATTACTCTTCGCGCTGTATTTTCCCGGATGTGGTATATTCACATTTAAAATTATTGCGGTATTGTTTTACTGTCATTGACCATCACTGATATAGTTATAATGCATTGTTGTTTTTACATGGACGCATTGTAATGGTGAATTCGTGCGGTAATAAATATAAACACTTTACTTCTGTCATTTACATAGATAACGAGAAAAATTTACTGCAGTGATAAATATAAACTTTTACTTCTGTCATTTACTTCGAACTCTTTCTGTAATCAATGTGATGGTGAATTCGTTTGGCAAAGGCAAATTCATCAGAAATAGATAAGTACCTATTACTTCAGTCATTTACTTAGAAAAATAATAATAATAATAAAATTTGAACTCCTTCTGTATGGATATAACACCGATTTCGTTCTGTAATAGGTATAGACATATTACTTCTGATTATTTAAACTAGACAGGGGAATCTGTCAAATTCATTCTATGATGGGGGGTAAGGGCGAATTTGTTCTGGTGAATCCTTCCTTGAGAGAGTTTTTTCTTTTACCTGTGTCTTTTACTTGGGGATAATTTAGATTTCTATCTGCTCATGTCTAGATTCGTTGTTGGTGCCTGGTAGTGGGTGTTTTAGAAACCTGTTGCTCAACCTTAATTTTAGACTCTCACGCTCAGCCAGCGCTAACCAAGGTAAACCATGAGAGTTGTTCTGGGACGAATTGTTATTTTACCCATAGTTGGCTGGATATTTAATGCTCAGGACGTGGCTCTGTGGGCAAATTCTTGTGGCAACACATTTTTGTTGTTATCATTCCCAGCCAACATAGCAAGGCCTCCTTTGATTTGAGTTGGATTTCTAGATAATTTAATTGCCTTGCTTCTGGAATATTCATCGCTGTGAGAAGCACCGAAGTAAAAAAACCAAATTTAGTGAAACGACTAGTCTGATCCATAAACCCTGGGATGCTCGACTACTCAACATTATTGTTTTAGGAGTCCCTATTACCAAGGTAGACCTGTCGATCTCTAAATAGAGAGAGTCAGGTTGTCTGACATTTCAAAACCCAACCTTACTTTCCTCCAGCGATTTTTGGGTAGTCTATTTCCCTTAACGCTTACCACAATAGTCTCCCTAAATTACTCCCAACAGCCAATAGTATTCGTAAGCCAAATGATTATGTATTAACGCCCGAGACATTACCCTTACCTAGAAGAGATTGGTCTTAAATGCCTTTCTTTGCTAAATCATTAACGTCGGGATATAACTTTGGATAAATGTCAGGTCGTATTGTTATCTATGCTCTAGAATTAATTAGCTGCCTTTTGCTTTATGCTAATGCCTCGATTATTTTACTATTTATTTACTGACAACATTAGTATTTAGATTGTTACCTTTGTATCAAAAATCTATGATTAATTGGAGTGTGATTAGAAATATTTTAGAGATGGCCCTACCAGTTGTGTTAATGATATAAGGTGAATGGTGAGTAAGAATATGTGGGCATATTCTTAACCTTGCTAAGTGGGTTGTGTAGGATGTCTTGATATTAGATTCTAGCTAAGTTAAAATTTATGCAAGATGGCATGATTCATTAATGATCCATTATATCCTTGAATAATTGGCCAAAGTCAAAGCTCAATTGCTTTTAGGACCCTTTTAACAATAAATTACCTTCAAGGCATATGGTAATAGTATAGTGAGAAATTAATGAGATATTATGGTTCACTAAGACCCTTGCCTTAAAATAGATAACCTGGTTATCTGTTGTATCTATGGTTATATTATTGTTGTGTTCATTACTTTAATTTCTATAATAGTTTCCAATGTCTTATAATTTGATTATATGTATTACCTTCAATGCAATACTATAATAGTAGTAATGAGTTAGTAATGATGCACTATCATAAAATGCTAGTTGGAAGAAATGTTGGATTAAAGTTGGGGTGCATATTCAACTTGATAGAACTAGTTGCATTTAGTGTCCAGTGCTAAATGACTTAGTTATAATTTTAGTCATTCTAGTTAGCCTACAATTTATGTTACTTATGTTTCAAACCTTGGCAAAGTTCCAACTGGCTTAATTGATTTTATTTAATGTTGATATGAATGGCACCTTGAAGTAAAGAAGATGACTACCTTTGCATCTTGAATTAAAATAAGGTTGATTTATTTGTGCATGCTCTTATGTCGTTTCATGATGGATTTAGTAATCAAATTCTCTTGCACTGTGGAATTCTTGTAATGTGTGTTGATTCGTAGAACTTTATCGCATGACGATCGTCATTGATGTTTGTTGATTTAGCATTTTTAGTTTTGGTCTGGATTGTGTTAGCGGGATGCAGACACCTCCTTGTTCCTCAGAATAGTCGCCAGCCCTAAGACCTTAAATGGTTAAAATTGATGGGAACCCGGGCTTGAGCGTTGCTTATGTGTCTTGGAGGTCCTAACCATTGCAGGGTAGGATGGGCAAGTAGTCAGTCTTATTTTTGTTGGTTGATTGTCGTTCATTGCTTATAGATACTTGATGTACGTCTTAGGTCGTCATGTAGTGTTCGTCGTTGTGTGCATCTTGTTTGTCGTCGGATGGCGATGCAGAGTCGAATGTGTTTATTACCCTTGTACACACACACACACACAAAACAAAAAATAAATTGTACTTGTTATAAGATGTTCGTTGTCGTAACGAGGAGGTTCATTACATATGGTATCAGAGTGGGTTCAACCCATGACTTGGGATCGCTACAGATTTCATTGACATGATTTGATTATACTGTTGCTAATCGAGTTGATTGTGTGAATGCAAGTAATCATGGTTAGAGGATGCCACGGAGGCAGACAACGGGGTGCTAGGGGAGGAAGCGCGACGCCCCCAGTAGCATCCAAGCCTAAGGGGTCTAACTCCCAGGGAGACAAGTAGGTTCTCGGACAGGAGCAGATAACAGTTGACAATGTAGTCAAAATGATGGGATATTGTTAGAGCATGTCTGAGGCATTGATCAGTCGTTTGGACAGAGATGAGGCCAGAGAGCCGGCACCCGCTGAGGTTCCTCTGCATGCACCAGCTGTTACTGGTAGCATTCACCATGAACTCGAGAAGGTCAAATTTCTTGAGTTCTTTGGTGCCCCGGATGGCGCAGTCACCGAGACATGGTTGGAGAACATTGCGATATGCTTCACACTTCGCGATTATACGTCCAACATGAAGGTCTATATGGTGGTCTTTCATGTGAAGGGGAGCACTCTTCTATGGTGGAAGATTCTCCTACTGCAGCTGAACATGGTCATCGAAGACGTGTCATGGGAACTGTTCAAGGAATGGTTCCGAGAGAGGTACCTTTCAAAGGAATTCATTGAGAGTCAGCTCAATGAGTTCAACGCCTTACGACAGGGAGGTCGTACGGTGCCCGAGTACGAGGGCCATTTTATGGAGCTACTCCAGTATGCTCCGCACCTTAACACAGAGAAACTTAAGGTCAATAGGTTTGTGTTCGGCCTTAACAACAGTCTACGTGAAAAAGGTAGGATTTTGATGCCTCAAACCTTGCATGATGCCATCCAGAAGGCCCTCATAGCAGAGGAGGAGCTTATCAGTGGAGGTCAAACCAGGACTCTAGTGAGACTAGTAGGGAAGGTTTCATCTGGAACACAACAACACTAGACACCAGCGAGACATACACCGGGATATCGTAGCTTCCAGAGGGGGTCCACTTTCACTAGAACCCAAAGACCGTTGCCTCAGCAGCGAACACCTTATCGGGGACCACCGCATCAGCAACAACGTCGCTTGCAATAGAAGCAGTTTAGGCCTATTCAGCAGAACAGACCCTGGTTCTAGGACGGTGGGCCATCATCTTCTACTTCTGGTACCAGGACTACTGGGTTGAAGAAGGGGTGTTGGACGTGTGGGGAGCCACACTACCATCGCGACTGTTCTATGGAGAGGGTCTGAGCGTTCGGATCAGCAGGACCCACTACCATGGGAGATATGGGCAAGGCCCATCAGATTCATGCAGCAGTGAATAACTGCCAAGAAGAGCACTAGTCAACTGTGCTTGAGATGACAGGTACTATCGATGACCATACCCTTAGTATTTTGATAGATCCTGGTGCTACAGAGAGTTTCATTTCTGGTGCAGCGCTAAAAAGGATTAAGGTAAAGGCAGTCGAACAGGATGATTTTATCTTCGTAAATATGGCCTCAAGAGCCAGACAAAAGGTTGGAGGAAAGGTTATGGGTTGTTCCCTTGACCTGGGAGAGTTTGTCACAAGGGCCAACCTATACGTCATGATCCTAGGATCTTATGATGTCATGATTGGTATGGATTGGTTGGAATCACATGAGGCGATACTTAAATATAAGACAAAACGGTTGAGCTTGGTCGACAACGAGGGGCAAAGACATGTGATTGTAGGATGGAACCAGGGATTTTCCTTGAGGTTCATCTCTTCCTTACAGCTATGGAAGAATATGCGCAAGGGGTGCAAGATTTATGTCATCCTCGTGTTAAACGAGAAGGGAGTAGCGGAAGGTCTAGAACACCTTCTGGTGGTGAGAGAGTTTGCAGACGTATTTTTGGAGGATTTACCTGGGATGTCGCTAGAGAGATATTTGGAGTTTACCATAGGCCTAAAACCAGGGACTGAACCAATAGTAAGAGCGCCTTATTGGATGTTGACCCCATAGTTATGAGAGTTGAAAATGCAACTGAAGGAGTTGCTGGACCTGGGACTGATATGTCCTAGTGTGTCACCGTGGGGTGCACCTGTTATTTTCATACGAAAGAAGGATGGATCGTGGAGGCTTTGCATTGACTACCATCAACTGAACAAGGCTACGACCAAGAATTAGTATCCATTGCCAAGAATTGATGATCTGTTTGATCAAATGAAGGGTGCAACGGAGTTCTCTAAGATCGATTTGCGATTTGGGTATCACCAGTTATGGATCAAGGAGGATGACGTCAATAAGATTGCCTTTAAGATGAGATTTGGACATTACAAATTTACTATTTTACCATTTGGACTGACAAACGCCCCAGGGGTATTTATGAGTTTGATGAACAGGGTGTTCGGTGAGTACTTGGACCAGTTCGTCCAAGTGTTCATTGACGATATTTTGATTTACTATCGTACGAAGGAGGAGTATGACGAGCACTTGCGCTTGGTACTACAGTGTTTGCGAGAGCACAAATTGTATGGGAAATTGTCCAAATGCTCTTTTTATCAATCGAGGATTCACTACTTAGGGCATGTCATCTCCAGCGAAGGCATCGCCATAGATCCAGCCAAGGTCGAGGCTATCATGGAATGTCCTGCACTGAAGAATGTCACGGAAGTGTGTAGCTTTATGGGTTTAGCAGGATATTATTGACGGTTTGTCGAGGGATTTTCGAAGATAGCAAATCCGATCACGGAATTACAGAAGAAAAACAAGAAGTTTGTGTGGACCGAAAAATGTACGACAGCATTTCGGAGGCTTAAGGAGTTGTTGATGACAACATCGATACTAAAGGTACTTGACATGGACAGGGACTTCTTGGTATGCATAGACGCATCCAAGGAAGTCTTAGGCGGAGTCTTGATGCAAGATGGATGAGTAATTGCTTACATTTCAAGGAAACTGAGAAGGCATGAGGAGAACTACGCGACGCACGATTTGGATTTATTAGCCATCGTATATGCCTTGAAGGTTTTGAGACACTACCTTGTTGGATAAAAATTTGAATTAAAGACTGACCATTGTGGACTACAACACATTTTTACGCAAAGCGACATGAATGTGCGACAACGACATTGGTCGGAATTGCTTAGCGAGTATGACTTTGAGATTACTTACATAAAGGGAACAATGAACCGAGTGGTGGATGCTTTGAGTCGGAGACCACACATATTTTCGGTGTTGCCTCTTCAGATGAATCTAAGTGAGAAGATTCTCACTTTATAGAGTGACGATGACTGGTACAAAGATGTCGAGGGTTTTATCGGACAAAACACAATGATGGTACCACGATATGAGGGATTTTCATTTGATAGTGATGGGTTATTGAGGTTTAAAATTGGGATTTACGTACCTCCAAATGACAAGTTGAGGATGTTGATCCTGAGCGAGGCTCATAGATCAGTTTATGGCTCACGCGTGAGTAACGAAGATGAGGGAAGACCTTAAACCCTTATTCTTCTGGAAGGGAATGAAGGCCGACATAGTTAACTATGTGCCCAGATGTCTAGAGTATCAGCAGGTAAAGGCTAAACATAGACACCCAAAAAGATTATGACAACCACATGCCATTCCAGAATTGAAATGGGAGGTTATTTCGATGGATTTTATTGTTGGATTGCCACTGACAGCAAGGAGACATGACTCAATTTTTGTAGTAGTAGACACTCTGACGAAGAGTGCTCACTTTATTCCTATGCGTACAACGTATAAGGCACTTGAAATTGCTAGAGTTTTCATCAGTGAGATTGTGAGGTTGCATGGCGTGTCTAAGAGGATTATATCTGATCAAGGATCGATGTTTACTGGACGAGTTTCCAAGAGGCCTTGAGAACCCAACTTAACTTTAGTACTGCATATCACCCAGAGACTGATCGACAAACCGAATGAATGAACCAGACCTTGGAGGACATGTTGCGCATGTACATAATGGACCAACAAAAGTGTTGGGAGGAATTCTTGCCACTAGTGGAGTTCTCTTACAACAATAGTTACCAGAGCACCATTAAGATGGCGCCTTTTGAGTTTCTTTATGGATGACCGTGTCAGATGCCTTTGAGTTGGGATCGAATTGAGGATAGGGTCCTGGTGGGACCAAAAGTGACGCAAGAAATGCAAGAGAAAATGAAAATCATAAGACAAAGGATTAAAGAAGCGCATGATCGACAGAAGAGTTATGTCGATGCGCACCGAGTCGACTGTAGTTATGAGGTCGACGATCGAGTCTTCTTGTAGGTTAAACAACATAAGAGTTCGATCAAGTTTGGAAGGGGAGCTAAACTCTCTCCTAGGTTCATGGGACCTTTCAAGATTGTGGAGAGAAAGGGGCCCGTGGCCTATCGACTAGCCTTGCCTAATTCTTTGAGGCATATGCACAATGTTTTCATGTATCTGTTTTGAGACAATATATTAGTTATCCTACACATGTTATTGACATGAGTTCCTTGCAGGTATCGGATGAGGGAGTTCTCACGGCTGAGCCGGTCTTCATCTTAGATCATCGCGTTCGACAGTTACGACGTCGAGTGATAGATCAGGTCAAGGTCCAGTGGGACAATTATAGTTCGCACTCGGCAACCTGCAAGGACACATATGATATGCGCCAGTCGTTTCCATTTTTGTTTGATAGATAGACATATGATATTGTGATACACTTATTTCGGCATTTATACTGTGAAACTTCGGGATGAATTTTAGACCAAGAGGGGGTGTATGTAACATCTCGCTCTGGCACACTGAGAGAACTTATTCTTTGAGGACACTTGCTCGCAGGTGATCCGGATTATGATGATATTAAGACATTTGTCTTTGATTATGATGCGTCATGGGTAGATGACATGTTGTTTTACTACATTAACATAGAAAGGTGCTATTGACTCGGTTTTTTTGAGTGTGCTGGGTTTTGGACCTTGAGGATGCAGAGGCATTGATGGAACCCCTTGGACCCCAGACTGAGTCAGGGAGTGTGCTATTGGGTTTGATTGATTTATTATGATATTAGTACATTTGAGATGATGATATTATGTGGACATGTTCTGACATGATCCGTTGATGATGCAAGATGACGATAGCTTGCCAACCAGACTCACATATGGAATAAAGGGGTCACACACGACTACCAGAGAGATTAAGGGAGAGGTGTGGACAACAACCCTGCCACAGCCTACTATCACTCCCGTCGTGGCTCGAATTATAGGTTAACAATTACCTATTTCGAGAGGACCCATGATGCCATGAGGGCAGACTGCGACAGTCACTCATGATGATTCTAAGGGGCGCACAATAAGGCGGGGGTCTTATTCCTTAGACTCCCTTAGTCTCCCACAAGTTCACCTAGAAAAGTATTGACTCCAGGGGTTATTGATGTCTACCAATCAGTCAAGAGGCAAGTGGCACCCTTGGATCACGTGGTGCATCCTGAAGGGCACGCCGCACAAAAGAAACAAAAGAGGCAAGTGGCACCCTTGGAGCACCTAGTGCATCCTGAAGGGCACATCGTGTTGATAATGATAGCGGAAGGAACCTAGATGGCCCTAAGACAGACAACACATTAAGAAATTTTAAAACAACTTCCCTAATTAAATGTCGCCCAGATCAGAATCTAAGTTCTAAGTCTAAAACTTCTCTAGGGGTAAAATTTTGTCTACCCTTAAGAAAATATACATATATAAAAATAAAATAATAAAATTTAAACTAAAAACCACTTCAGTAATAGTTTTGGTCTTCATAAATTTTTGGGGTAAAATGAAGAGAGTAAGAAATTAATTAAAATCAGTGGATAAAAAAATGTCAAGAAGAAATTAATTTATTTTAACTTTTGATAACTTAAAAAGGTACTAAATTAATAATAAAAGTAAAAAGAGGATAATTTGCACAATTTTCTTTTCTAGCTCAAATAAAAAGGAAGGAAGGAAATGTAAAAAATTAGGAAATTAGGGAAAGGAGGTAGCCTAAAGAGGGAATGGGAGAACTCATGGTAAAAAGTGGGAAACCAACTTAGGAAAGAATCGACATTTAAGAAACTTTTAATTTTGAACTGATTTAGCAATTTCTCTTTAGGGGAAATCTTTTAAAACCTGTAAGGGAATCTAAGGGACACCTAAGCATAAATTTAGGAGTAAATCTAGGTGGGTGAGGGAAATAAGACAATTAATTAATTAAAGAAAATAATTAATGGAGAAACGTGGGGGATGGATGACACTTGTACAAAGGAGAATTTTTAGGGAATTTTTATTAAAACTTAAAATTTAATGAGATTTAAGGAAAGAATGGAAGTTCTAAAACGCTATAAAAGAGAGGGAGGAGAAGGAAGAGGAGATCGACTGTTAGCGTAACGTTACGTTGCTAGAATAGTGACTTGACTGATTTACTTGTGGGAGTTGGGATTTCCCAGCTCGGAGAGGAGTGGTAGCTCGGCCTCGCGAGGTGAGTTGGGAGCTAGGCATACCATCTAGATAGGGTGTGGCCCCTTTGCGGCTCGAGGGGATAAGGGGGAAGAAGAGTACCCCTAGCTTTGGCTGGGAGGTACCAGTGTAGTCTCGATGGTCGACGAGCGGGAGCGGCATAAAGCGCATGGACGTCATTCGAGGCGGGCGATAAGGCAACGATACGCTCATTATTTTGTAAAGTAGAATGCATTAGTAACTTGTGCTTGATCTGTATGTTGATTGTAAATGGATGAATTATTCCTTGAGCTTTTGCCCATTCTATTATTTGCCTAAAATTGTTGTGGTTAGCATTCTGGTCTGAGTTTTACTATTCCTTGGTTGGATCTTTAAGTTTTGGCGTTACCCTTCACGTTGCATTTTCCCAGATGTGGTATATTCGCAATTAAAATTATTACGGTATAGTTTTACGATCATTGACCATCATTGATATAGTTATAATGCATTGTTGTTTTTACATGGATGCATTGTAATGGTGAATTCATGCGGTAATAAATATAAACAATTTACTTCTGTCATTTACATAGATAATGAGAAAAATTTACTGCGGTGATAAATATAAACTTTTACTTCTATCATTTACTTCAAACTCTTTCTGTAATGGATGTGATGGCGAATTCGTTCGACAAAGGCGAATTCATCAAAAATAGATAAGTACCTATTACTTCAGTCATTTACTTAGAAAAAAAAAATTAAAAAAAATCAAACTCCTTTTGTATGGATGTAACACCAATTTTGTTCTGCAATAGGTATAGACATATTACTTCTGATTATTTAAACTAGACAGGGGAACCTATTGAATTCATTCTATGATGGGGGGTAAGGTCGAATTTGTTCTGGCGAAACCTTCCTTGGGTGATTTTTTTCTTTTACCTGTGTCTTTTACTTGGGACGAATTTAGATTTATGTCTTCTCATGTCTAGATTCGTTGTTGGTACCTGGCAATGGGTGTTTTAGAAACCTGTTGCTCAACCTTAATTTTAGACTCTCACGCTCAGCCAATGCTAACCAAGGTAAACCGTGAGAGTTGTTCTGGGACAAATTTATATTTTACCCGTAGTTGACTGGAGAGTTAATGCTCAGGACGTGGCTCTGTGGGAAAATTCTTGTGGCAACGCATTTTTGTTTTTATCATTCCCAACCAACATAGAAAGGCCTCCTTTGATTTGAGTTGGATTTCCAGATAATTTAATTTTCTTGCTTCTAGAACAGTGATTGTTGTGAGAATCACCGAAGTAAAAAAAAAATATTTAGTGAAACGAATGGTCTGAGCCATAAACCCTGGGATGCTTGACTACTCAACATTATCATTTTAGGAGTCCCTATTACCAAGGTAAGCTTGCCGATCTCTAAATAGAGAGAGTTAGGTCATCTGACATTTCAGAAACCAGCCTTACTTTTCTCCAATGATTTTTGGGTAGTCTATTTCCCTTAACTCTTACCAAAATAGTCTCCCTAAATTACTCCTGATAGCCAGTAGTATTCGTAAGCCAAACGATTCTGTATTAATGCCCAAGACATTACCCTTACCTGGCAGCAATTGGTCTTAAACGCCTTTCTTTGCTAAATCATTAACGCCAGTATATTACTTTGGATAAATGCCAAGTTGTATTGTTATCTATGCAATATATATGATCATGAATTTCACTGGTTGCTACGCGCAACTACCTCATCATCATCATCATCACCATCAGGTTAATTATCATAATGATGATCATCATCGTCATATGCATTGACATTGGCCTTACTGCCATCTATATATATGTCATCATGACCATCATTTTCCATCTCAACATCGGACCCAACGTAATCTAGATCCATTTTATGAGGATCATCAAGATCTTATGGAAGATCCTTGTTCTACAAAAAAAGACATTTAGAATGAAAAATTATTATTTATTTCATGCAATAATTAATTTCTCTGTTATATATGTAATATTACAAGATATGAAATGAAACAATAATCATATTGCATCATATCAAAGTGCACATATGATAATAAAATTTCAAATAAGTTATAGATAAGATGTCATTCCAATGATGTACAACATGCAACAATTCCAATAAACGTTAGTAAAGATCATAAAAAAAATTGTTATACATTTTAACTTTCAACTATAAATTCTATTACATAACCATAAGTGCTAACCCTCTCCATTTTTTTCTATATATGATTATGTTTTCCTATAAAATAATTTCAGAGTTAACTGGTCTATATATCCTCTTCTCTTATATTTCACAAATGAATATTTTTCTAGGACATTTTGGCACTGTAATATGCTTCAAAGGTCCTTTGATAATTAACTAGTTTACAGGTAATTATGAAGATGCTCTCAATACTTATTCAACTAGAACACATTCAAATATCAATCATTCCAAAGAAAAAATTCAATACATCAAGCCCTAAAGGGATTAAAATTATGAGAGAAATGTAATAAAATGTTCCTTGCCTTGCCATGCCTTGAAATTCCATGTCCTGTCTTGCCTTTCCGTGACATGTCTTTCATTTCCATGCCAAGCCTTGCATTTCATTTCCTTTCCATGCATTTCCTTACCTTACCATGCTATTCCTTTCCTTTACATGCCTTTCCTCGCAATTCCATGCCATGTCATGCCTTGCCTTTGCATCCATCCTAAGAAACAAGACACTTCCAACTAGGGGCATGTTATCCACCATCAATGAAAAGGTATCTTATGATGACCAAGATGATGATTATGGACATAAGGATTATGTGGGTATTATGGAAGGATGTTTTGATGTTGTAAGCATACTTTTTGTTATTATCTTTTTATTTTCTTGTACAACAATCAACAATTACAAACAATCTCTCCATTTCAAAAAAAAACTGAGTGAAGAGAAGAAATAAATTCAACTTAAGGTGAGGGTGGAATAAGACTTAAGGTTTAAATGTTCAATCTTGTTGTTGGTAATGTTGTACCCCTGAATACTAGTGACCAGGTCCTTGCAAAATGGAATTCTTATTACTGGACATTCCCTGCCAATTGACAAATCTAGTATAATTTGGGAGAGCAACTATGTTGATAAAAATAAGAAAAAAACCCTTTATGTTGCCGGTATGTAAGGTGGAAAATGGCTATGTGACCATGATAGTAACTGGTGTGGGATTAAATATTGAGTGGAGTGTATTGATGGCTAGCATATCAAAGGATAATGGGGAAGAAACTCCCTTACAATTCTGCCTCAATGGTGTTGCAACTTTTATTGCTAAGGCTCTACTTACAGTTGGAGTTGTATTCTTTTCTAATATATTTATCATATTCTCTACTAGACATACATAAGACTCCAATGGAAAAACCCATATTTCAAGCAAGAAAGACTACGGTTAAAGATGTGATTATTGGAATTGTTATAATGTTTTCAATTGTGGTCACCATTGTTGTTGTTGTTGTTGTTGTTCCATAAGGACTTCCATTGGATGTCACCTTGACTTTATCTTATTCAATGAAGAAGATGATGGTTGACAAGGGTTTGGTATGATGATACCTTTAGATATTATCACCGTACTCTTCAATCTAAGATGTATAACTTTGCTCCTTAGCAAATAAACTTACTTGTTTGATGAAGCATAACCATATACCCTATCACGATAAGACGACAAGGAAAAATCTCACCTAGGGTATATTCATACTAATGTCGATTCCCAACACTCAACAATATGAAACAATATTAAGACTAGAGGACCTTGCTCTAATTCACCTGCATGATGGTGCTCTCTCTTATGGTGTCATTCTTCCATTAGTTTGGCTTCTTCATACATAATCTTTGAGGATATTGAAAATAAGCTTCATGGCATGTGAAGTAAGCAATTACAAGTCATGCACAATTTCCACGCTCAATTATGAGCTTTTTCCAACCCATTATGAGATCTTTCTAAGTGATTATGAATTTTTTTTTCTCAATTTTGAAACAATAATTATTTAATAACTATGAAATTGTGATGAAATAATTATGACGCTTTTGCTCAATTATATAATTTCAACCTCAAAACATCTCATAGAAACCTTGAAAAGCCTATGGTGGAATATACAAGTATGACAGATGCCCCTTAATATATGAGGTCAAACGAGGAAGTGATGGGAAACATAAATTACAAAAACACATGATGGCAAATGCCTTAAGTAGGATTTCTTCATATCAAGGAACTGGGAAGTACCTGTAAAAAAAAATCAACCAATCATATATAGATCACCCTCGAGGTAGTGTTGTCATACGTTTATGACACACCATCAACAGGAAGGGATGATAAGGTCCGGGGCTGTCTACTTAACCCAAGTTGTTTGGTATAATCTACCGTGATGAGTTTTATGGCTTCGTTAGCCAACTAATATCCTAAAACAATTTAAAATGTGTGAACTAACTAAATATACTACTCTAACAGTCAACACTTTAATTACAAATGCTTAACTAACAGTGTTTATATACAATGGTTATATACAGTTTACAAGGCTTGAGCAAAGCCTTGTGAAAATAATTTTTTTAAGATAATGGATCTAAAAAAGATTAAAAACAAACAAAATTATTCTAGTACTTTAAATGAACAATGAATGAACAAGATCATGAATGATATAAAGAAAATAGACAAAGCAGATTGACGTTTAAATGATGCAATCACTTTTCATTCACAAAACATCAAATTAAATAAATAATACATTAACTAACCTCTAGTTGATCAACAGTAATAAACTAAATTCATCTCTCTACATTTGTATGAACTCCCCTTCTCTTATGTCAAGTGAAAACCTATGATAGAAGCAAGCATAATACTTCCTGAATAAATTCAAGGAAGTGTTTCATATTCTAGAGAGAGTTTATGATGACACAAAGAAAAATAATTATATATCATGTGACCTTGAGATGTCCAATAACTTAAAATGAAAGAAATTCCAATTCTCAGGAATGGTGTTACCAACTATCTAGCATCAGATGTAAACTCAAAATAATTGAATAGATGATCAGTCACAAATATAAACTAAACCAAAATATAATCAATAGCATAAAAAAACATGTTGGCACAAGGGCAAGTCTAGGGTTCAACGCTTCAGCAGTGCACCAAAAAAAACCTAACTATCGGCCCTTTCGGCAACACCTGCGAAGCAGATGACGTCTCACCTAAGGTAGAGGCCGGGGTGGTTGCACGAATCAGATGTCTGCAAACTGGTTGGGACACATATCTATGATTACAATACCTTAACGGATAACTTAGCAATTAACATTCATTATCATTTAATCCTTATTTGCATCACATATTCAAACCCTAATTATATAACAGTGCAGTATTCAACCAAATCTAAATCATCCAACATTTAGCACATAGAAATAGATTAGATCTAGCATTCATTCACATTACTAACCACTAATATATTATATGAGATGCATATAAGATATATCATTACACTAAGAATACATCACATCAATAAAACAACAACTATAATGCACAAAGGAAACACAACGTAGGATATATGTGGTTCACCCCAGTGTGGGGTTATGTCCACCAACTCTTCTCTTCTTTACTGTCTTCTTTCAATCTTCTACAAGCACAGAGCCACAAGAAACCACTCCACATAGGATAGGATATCTACGCACACCTCACCATATCTTCCTTCCCCGAGCTAGGTTTGAGCACAAAGCCTTATTACAATCTGCACATAAGCTTCTTACAATCACTTGCACTTAACTATGCAAGTTCTAAACACATAGTAAGCACAAAGCATTTTCAACCACATAGGTCAAACTCTAGCACTTAGCATATTGACCTCATTACCCTTATCACCCCCTACTTACATCACCTAGATTTCTATTTATACATTACAAAATGGGCCTAAACATGGGTAAACCCATGGCCGACATCACATACCCGTTACATAAACCCTAAACCCAAAAATTCCCTAAGAAGGGGCTGAGATCCCGTGGACTCCACTTCACCTTACTCTCTGCCTTTGACTAGCCTATCAAAATCCCAAAATCGATCAAACATGACCAAGGTTATCCAAAACTTGGTTAAGAGCCAACAAGCCCCCAACACTCACCCATGACTCATTTCGAGTCACTCTGGTCTGGGTAAGTCTGCCTCAAATGCCTTGATCTTGGCTCAAGTTGTTTCGATCTATTGTGTCACCAAAGCCTCCTTATCGAAAAACTCCCGAGTGACCTTCTCGGTGACAAGTCCTTCCAATCACTATTCAACTGAGGTGACTACTTGTTCTAGCTGTGCACCTTGTCCTTCAATTTCCTCAAAAATTATGCAGGTTGCATCCTCAACTAGCTGGAGTCATTGGGTTTCTTCCATGACCTTACTCTGAATGGAATGGGCCTATTGCTGAACTGTGCATTGTTCCTGGGCTCTTTTCATCCTCTCAAACAATGATATTAGCTTCAACTGCGCTTGTATTGTTGTTGCTTGTTGTTTTTCCTCCTGGAGATGTGAATCTAGTGTCCTGAGCTCGACGTCCTCTACAAGGCACTTGTAGGTCTGTGCACTTTGACTACTGAGTTGTTTGCATTCCAAGGCTAATGCCTTGATTCTCTCAATTGCGCTCCTCGCAGTTTCTTCTCTTAGATATCACACTTCCTACAAAGTGCTTGACAATACTTGTAATTCGAGTTTGGCTATCCTCTGTTGGAGCTATTGAATGGCTTCGACAAGATTACCTACTTGTCTTTCTACTGGGTCTTATTCCATCTATTCTAAGCCTGTTATAGAGTCAAGTACTCTAATGACTACTTATTTAACTCCAATATGATCTACGAGTAGTTGTTTCTTCTCCTTCTAGATCTGCACTCTATCCTCTGCAAACTTGGGTTGGATGTCATCTATTTCCTATTGCACAAACCGACATTGTGCTCTGGCTTCCTTTTTTCTTGCTTTAAGGCCTCTGTGGCCTGCTCATTTTCTTCTTGAACAAAATGAAGGTGATCTTCGGTCACATCTGCTATTTGACAGAGTTGGGAAGGTTTGTATTCCAACTCTATTCCTTCGGATGACGGGGGCACGGTAGACACTGCACGACTAGAGTGGAGGACTTGCTATACCCCTTTCAGATCTGCTTCAATTATTTCATACATGGTCTCTTGTTTGGCTTCATTGTGCTATAAAATATCTTTTGAGGTATATAAGACAATGGTGATGATGAAATATATGTCATCCATCATGAGCACAAGCTGCATCTGTAGTTTAGTAGCTTTAGACTTATTCCATGATGTAGATTTCAGGGAGGAAACCTTTCTTTTCATGGAGGTATTAGCTTCGTCAATAGTGTCCCTAGGCAATGTTACTTCACCTTTTTTATGCTTGTCTTCTTCTCCTTTAGCTTCTTCTTGGTCTTCTTCTTTGTCTACTTCGTCATCACCTCCACCTCTGGGTGAGTCTGAAGCAGTCTCCTCTGATGTGATGTTCAGATTTTGTACCTCTTCCTTTTTCTTCCTTCTTCTACTATTGGGTGCATCATACTCTTCGTGAGTGACCAAAGGACTTCTGGTTAGGTCAGGGTCGGATAGTCCTGCCTAGTCGAATGGGATAAGGAGCTTTGTAGGCCACTCCTTAGTTATTTATTCCATGTCCTCCTCAGTGAGCTTGTAGTAAGATTGGAGTTTTTCTTTATGTCCATCTCCTCGCCCAGTGATATAACTAAAATGTCTATCTCCACAGAACTTCAAAAATGGTCTGAACCTGTGCAGGGTATTCAGTGTCATGTGATGGGAAGACTCAATAACCCTCTTCAACTACAGGTAATAGGTGTGGAACATCGCATTTGATTGCCATTGTTTATCCATGTCATTTGAATACTAGAGCGT
Organism: Picea engelmannii; assembly: GCA_009831015.1. Lineage (NCBI taxonomy): Eukaryota > Viridiplantae > Streptophyta > Pinopsida > Pinales > Pinaceae > Picea > Picea engelmannii. The sequence continues at coordinate 302,577 of ML785932.1, forward strand.
GGTGAAATTCACAGGTAAGGGTTCTGATGGCTCAATCTCAAGGAAGGTCACACCTTTCGACATCTCTCAAGAAATGAAGGAAATGAGGATCAAAAACAAACTAAAATGGAACTTATAGACCTAATCCTAACCTTCACGTCAGTCTTTCTCTAACTGGTTGATGAGGAAGCTCGCCCAGTTCATTTGTATCCCTTCCATGCATTTTCCTGTGAGATTGATGACAAACCCCGTGACCTGTGTGGGTCTGTTATTCCTTACTATCTTACCAACAATCAACTATCAGGCTAGGTGAATTGTGCCATTCTGGATGGAGGATACCTTGTATCCCCTCTTCCCCTTTTCCACATCGACATAGGTGTCTTTGATTCTCTATGTCAGGGCACGATCTGCAGCCTTTCCTGGATAAAATTCTTGTGGTTCTGGTCCTTGCATGCTTAGTCTGGTGATCCTATGGATTAGTGTCGGATCAACAATGATATGCCTATCCAACCACATATAACCACCATGGAAGCACGACATCAGGATCTTAACGCATGCGTTAACCTCCTGATGTCTTTAGAAGTGTGATATCTTCATTATGTTTAGGATAGTGGACCTCGCAATGTTCATGGTCCCCGGATGGGGGATGATCTTTGACTTCTTCTCCTTTTTCTTGGTCAAATACTTGTATGGTGCGAGCATCCCATATATCTTGTGGTCTCCTAGTCTATAGTCACTGATATTCAACGTCAGAATCCTCTCCAACTGCGATCTGAATGCTCATATCCCCTTCGGGAGGTACACAGTCATGACTGTGTAGTTGAAGTCCCTCGGGACACTTTCACGACTCACCGCGCCAGCTAGAGGTGGGATGTAGATAGGTAGGATAGATAGGATGATCTTCGCATTCGCTAAGTCATCACAATGCTTCATTCATTTCTCTGTCGCATCTCGGGATGGTCTAGATCCATGATCTCTCAACGGGGATGCTTGCACTCCTCTCGTCAATGAGGCTTGGATGCCTGCATACATCACCTTCTTGGCCATGACGTCTATTAGGATCTCTTCGACAAATTTTTCTACCACGCTAATTTTGTCTGACATGCACACTCGAGATCTAGTATCTTAGGTTGGTGAACAACATTCAATATAACATAATAGATATTGAAGTATTCAATAATCACTGTGCGAAATAAACTAGTTCTCTGTGGGCTTAGATAGTCACAATTGGCAAAAGTGTTCTCAGTGCAATGCTCGATGGGATAAATAGACAACATCTTAACAAACTCTTCCAATGGGGAAGAACGCCTCAATCAATGCAATTCCATCCGTTATGGCATGTTCCCAACATTCCAATGGTGAACATTCTGGCAGTAACTATGTTTCTAGTCATTCTGTAGCATCATTCTAACGGTCGTGATGCCTCCAACGGTCATATTGATTCACCCATGGCGAAGTGACAGTCTTCATTGTTCTGTTATCCCGACGAAGTTCCATATCTGCAAACATTCTTTCTGTGAAGTCCTCTCTGGTACTTCTTTCAATTTCTCTATCTTTTCTTTCTTCTTGCTGAGATTTTTGGATTTCTTTCCTATAATCTAAGTCACTGGTTTCCTCTTTCCATTATTGTTCTTATCTCCTCTTGGCATAGTAACTTCGCACTGTGGAGGATCTTCCATAGGGTTCGAGGGTAATACTTCTTCTCTTTCTGGGGTAGGTGCTCTACTCTCTTGTATAGATAGGTGTTTAAAGTCTTCCTATGTTCTTTCAACTTTGACGTCCAGATCTCTGGTCCTTAGTAGCTTC
>ML785932.1:331222-352949 GCA_009831015.1 Picea engelmannii
AACCCTAGGAGATGAAGCGCCAAAAGTCATGTGGGCCCCATTTGGGTAAGTTGGTGCATCAACTTCCCGGGGTCGTAACTTTTGCATACGATCTCCGTTTTAGGTGTGTGATAGCTCGTTGGAAAGGTATCGTCGAGGAGATTAATTTTGGGGGCTCAATCATGCCTTTGTATATCGTTGAGAACCTCGATCTCAAAAAAACTTCATTTAGGCCCTCAAAATGGCCCCGAAAGTTAAAACCTGCTAAAAATAGTAAATTTCCAAAATGGCCAGAAAACTGTTTTGAGCCATTTGGAAAAGGTGGGTGGCCCCTGATATCCACCTGTATCATACTAGGTTTCTTGTGTGGTTTTTATAGATTGTGTAGTTGTCAAGAAGCTAGTAGCTTGTGTTTTTAGTAGCATTTTGAAACTTTTTATTATAGCCATTAGTTTTCATTGTACTGATTCTGGAAGTTTTCCATCCATAACAAGATGCCCTGGTTACCTGCTCTAAATTTTGTGGAATGAATGTTTTCCATATGTTTGAAAATATTCCTCATTGATTAATCTATTTAAAAAGGGTCAAAAACATAATAATTTGGGGTAATTTCCACCTAAACTAGTTGGGAACATTACACACAATGATTTTAGAGTCTCTTAAGACAACTTATTCCTTAATATTCAAGTCAATGGCCTTCTCAAGTACTTGAACCAAGGCCTCATATTCAAGAGTGTTATTTGTACATTTGAACTCTAGCCTACATGATAATAAACTTTGTTTACTTGCTAGATCAATAGAAATTCGTCTTTCACTATCTCCCTCCTAAAATTTGGATCCGTCAAAGAACATAGTCCAAATCGAAAAGATGAAGTTAGGAACCTTATTGTTAGTATATATGCTTTGGGATTCAATTTTGTTTTTTTGGATATGAAATTTGAAGCTCTGATCAGAATTACTGCATTCTTCAATTATTTCTGAGTTTTCTTGTAATAGTAGTTTTGACTTTGGTGAGAACAACACTTCAGATATGTTGGAATGTTAGTATTACTAAGAGTGAGGGGTGAACCAAATCATAAAATTTAGGAACCGACCTGCATATAGAAACCAACCTATGAATGAAAGAGGATACCTATCCTTTGTAGGAACCAACCTGCACACTAGGCACCAACCTGGTGATAGGAACCAACATGCAAATAAAAGAGGACACCAATCCTCTTACAAACCAGGAACCAACCTAGATGATCTGAAATTCCTTTCAAAAAAATTCTTCCTGAAATCGACCATAAGACACAACAAACCTCTTCACATAATATTTGGTCTTCTTCTCCACGAGGTTCATGAGATATGAAATCTTCTTCACTTCCTCACTTTTTTAGATACTCAACTCCCATAACTAGCTTAATCAAGGGATCATTATTTATAGGGGTTGCTACCAAATCTGTTGTCCATATACAAAGTCATTCTCATCGATTCAGCTCAGAGTCCCTTTTTCTCTTCCTCATAATTGGGCCCTAACATTTTTCATTTTACACAATTTGCTTCACTGGTCCTCGACACTCAGTGACCATCCAATAATTTATGCATTTGAACTTGTCCATTGATCTAAAATCACGTTTATCAGGACAATTAAGATTCCTATCATACCTTTCATACCTCAGCACTCATCCATCGCTCGATTAGGGTTTTTGTTTAATTTCCACCGTCCATCTGTGATCATATTTGTTGGGACCATCAGGCCTGTCGGATCCTTGGGGCCATATCACTTAGAAACAATCTGATTTATATATTCATTCAATATCCATCATTGATTTTTGATCATTTCATCAAAACCACAGTGAGTCTGAAACACTCAATGTTATCTCAACCATTGGATCGTTGATCAAGGATTGTCACTGGCTCTTAGAGTTCCTTTTGTCGGAGTCCACTCATTGAATTCATAGCGATCATGATCCAGATTTTATGAGTAGAACGAAATGAATACATATTATTAACAGGTTCTTAACACAAAATAATAGAGATACATTAAAACTGATTTTCTATTCAATAAAGAAATAAGTTGGAAACTGTAAAATGCAGCGGAAACAAGCTTGCTAGAATGGTGGCGGCTTATCTGTGAGAAGAGATGTGACGACTGTGCTCATTTGCAAGAATATGATTAAAATGAGGCTATGAAGGACTTTTTACAATAAGAAGGAATGTCAAAAACCCTAGACATCCAAAAACCTAACCCTAGGAGATGAAGTGCCAAAAATCATGCGGGCCTCGTTTGGGTAAGTTAGTACATCAATTTCCTGGGGTCGTAACTTTTGCATACGATCTCCGTTTTAGGCGTATGATAGATCGTTTGAAAGGTATCATTGAGGAGATTCATTTTAGGTGAAATATTGAAGGAAATTCCATATTGAAAAATGGTTTTCCAATAAAACATTGTTTAGGGCCTCAAAAAGGCTCCGGAAGTGAAAACTGCTAAAAATAGTAAATTACCAAAATTGCCAGGAAACAATTTTGAGCCAGTTGGATAAGGTGGGTGGCCACTTATATTCATATGGATAAATCCTCCCTCCTTAGGGATAAATGGTATCCATTGCATTGAGGTCCTCCATCATATGAGGAAATTTCTATTGAATTTGGCCCCAGGTGAGCCACTTGCCTTGTTGCAGGAGCTACCCTGCTTTTACGACTCGATAAAGTTGGATCCTTTGTTGTCAAGTGACCTTGATATATGTGTCTACAATATTATCATTGGATTCCTATTGTATGTAGTCGGGGTTGAGCTATGTTCTGCTACTTCTATGGTGTCCAATAGTGGTGGAAAATAAGGGTGAAGGAGATCCACGTTGAACACTGGGTGGAGGCCAACGAAAGTAGGAATGTTGAGATGAAAAGAATTATCCCCCAAGGTCTTGGTGATAGTGTACAACCCATAACAGAGTGGTCGAAGCTTCTGATGGGGTCCTGTAAGGATTTCTTTCTACAAGTGCAACCAAAATGTTTCGCCCACCTAAAACTTATGTGGCACCTGATGTTGATCATGGCATTGTCTGTACTTGTCATTGGACTTTTGTAGGATATATTGAACCTATTGGTGGATGTGTTGGATCCACTAAATGAACCGAGTGGCTTTGTCAGCTTCAGTTGGAGTAGGAGATGAGTCAATTGAGGTGACCGCAAGGGGAAGTGCAACATCTATGGGACCCAACGGTTGGAATCCCAACCCCACCTGAAAGGGGCTGTGGCCGGTTGAGCTATGCAAGGCTCGTTTGTAGCTATGCTAGACATAGGGAAGGCTCTCATCCCATATGTGGGGATGCTTTGAATTATACATGTGAAGGATATGCATAATCATTCAATTTACAACCTCGGTTTGACCATCTGTCTGGGGGTGCAAGGTCATGGATTTGGTGAGCTCGATGTTCAACAATGACCAGAGGCTCAACCAGAATGTGCTGAGAAATCGAATATCTCGATTTGAGACTATATTTTTTGGGATTTCAAAATGTACCCAGACTTGTTCAAAGAATATCTTGGTAGTGGCCTCTGTTGTGATGCTCTTCTTGCAGGCAACCAGAATCGCCATCTTATAAAAGAGATCAACAACCACAAAAAAGCAGTCATTTCCCCTCTTGGTGGATAGGAGGCCCGACATGTATTCCATTGAGATGGATTCCCGTGCCCCGTCAGGAGTAGGAAGAGGGGTGTACATGCCCTATTTCTTAGTGGTCATTTTGGCAATAACGCAAGCAATGCAAGACCTCATATACTTGCTGACCTCTTGTCGAAGTTTCGGCCATTAGAAATGTTTTTGCCACATTGCCACTGTCGTTTCGACACCGAAGTGTCTTTCCACCCGACTGTAGTGGGGTTGCCAGATCAAATTCACTTGCTCGCTTGATGGAACACAGATATGGCCCAGAAGACACAACAACCCATCCTGAAGATGGAAATTATCGACAACTGCGTTTGCACTCAACATTTGATACATGGTGGTGAAGTCAAGTTCTGTCTCATAGAGTTGGGGCCATCGAGAGGTCTCATGGAAACAAGAGTCTAACACTGTGGTGAGTGTCATGACTGGTAGTCTACTGAGGAAATCAACGAAGCGATTGGTGCTTCATGTTTTATACTTGATGTTGAGGTGGAATTGCTGCAAGTATGCGGACCACTTTTGATGGCAGCCATTCTTCAATTTTCCCTATGTCTGCATGACCTGCAGTGGATTATGATCAGTGTGGATGACTGTCTCCTTCCCAAAAATGTAATTTCTCCACTGGTGGAAGTCTTGCATAATGGAGTACATTTCTTTCTCATAATTAGGGTACTTATGGACAATATCTGACAGTCTATCACTATGATAGGCCACGGGGTGGTTGTGTTGAGTGAGAACGACACACACAACATAGTTAGAATCATTTGTCTCAATCTCAAAGTGATGTTGTAGGTATGGTAGTGAATTTACTGGGGATGAGCACAAGCGCTACTTCAAATCATCGAATGCTTATTATTGGGACTGGACCCATGCAAATTTATCCTTACCACCACCCTTGTTTACTTGGTTGAGGGCCCATGAAATATGGGAGAATCCTAGCACGAACCTATGGTAGAAATTGGCAAGTCCCAAGAAGCTTCGAAGCTCAGTGAGTGTGGTTGGGGTTGGCCAGTCACGAATGACTTGGATCTTGGCTCGATCCACATGTATGCCATGTTGATCAATGATGTAGCCCAAGTAAAGGACCCTGTCCATGCAGAAGGAGCATTTTTCCAAGTTGGCGTATAGCTTGTGTTGTCGGAGGGTGTGGAGAACCTGTTGAATTTGATGCAAGTGTTTGGCCCAAGTCTTGTTGTAAATTAGAATGTCATCCAGATACACCACTAGAAAATTATTGGTGAATGGTTGCAAGATATCATCCATCATCCTCATGAAAGTGGTTGGAGAATTTGTCAAAGAAAAGGACATGAACAACCATTCAAAATCCCTTCCTTTGACTTGAAGGTTGTCTTCCATACATTTGTCTGTTCTATCAAGACCTGGTGGTAGCCAGACTTTAGATCAATCTTACTGAAGTATTTGTCCCCCATGAGTTGATGAAGGAGGTCGTCAATTCAGGGAATCAGGTACCAGTTTCTGACTGTGATTTTACTCAAAGCTCAGTAATCAATACAGAGTCGCCAGGTTCCATCTTTCTTCTGTACCAGCATGATTGGGCTCCCACAAGGTGATGAGTTGGGACATATGTTCCCCTTGTGGAACAGTTCTTGGATTTGTCACTTGATCTCCTCATTCTCTAACAAAGAGCGGTGATAGACTGGCCCATTGGGTAGCAGTGTGCCATGGGTTAGATTGATGGGGTGCTTGACCTGGCAGTGCATAGGTTCTGCTATAGGTGAGGAGAAGATATCTGAGTATTCTTCCATGACATTATATGCTTGCTTCTTATGTGTGGAGAGGTCATCCATAGAGACCCTAGATGTGGCTGAGATCTTTCTCTTATTCTAAGAGAAAATCATGAAGAAGACAAACTTCCCCGTCTCATAGATGACCTTCCTGCATTTCTTAGTAGATATCAAGGAAATAACACTAGGTGGGACTGCCTCAGGTATCTTGTACAATTTCTTGTTCAAAGTAATAATAACACTATGAGGCCTAGACTCATATATAGCATGACATTTCCATAAATAAGGTTGTCCCAAAAGAACATCAGAAACTTCGAGAGGAGAAATATCACACAATACCTCATCTTTGAAGGGCTTGATGTCATACGACAGTCAACATTGTTGGATGACACGGAGATCACTTCCTTGGAAGAGCCATCTAATGGTGTAGGGTTATGGGTGTGGCGTTGTTGGTAGGGATAACTGCTTGACCACCTCTACTAAGATGAGGTTCTTCTAGCTACCGCTATCAATGATCAAGTGCAGCGGAGTTCCTTTTACCCACATCTGTTAATGGAAGAGGCACTCTCCTTCCTCTTGCTCGTTCGGTTCACCAGGCTAGAGCTTGGTGGTAGCAACGGTGGCACCAGGTTCCATGTCAATGATTTGTCTTCCCCTTTTTAGTTCTAGCTCAGAGTCAGAATCCGCATCTGATTCAGAGGCTTTCACTTCAGCCACCAACGAATTCTTTGAGCGACAGTCAATAGTGTTATGCCAAGGGATCTTATGGAAGTCACACCACTTCTTGGTGTCTTTCTTTGTATTTCTAGTGTCCTTCTTTGCTTGCAGCTTGGACTAGTTGTCCTGATACTGTCCATATTTTCTTTGTCCTTCGTTCTATGGGTTGGGGTCACCATTTCCTAGATTTTATTGTGAGGGGTTCCCAGAACCAAATAGCCACGTCTTTTGTTTGAGCTTTTGCTCGATTTTGACAACATATCTCTAGGTCGCACCCAAGGATGAGATGTCTAGAAATTCCATTTTGGTCTAGATGTATCTATGTAGAGCACCATATGTCTTTTTGAATCTTTGATACCTATCTTGGTGCGCAATATATGGAAGATATTTGTGAAATATGGCACTGCCTGGTCTCTTTCTTGCCATAGTGTGGTCCATTTGGTATACAAGTCGTCATAACTTCTGACATGGTAGTATTGTTCCTTAATAAAATCCCTGAAGGATTCCCAGGTGGCCATGAATGAAAATAATGAGGGTTCCTCTTTTTACTTTTTCTCACAGAACGTTTCCCACTAATCTTTGACATGGGGAACGACTTTGAGGAGCGCAAAAGTAATCTTTTCTCTATTCAAAAAGTTATGGACAAAACAATACCCTTCTAGTAGATTAAACCACTTGTCTACAACATCTACGTCTATCTGACCTTCAAATATAGGAATATCGAAGTTTATTTTCACCTTGAAGGGGGCGGTTCCTCCGTTCGAAGAAGATACATCACCTATCGGTAGCCGCTGAAGGATTTGCGCGAAACTATCCATCATCTCGTTCCTCTATTGTGTGAGGGCTTCCTCAATCAACAATTTGAAAGGATCTCTTGTCCTGCCATATTTCTCTTCTCCTTCCATGAGAGGTCACTTGGTTGTGTGAGATATTTTTTCCTCAAGAGAAACAAGCTCGAGGCCCAACTATTTATACTCTGACCTCGTTGGGGACATGAATTAAGACGATAAGGAGCAGACTGCTCTGATACAACTGATCCAGATTTTATGAGAAGAATGAAATGAATACATATTATTAACAGGTGCTTAACACAAAATAACAGAGATGCAGTAAAACTGGTTTTCTATTCAATAAAGAAATAAGATGGAAACTGTAAAATGCAGCGAAAACAAGCTTGTTGGAATGGTGGCAACTTATCTTTGAGAAGAGATGTGATGGTTGTGCTCACTCAAAAGAAGATGATTAAAATGAGGCCCTAAAGTCCTTTTTACAATAATCAGGAATGTCAAAACCCTTAGACATCCAAAAACCTAACCCTAGGAGATGAAGCGCCAAAAGTCATGTGGGCCGCGTTTGGGTAAGTTAGTACATCAACTTCCTGGGGTCGTAACATTTGCATACAATCTCCGTTTTAGGCGTATGATAGCCTATTGGAAAGGTATCATTGAGGAGATTCATTTTAGGTGAAATATCAAAGGAAATTTTGATATTTCAAACCTGTTTTCCAAAAAAACATCGTTTAGGGCCTAAAAAAGGCTCTAGAAGTGAAAACTGCTAAAAATAATAAATTACCAAAATTGCTAGAAAACTATTTTGAGCTAGTTGGAAAAGGTGGGTGGCCACCGATATCCATATGGATCAGATAATGTACTATCCAATGGAATATACTACATGAACCTTTCAGACTCCAAATGACCGAAAAACCTTCGCCATTGATCTATTCAAGATCTATGGTCACACTCGTTATCTTTCATTTTCATAGCGCTAGGTTCTCGTTAAATGATTTGTGTGTATTTTCCACATGTATTCCATGTGTGTCACTCGAAAAAATGGATTCCATTTCCATGTGTCTACTTCACAATTGTTGATGTCAACTCATCACACGTCTCTGCAAACTGCCACATGTCCTTTTCAAATCAGTGACAACCACATTGATGTGGCCATGGGCGAAGCCAATTTTTTTGTTTGTTTTGTTTTGAAGAATTAAGGGAATGAAGGCAATGGAAACAAAATATTGACCACACCCCAGACAACTAACAAAAGCACGCAACCCAGGTAACAAGAAACTGCGACACCGCACATAGACACAAGGGAAACTGGGAAAACAGGCACAAAAAACCAGGAGTAACGACCAACCGCCCGACGCAACAAGACATTGCTACAAGATTAAGGGAAAAATTCCCCTTCCCAATGTAATGACGTTTGATGAACAATACTAAAACCTCAAGGCACGTGAACCAATGCATGCACCCAAGTCAACATGCGACGCTCAACCACGCTCACATGGTAGGCACCGACTCCAACCAAGATATCATTCGCCACTAACCCATAGAGCGCGCCATGATCCCCGCATTAGGAATCATGCCGTCCCCATAAGAGATGCGTGACAATAACCCTGGGGAAAAACAAAAAGGGACCAAGGCTCAAGAAAACTTTGACGCACAAGGAAATGAATACTGACTGGGAGACTATACCTACCCCCGACACGAAGGGTCAACGAGACACTAAGGAACAAAGGCAAGGGGTGATGCCAACCCACACGACATCATCCCTGACCCAACCCAGCATTCAGGCTAACCGGTCCCAGACTACATTCTAAATTAACATGGGTTCCACTCTAACAGGGTACGTCAAGTTAAAAATAATCATTAATGAACCCGCTAACTTAACGTTAAAACAATCAATTTAGCAAGCCTAAGTAATCAACACTAGAACTATAATTATAAATACAATCTAACCTCATTTATAATCAATTTAGAAAGTCTAAAATTTGTAATCTAGTCTTTACTCAACATACTAATTTAATCATTATTACAACCTAAAAGGACTATTCTATATTAATCCACATCCCCATCCGATTAGCCATTAACTTAAATAACAACATTAACAACTTAAAGTAGAACACTACCATTATATCCCTTATGAACAATTTAAACCTCAACATGTAGTCTAACTATATTGTCCAGACTAACAATACTAGTTGTCCATTAACACTGAGAAGGAAACAATTAACTATTAACATTGTTGGAGCAATTCAACAAGGAAATTAGCATAGAAGTTACATAACAATTAATATATCAGCTAACCAGGCAATTGACATAAGGATTAGCATAACAATTAATTTATCACTTTAAATGATTGTTAACATAACAATGATAGCGCAATAACAAGGTGATTCACCTAAGTGCTAACCAATTAATTCGCTTTGGCATTTCGACAATAAGAATGAATTTGTTGACAACTTAACTCACTGTAGCAAAATCAGCAAAATGCAGGGCACCAATGGTGGCCAATCATGCCCAGTTGACAACAACTCAACAATTAAAGGAAAATGTATCCAATCAACATTAATGCAGTCCATCACTCAACGACAAACGCAGTCACAGTTTAAAGGCAGAATCATGGTCATTACTGCAAGTCAGTTATGAATTGAATGGCTATAAAAAATATTGGGCGGTTTCAACAACTATATAGTCAATTTTTAATTATCAAACCGTGGTCATTCCAACAAGTAAATTTATGAATTGAAAAGATAAAAACATGGGTGAATTCAACATGCACACAGTCAATTTTTAACTACCCAAAATTGTGGTCATTCCGACAAGTATAATTGTGAATTGAAAAGACAAAAATGTGGGTGAATTCATCATGCACACAGTCAATTTTTAATTACCCAAAACCGTGGTCATTCCAACAAGTAAATTTATGAATTGAAAGCTAAAAACTTGGGCGAATTTAGCATGCACACAGTTGAGTTTTAATTACCGAAACTGTGGTCATTCCAACAAGTAAATTCTTGAATTGAAAAGCTAAAAATGTGGGCGAATTCAATAGCCACTCAACATAGATTTTTTTAAGAAAGTCGTGGGCGTGTTAGCAGCCACTTAGCATACATTTTTTTAAGCAAGTCGTGGGCATGTTAGCAGCCACTCAGGAAAATGGTCTGGAGCTATTTTGTGGGTGGTCAAATTTGGTAAATAAAGAAAACCTGTGTAAAGAAAAACATGGTGTTACAGCCATGGTAACAGTGCAGAAATAAAAGTCCGTGATAGTCAAATCGAGGGACTAAATTATGAGTAGAAATTCATGGGGGTATAATCGTCGAAACAATATGGAATTAAAAGTCTGTGATAGTCCAGTCGTGGGAATAAAATCTATGTATTAAATTTGTGGTGATTAAAATCGTGGTAACAACAACAAACATAGACAGTGATAATCATTTTCATTCACCAGGGATACCTAACCAAAAGTGCCAACAAAGATCATAACTAAATCTTCCCAAGGGTTAAAAGCATGAAAAAAATTAAGTATAAGCCCAAGCAAAAATTGTAGATAGGAATAACAAAACCCTGTTTTTTTTCATTTCCAGGATACCAATTATATAACGAAGATTATAACTTAACCGAGAATAAAATGCAGAGTTAAAATTTATCCTTCCACAAAACGCATAGTTAAAAATTGTCCAATAATAAAACCGTAGGGTCAAATGATTCATCAATATATAAAAATGGGGTAAAAATGAGATAACAACGAGATACAAGCATGTTGAGTTTAAGGAAAAACTTCGCCAACAATCACATTTGCAGGGTTAAATAAACACATCCAGGTGCGAGGCGAACCTTCAGCCAAGGAAAAAAATCAATGGTAGACGGCTAACAGGTGCGTCCTTCATTCATCATCCTCGCACATAAAAGCAAGGCATTGAGATCCATAGGTCTATTAACGCTTAGGTGACGACAATAGATCAGGGTCCTGGCCGACTACTCAAGCGAGGATTGGTGAGCTAGGGATGAAGGAAAAACAACCACAAGGGTCACAATCCAAAACACCACAAGGTGGTCAAGACATGCGGGGAAATGAAGGCCATGGGAGTCAATCAATCATCGATCTAGGCTAAGAAAAATTTCAGTCATCAATCTAGACAATCAGTTTACTTACTCCATTAAACATGCAAATCAAAGCATAAATCCTACCACAATCTACCATAAAAAAATGAAGAGAGCATACTGTTTCTTGATTGCCCTCTCTAAGTGACGTCCCATGCGCTTCATTCAAATACCACTTGCCAATTGACGAGACTTCACTGGTACCTCCCAGCCAATGCTAGGGGTACTCTTCTCCCCCCTTAGCCCCCCGAGCCACAAATGGGCCACACACACTATTCAAAGATTCATATAGCTCCCAACTCGCCTCACAAGGCCCAACTACCACTCCTCATCAAGCTGGGTATCCCAACTCCCACAAGCTAAGTCAGTCAAGTATAGATTTATGTAGTGTAACATTACACAAACATAAGAGATCCTTAATCCTTCTCCTCCCTCCATTATATAGAGTTTCCAAGTCCTTTATCTTCCCAAAATCCCATTTAATTTAATTTTTAATATATTAAATCCTAAAACTCCTCTCCGTACAAGTGCCACCCACCCCCTTCATTCCTCCATAAATTAATTAATTACCCCTATTTCCCTCACCCACCTAGAATCGCTCCTAGGTGTCTCCAAAATCCCTTACAGGTTTTAATGACTTTCCCCATTATTAATTTGCTAGTTCAGTTTTAAAATATAAAGTTCTTAATGGTAGATACCTTACTAAGTTTGACTTTCTACTTTTTCCATTGTCCTTCCCTTTTCTTTTTATGTTTCCCTCTTTTCCTAGTTTCCTAAATATTTTAGATTTCCCTCTTTACCCCTTTTCATTTAGGACTCAAATTGGGAGGTGTAGAAATTAACCCCCTTTTTCCTTTTTCCCTTTTTAATTAATAATTTTAAATTATCATAAAATAATAAAACAATTATTTCCCTTTTTTAAATTTTACCCTAACAGATGTTTATGAATCATTTAAATTGCTACCCCCTTCTTGTTATAAGATTTAACAAAGAGTATAATTATTATTTATGTTGTTTTTATTTTCATTTTGTGTGTGTGTGTGTGTGTGTATATATATATATATATTAAAAAGATAAAATTTTACCACTAGCATAATTTAGACCTAGACCATAAATTTGTGTGTTGGGCGACATTTTATTAGGGAAATTGTTTTAAAAATTCTTATCACGTTATTCATTGTAAGGCCGTCTAGGTTCATTCATTTATTATTAACAACATGATGTGCCCTTCAGGATGCACTAGGTACTCCAAGCATGCCACTCACCTCATTTGTTCCCTTGAGCGACGTGCCCTTCAGGATGCACCATGTGATCCAAGGGTGCCACTCGCCTCTTTCCATTTTTCTTGTGCGACGTGCCATTCAGGATGCATGATGTGATCCAAGGGTGCCAATAGCCTCTTTCCATTTTTCCTGCGTGGCGTGCCCTTCAGGATGAACCACATGCTTCAAGGGTGCCATTCGCCTCTTAACTTACTTGGTAGACATCAAAAGCCCCTGGAGTCAATACTCCACCAGGTAAACTTGTGGGAGACTAAGGGACTCTAAGGAATAAGTTCCATACCTTATTGCGCGCCCCTTAGAATTGTCGTGTGTGACTATCTTAGTTTGGCCTCACGACATCGTGGGTCCTCTCGAACTAGGTAAACATTAACCTACAAGTCGAGCCACGATGGGAGTGCTAGTAGGCTATGGTAGGGTTGTTATCCACACCTCTCCCTCAACATCTCTGGTATTCGTGCATGACCCCTTTACTCCACATGTGATTCTGGTCAACAACCTATCATTAGCTTCCATCATCAACGAATCATGTCAGAATATATCCATATCATATCATCTAATCAGATGCACTAATATCACAATAAAACAATCAAATCCCAATGGTACACTCCTTGACTCGATCCAGATTCCAAGGGGTTCCATCGATGCCTCTACATCTTCGAGGTCCAAAATCTTGCACACTCAGTAAAACCGAGTCAATGGCACCTGTCTATGTCATTGCAGTAAAACAACATGTCATCAACTCATAATGCCTCATAATCAAAATCAAATGTTTTAATATCATAATAATCTAGATCACTTGCGAGCATGAGTCCTCAAAGAATAAGTTCGCTCAGTGCGTCAGAGAGGGATGTTACATACATCCCCTCATGGTGTAAACTTTGTTCCAAAGTTTCATAGTATAAGTGCCGAAATAATGTGTATCACAATATGATAATTCTATCCATCAAACAAAAATGGAAACTGTTGGCACATATCATATGCATCCTCCCATGTTGCCAAGTGCGGACTATAGTTGTCCCACTGGACCTTGACCCTATTTACTATTTGACGTTGTAGTTGTCGAGTGTGATAATCCAATATGTGGGTCGTCTCAGTCGTGAGCACCCCCTCGTCCGATACCTGCAAGGAAATCATGTCAATAACATGTTTAGGATCACTAATATAATGTCTCAAAACAGATACATGAAAAACATCATGCATATGCCTCAAAGAATCAGGCAAGGTTAGTCGATAGGCCATGGGCCCCTTTCTCTCCACAATCTTGAAATTTCCCATGAACCTCGGAGAGAGTTTATCTCCCTTTCCAAACTTGATCAAAATCTTATGCGGTTTAACCCGTAAGAATACTCGATCACCAACCTCGTAACTATAGTCGAAACGGTTCACATTGACATAACTCTTCTGCCGATCCTATGCTTCTTTAATCCTTTGTCTTATTATTTTCATTTTCTCTTCCATTTCTTAGATTTCTTCCTATCCCACCTGGACACTATCCTCAAGCCAATCCCAACTCAAAGGCATCCGACATGGTCGCTCGTAAAGGAACTGAAAAGGCTCCATCTTAATGGTTCTTTGGTAACTGTTGTTATAAGTGAATTCCACCTGTTGTAAGAATTCCTCCCAACGCTTTTGTTGGTCCATCACATACATGAAAAACATGTCCTCCAAGGTCTAGTTCGTTCGTTCAGTCTACCCATTAGTCTCCGGGTGATACCCAGTACTGAATTTAAGTTGTGTTCCCAAGTCCTCTTGGAAACTCATCCAAAATCACCCAGTAAACACCGATCCTCGATCGAATATAATCTTCTCAGGCACACCATGTAGCCTCACAATCTCACTAATGAAAACTCTAGCTATGTCAGGTGCCTGATACATTGTACACATAGGAATAAAGTGAGCACTCTTCATCAGAGTGTCTACTTCTATGAAAATCGAGTCATGTCTCCTTGCCGTCAATGAAAATCCAACAGTAAAATCCATCGAAATAACCTCCCATTTCGATTCTGGAATAGCCTGTGGCTGTAGTAATCTTGTTGGGTGTCTATGTTCAACCTTCACCTACTAACATTTTAGACATCTGACCACAAAGTTGACTATCTCTGCCTTCATTCCCTTCCAGAAGAATAAGGGTTTAATGTCTGCCCTCATCTTCATGACTCCTATGTGAGCCATGTAAATTGCTCTATGAGCCTCTCTTAGGATCAACATCCTCAACTCGTCATTCGGTGGTATGTAAATTCGATTTTTAAACCTTAATAAACCATCGCTATCAAACGAAAATCCTTCAAATATTGGTACCATCATTGTCTTTTTTCCAAGAAAACCCTCAACCTCTTTGTACCAGTCATCGTCATGTTGTAAAGTTAGAATCTTTTCATGTAGATTCATCTGAAGAGGCAACACCGAAAATATGTGTGGTCTCCGACTCAATGCATCTGCCACTTGGTTCATTGTTCCTTTTATGTAAGTAATCTTGAAGTTGTACTCGCTAAGCACTTCTTACCAACATCATTGTTGCGCGTTCAGGTTGCTTTGCGTAAAGATGTGTTGTAGTCCATAGTGGTCAATTTTTAGTTCAAAATTTCATCCAACAAGGTAGTGTCTCCAAACCTTGAAGGCATAAATGATGGCTAATAACTCCAAGTCGTGCATCGTGTAGTTCTCCTCATGCCTTCTCAATTTCCTCGAGATGTAGGCGATCACTCATCCGTCTTACACCAAGACTCTGCCTAAGCCTTCCATGGATGCATCAGTGCATACCAAGAACTTTGCATCCATGTCAGGGACCTTTAGTATTGTCGCTATTGTCAACAGCTCCTTGAGCATCCAAAATGCTTTCACTCATTTATCGGTGCAAACAAACTTCTTGTTCTTCTTCTGCAATTATGTGATAGGATTTACTATCTTCAAAAATCCCTCGATGAACCATCGATAGTATCCTGCTAAACCCATGAAGCTACAAACTTCGGGGACATTCGTCAACGTAGGCCATTCCATAATAGCCTCGACCTTTTCTACATCCATGGTGATGCCTTCACCGGAGATGACATGCCCTAAGTAGTGAATATTTGATTGATAAAATGAGCATTTGGATAACTTCCCATACAATTTGTGCTCTCATAGACACTGTAGTACCAAGCACAAGTGCTCGTCATGCTCCTCCATAATTCGAGAGTAAATCAAAATATTATCAATGAATACTTGGATGAACTTGTCCAAGTACTCGCAAAACACACCGTTCATCAAACTCATAAATACCCCTGGGGAATTTGTCAGTCCAAACGGTAAAAAAGTAAACTTGTAATGTCCAAACCTCATCTTAAAGGCAGTCTTAGGGATGCCATCTTCCTTAATCCTTAACTGGTGGTATCCTGATCACAAGTTGATCTTTGAGAACAATGTCGTGCCCTTCATTTGATCGAACAGATCATCAATCCTCAGCAACGGATACTGATTCTTGATCGTTGACTTGTTCAACTGACGATAGTCAATGCAGAGCCTCCACGACCCATCCTTATTTCATATGAAAATAACAGGCACACCCCACGGTGACACACTTGGACGTATCAGTCCCAGGTCCAGCTATTCTTTCAGTTGCATTCTCAACTCTTGTAACTCTGGGGTTGACATATGATAAGACGTTCTAGCTATCGGTTCAATTCCCAGTTTTAGGTCTATAATAAACTCCAATTCCCTCTCCAATGGAATCCTAGGTAACTCCTCTGGAAATACGTCCACAAACTCTCTCACCACTGGAAGGTGTTCTAGACCTTCTTCTACTCCGTTCTCATTTAACGCAAGGATAGCATAAAGCTTGCACCCCTTACACATGCTCTTCCATAGCTGCAAGGAAGAGATGAACCTCAGGGAAACTCCCTTGTTTTGTCCTACAATCACAGGTCTCTGTCCCTCATCATCGACCAAGCTCAATCATTTCATCTTGCAGTTGAGTATCACCTCATGCGATTCCAACCAGTCCATATCGATCACAACGTCATAAGATCCTAAGATTATGATGTATAGGTTGGCCTTAGTGACAAACTCTCCCAGGTTAAGGATACAACTCATAACCTTTCCTCCAACCTTTTGTTTGGCTCCCGAGGCCATCTCTACGAAGCTAAACTCATCCTGTTCAACTTCCTTTACCTTAATCCTTTTTAGCACTGCACCAGAAATGAAACCCTCGGTAGCACCGGGATCTATAAAAATACTAAGGGTCAAGTCAGCGACGATACCTGTTGACTGATGCTCTGCCTCACGGTTATTCACTGCTATATGAATTGGATGGGCCTTTCCCAAATCTCCCATGGTAGTGGGTCCGACTGATCCAGATGCTCTAGTCCTCTCCATAGGGCAGTCGCACTGGCAGTGTTACTCCCCACACATCCAAAACCCCTTCTTTGGCCCAGTAGTCCTAGTACCCAAAGTAGAAGATGATGGGCCACCAGCCTACAATGTTGGTCTGTTCTGTTGAACATGCCTAAACTGTTGCTATTGCGCTCGATGCGGCTGTTGATGCTGTGGTCTCCGATAAGGTGGTTGTTGCTGAGGCGTAGGTTGTCGAGGTGTACTGAAAGTGGATCCCCTCTGGAAGCCATGATACCCTGGCGTATGTCTTATTGGTGTCTAATGTTGTTGTCCACCAGATGACACCTACCCTATCGGTCTCGCTGGAGTCCTGCTTTGACCCTCACTGATAAGATCCTCCTCTAGTATGAGGGCCTTCTTGACAACATCATGCAAGGTTTGAGGCATCAGAATCCTAACCTTTGCATGTATGCTACCATTAAGGCTGAACATGAACCTGTTGACCTTGAGTTTCTCAGTGTTAAGATGTGGAGCATACCGAAGCAACTCCATAAAACAAGCCTCATACTGGGGCACCGTACGACTGCCCCATCGTAAGGTGTTGAACTCATTGAGCCCACGCTCAATGAATTCCCCTGATAGGTATCTCTCTCATAACCGTTCCTCGAACAATTCTCATGACACGTCTTCGACGACCATGTTCAGCTGCAGTAGGAGTGTCTTCCACCATAGAAGAGTTCTTCCTCTTAGTTGGAAGACCGCCATGAGGACCTTCATGTTGGAGGTATAATCGTGAAGTGCAAAGCACATCGCCATATTCTCCAACCATGCCTTGGCAACTGCGCCATCTCAGGCACCAAAGAACTCAGGAAATTTGACCGTCTCGAGTTCATGGTGAATGCTACCAGTACTGACCGGAGCGCGCGATGGACCCTTAGGGGGTGTCAGTGCCCTAGCCTCATCTCTATCCAAACAACTAATTAATGCCTCATATATGTGCTGAAAATATCTCATCATTCTGAACACATCACCAACTGCTATCTACTCCTACCCGACAACCTGTTCATCTCCTTGGGGGTTAGACCCCTCAGGCGTGGCTTCTACTAGAGGCATCGAGCCTCTTCACATAGCACGCCTTCGTCTGCCTCTGCGGTGTCCTCTAACCATGATTACCTACATGAATAGAAGTCAACTCAATTAGCAATAGTATAATCAAATCATATCAATGAAATCCATAGCGATCCCAAGTCGTGGGTTGAACTTGGCTTTGATACCATAAGTAACAACCACATTGATGCGGCCATAGGTGAAGCTAATTTTTTTTTTTTTTTTTTCAAAGAATTTAGGGCATGAAGGCAACGACAACAAAAGATTGACCACACCCTAGACAATGAACAGAAGAACACAACCCAGGTAACATCAACTGCGACACCATGCATAGACACAAGGGCAACTAGGAAAACAGGCATAAGAAACTAGGATTAATGACCAACTGCCCGACACAACAAGACATGGCTACAAGCTTAAGGGACAAATTCCCCTTCTTGACGTAACAATGTTTGATGAACAATACTAAAAACTCAAGGCACATGAACCAACGCATGTTCTCAAGTCAACATGCAACGCTCAACCATGCTCCAATGGTAGGCACGGACTCCAACCAAGATATCATTCGCTACTAACCCATAGGGTGCACCATGATCCCCACCTCAGGAATCATGTCGTCCCCAAATGAGAGGCGCGACAATAAACCTAGGGAAAAACAAAAAGGGACCAAGGCTCAAGACAACTCTGACGCGCTAGGAACTGAATACTGACTGGGAGACTATACCTACCTCCCACACGAAGGGTCGATGAGACACTAAGGAACGAAGGCTAGGGGTGATTCCATCCCACACGACACCGTCCCCAACCCCACCCAACACCCAGGATAACCAGTCCAAGACTACATTCTAAATTAACATGGGTTCCATTCTAATGGGGCACATCAAGTTACAAATAATCATTAATGCACCTGCTAACTTAATGTTAAAACAATCAATTTAGAAAGCCTAAGTAATCGACACTAGAACTATAATTATAAATACAATCTAACCTCATTTATAATCAATATAGCAAGTCTAAAATTTGCAATCTAGTCTTTACTCAACATATTAATTTAATCATTATTACAACCTAAAAGGACTATTCTATATTAATTCACATCCCCATCCGACTAGCCATTAACTTAAATAACAACATTAACAACTTAAAGTAGAACTCTACCATTATATCCCTTATGAACAATTTAAACCACAACATGTAGTTTAACTATATTGTCCAGACTGACAATACTAGCCGTCCATTAACACTCAGAAGGAAACTACTAACTATTAACATTGTTGGAGAAATTCAACAAGGAAATTAACATAGCAGTTACATAACAATTAATATAGCAGTTAACCAGACAATTGACATAAGGATTAGCATAACAATTAATTTAGCACTTTACATGATTGTTAACATAACAATGATAGAGCAATAACAAGGCGATTCACCTAACTATTAACCAATTAATTCGCTGTGGCATTTCGACAATAAGAATGAATCTGTTGACCACTTAACTTACTATAGCAAAATCAACAAAACACAGGGCACTAATGGTGGGCAATCGTGCCTAGTCGATAACAACCCAGAAATTAAGGGTAAACATATCTAATCAACATCAATGCAGTCCATCACTAAAAGAAAAATGAAATCACAGTTTAAAGGTAGAATCATGGTCATTACTACAAGTTATTTATGAATTGAATGGCTAAAGAAAAAGGTGGGTGATTTCAACAGCTACACAGTCAATTTTTAATTATCAAACCGTGGTCATTCCAATAAGTAAATTTATGAATTGAAAAGCTAAAAACGTGGGCAAATTCAACATGCACACAATAATTTTTAATTACCCAAAACTGTGGTCATTCCAACAAGTATAATTATGAATTGAAAAGCTAAAAATGTGGGCGAATTCAACATGTACAAAGTCAATTTTTAATTACCCAAAACCGTGGTCATTCCAGTAAGTAAATTTATGAATTGAAAGCTAAAAACGTGGGCGAATTCATCATGCACACAATCAATTTTTAATTACCCAAACCATGGTCATTCCAGCAAGTAAATTCATAAATTGAAAAGCTAAAAACGTGGGCGAATTTAGCAGCCACTCAACATAAGTTTTTTTAAGTAAGTCATGGGTGTGTTAGTAGCCACCTAGCATACATTTTTCTAAGCAAGTCATGGGCATGTTAGCAGCCACTCAGGCAAATGGTCTAGAGATATTTCGTGGGCAGTCAAGTGTGGTAAATAAATAAAAAACTGTGTAAAGAAAAATGTGGCGATACAGCCATGGTAATAGTGCATAAATAAAAGTCTATGACTATCAAATTGAGGGACTAAATTCTGAGTAGTAATTCATGGGGGTATAACCGTGGAAAGAGTATGGAATTAAAAATCTGTGATAGTCTAGTCGTGGGAATAAAAGCTATGTATGAAATTTGTGGTAACAATAAGAAACACAGATAGTGGTAAGCATTTTCATTCACCAAGGATACCCAACCAAAAGCGCCAACAAAGATCATAACTAAATCTTCCAAAGGATTAAAAGCATGAAAAAAATTAAGTAGCAGCCCATGCAAAAATTGTAGACAAGAATAACAATACCCTTTTTTTTTTTCATTTCCAAGATATTAATTATATAACACAAATTATAACTTAACCAAGAATAAAAACGCAGGGTTAAAATTTATTCTTCCACAAAACACAGAGTTAAAAATTATCCAAGAATAAAAACGCAGGGTTAAATGATCCATGAAGATATAAAAATAGGGTAAAAACGAGATAACGATGAGATACAACCATGCCGAGTTTAAGGAAAAACTTTTCCAACAATCACATTTACAATGTTAAATAAACACATCCGGGCGAAAGGCGAACCTTCAACCAAGGACAAACATCAAGAGTAGATGGCTAATAGGTGCGTCCTTCACTCATCATCGTCACAAAAAAAAGAAGGGCGTTGAGGTCCATAGGTCTATGAATGCTGAGGCAACAACCGTAGATCAGGCTCCTGGCCAACTGCTCAAGCGAGGAATGGTGAGCTAGGGATGAAGGAAAAACAACCATAAGGGTCACAATCCAAAACACCACAAGGTGGTCAAGACATGCAGGGAAACGCAGGCCATGGGAGTCAATCAATCATCGAGCTAGGCTAAGAAAAATTTCAGTCATCAATGTAGACAATCGGTTTAATTACTCCATTAAACATGCAGATCAAAGCATAAATCCTACCACAATCTACCATAAAAAAATGAAGAGAGTGTATCATTGCTTGATCACCCACTCTGAGTGACGTCCCATGCGCTCCATTCAAATCTCACTTGCTGGCCGATGAGACTTCACAAGTACCTCCCAGCTAATGCTAGGGGTACTTTTCTTCCCCCTTAGCCCCCCAAGCCACAAAGGGGCCACACACACTATCCAGAAATTCAACTAGCTCCCAGCTCGCCTCGCAAGGCTGAGCTACCACTCCTCACTGAGATGGGTATCCCAATTCCCACAAGCTAAGTTAGTCAAGTAGAGATTTATTCATCATAACTTTACACAAACATAAGAGATCCTTCATCCTTCTCCTCCCTCCATTATATAGAGTTTCCAAGTCCTTTACCTTCCCAAAATCCTATTTAATTTAATATTTAATAAATTAAATCCTAAAAATCCTCCCCATACAAGTGTCATCCATCCCCTTCATTCCTCCATAAATTAATTTCTTTAATTAATTAATTACCCCTATATCCCGTACCCACCTAGAGTCACTCCTAGAATTTCTCCTAGGTGTCTCCAAAATCCCTTATAGGTTTTAATGAATTTTCCCATTATTAATTTTCTAGTTCAGTTTTAAAATATAAAGTTATTAATGGTAGATACCTTACTAAGTTTGACTTTCTACATTTTCCCTTGTCCTTCCCTTTTCTTTTTATGTTTCCCTCTCTTCCTAGTTTCCTAAATATTTTAGATTTCCCTCTTTCCCCCTTTTCATTTAGGACTCAAATTGGCAAGTGTAGAAATTAACCCCCTTTTTCCTTTTTCCCTTTTTAATTAATAATTTTAAATTATCATAAACTAATAAAACAA
>ML785932.1:352999-371039 GCA_009831015.1 Picea engelmannii
AAATTTTCGTGTTGGGTGACATTTTATTAGGGAAATTGATTTAAAAATTCTTATCACGTTATTCATCCTAAGGTTGTCTAGGTTCATTCATTTTTCATTAACAACACGACTTGCCCTTCAGGACACACTAGGTGCTCCAAGGGTGCCACTCGCATCATTTGTTCCCTTGCGCGACGTGCCCTTCAGGACACACCACGTGCTCCAAGGGTACCACTTGTCTCTTTCCATTTTTCTTGTGCGGCATGCCCTTTAGGATGCACCACGTGCTTCAAGGGTACCACTCACCTCTTTCCATTTTTCTTGCGTGGTGTGCCCTTCAGGACATACCACATGCTCCAAGGGTGCCACTCGCCTCTTGACTGACTTGGTAGACATCAAAAACCCCTGGAGTCAATACTCCACCAAGTGAACTTATGAGAGACTAAGGGCCTCTAAGGAATAAGGCCCCCACCTTATTGCATGCCCCTTAGAATCATCGTGAGCGACTGTCATAGCCTGGCCTCACGACATCGTGGGTTCTCTCGAACTAGGTAAACGTTAACCTACAGTT
This sequence comes from Picea engelmannii, assembly GCA_009831015.1. NCBI lineage: Eukaryota > Viridiplantae > Streptophyta > Pinopsida > Pinales > Pinaceae > Picea > Picea engelmannii. Next base: position 353,550 of record ML785932.1, read on the forward strand.
CAAGCCATGGCGGGAGTGTCAGTAGGTTGTGGCAGGGTTGTTGTCCACACCTCTCCCTCAACATCTCTGGTAGTCATGCGTGATATCTTTACGCGACATGTGAGTCTGGTCGGCAAGCTATCGTCAGCCTACATCATCAACGAATCATGTCAGAATATATCCATATCATATCATCTAATCATATGCACTAATATCACAATAAAACAATCAAAACCCAATGGTACACTCCCCGACTCGATCTGGAGTCCAAGGGGTTCCATCAGTGCCTCTACATCTTCGAGGCCCAAAATCTTGCACACTCAGTAAAACCGAGTCAATGGCACCTGTCTATGTCAATGCAATAAAACAACATGTCACCAAATCATAACGCCTCATAATCAAAATAAAATGTTTTAATAGCATAATAATCTGGATCACTTGCGAGAAAGTGTCCTCAAAGACTAAGTTCGCTTAGTGCGCCAGAGAGGGATGTTACATATACCCCCTCTTGGTCTAAACTTTGTCCCAAAGTTTCACAGTATAAGTGCCAAAATAATGTGTATCACAGTATCATAATTCTATCTATCAAACAAAAATGGAAACTGTTGGCACATATCATATGCATCCTCCCAGGTCGCTGAGTGTGGACTATAGTTGTCCCATTGGACCTTGACCTAATTTAATGTTCTATGTCGTAGCTGTCGAATACGATGATCCAATATGTGGATCAACTCAACCATGAGCACCCTGCATATGATACCTACAAGGAACTCATGTTAATAACATGTGTAGGATCACTAATATAATGTCTCAAAACAGATACATGAAAAACATTGTGCATATGCCTCAAAGAATCAGGCAAGGATAGTCGATAGGCGATGGGCCCCTTTCTCTCCACAATATCAAAGGGTCCCACGAACCTAGGAGAGAGTTTAGATACCTTTCCAAACTTGATCGAACTCTTATGTGGTCTAACACATATGAAGACTCAATCACTAACCTCGTAACTACGGTCGACACGGTGTGCATCGGCATAAATCTTCTGTTGATCCTGCGCTTCTTTAATCCTTTGTCTTATTGTTTGCAGTTTCTCTTCCATTTGTTGGATCGCTTTTGGTCCCACCAGGACCCTATCCTCAAGCCAATCCCAACTCAAAGGAATCTGACATGATCTCCCATAAAGGAACTCGAAAGGCGCCATCTTAATGGTTCTTTGTTAACTGTTGTTATAAGCGAATTCCATGAGTGGTAAGAATTCCTCCCAATGCTTTCGTTGGTCCATCACGTACATGCGCAACATGTCCTCCAAGGTCTGGTTCATTCGTTCGGTCTACCCATCAATCTTTCGGTGATATGCAGTACTAAAGTTAAGTTGGGTTCCCAAGGCCTCTTGGAAAGTCATCCAAAATCGCCTAGTAAACATTGATCCTCAATCAGATATAATCCTCTTAGGCATGCCATGTAGCCTCACAATATCATTGATGAAAACTCTAGATATGTTAGGTGCCTAATACATTGTACGCACAGGAATAAATTGAGCACTCTTCGTCAGAGTGTATACTACTACAAAAATCAAGTCATGTCTCCTTGTCGTCAGTGGCAATCCAACAATAAAATCCATTGAAATAACCTCCCATTTCAATTTTGGAATAGCATGTGGTTGTAGTAATCCTGCTGGGTATATGTGTTCATCCTTCACCTGTTGACATTCTAGACATCTGGCCACAAAGTTGACTATGTATTCCTTCATTCGCTTCTAGAAGAATAAAGGTTTAATGTCTTCCCTCATCTTTGTGACTCCCGGGTGAGCCATGTAAACTGCTCTATGAGCCTCGCTTAGGATCAACATACTCAACTCGTCATTCGGCGGTACGTAGATCTGATTTTTAAACCTCAATAAACCATCACTATCAAATGAAAATCCTTCAAATCTTGGTACCATCATTGTGTTTTGTCTGATAAAACCGTCAACCTCTTTGTACCAGTCATCGTCACACTGTAAAGTTAGAATCTTTTCACGTAGATTCATCTGAAGAGGCAGCGCCAAAAATATGTGTTGTCTCCAACTCAATGCATCTACCACTCACTTCACTGTTCCTTTTATGTAAGTAATCTTGAAGTCGTACTCACTAAGAACTTCTGACCAACGCCTTTGTCATGCATTCAGATCACTTTGCGTAAATATGTGTTGTAGTCCACAATGGTCTATTTTTAGTTCAAACTTTCGTCCAACAAGGTAGCATCTCCAAACCTTCAAGGCATAAATGATGGCTAACAACTCCAAGTCATGCATCGCATAGTTTTCCTCATTCCTTCTCAGTTTCCTCGAGATGTAGGTGATCACTCGTCCATCTTGCACCAAGACTCCACCTAAGCCTTCCTTGGATGCGTCAGTGCATACCAATAAGTCTGCATCCATGTCAGGGACCTTTAGTATCGACATTGTTGTCAACATATCCTTGAGCCTCCTAAATGCTTCCGCACATTTCTCGGTCCAAACAAACTTATTGTTCTTCTTCTACAATTGCATGATCAAATTTTCTATCTTCGAAAATCCCTCGACGAACAGTCGCTAGTATTCTACTAAACCCATGAAGCTACGAACTTCTGGGACATTCATCGGCGCAGGTCATTCCATAATAGCCTTGACCTTTGCTGGATCCACGATGATTCCTTCACTAGAGATCACATGCCCTAAGTCATGAATCTTTGATTGATGAAATGAGCATTTGGACAACTTCCCATACAATTTGTGCTCTCACAGACACTATAGTACCAAGCACAAGTGCTCATCATGATCCTCCGTCATCCGAGAGTAAATCAAAATATCGTCAATGAATACTTGGACGAACTTGTCCAAGTACTCATGGAACACACCATTCATCAAACTCATAAATACCCCTGGGGCGTTTGTCAGTCCAAATGATAAAACAATAAACTTGTAATGTCCAAACCTCGTCTCAAAGGCGGTCTTAGGGATGTCATCTTCCTTAATTCATAACCGGTGGTATCTTGATCGCAAGTCGATCTTTCATAACATTGTCATGCCCCTTCATTTGATCGAACAGATCATCAATCCTCAGCAATAGATACTGATTCTTGATCGTTTCCTTTTTCAACTGATGGTAATCAATGCAGAGCCTCCACGACCCATCCTTCTTTCGTATGAAAATAATAGGCGAACCCCATGATGACACACTTGGATGTATCAGTCCTAGGTCTAGCAATTCTTTCAGTTTCATTCTCAAGTTTTGTAACTACGGGGTCAACATCTGATAAGGCATTCTAGTTATCAGTTCATTTTCTAGCTTTAGGTCTATAGTAAACTCCAATTCCATCTCCAATAGCATCCTAGGTAACTCCTCCAGAAATACGTCCACTACTCCCTTCTCGTTTAACGCAAGGATCGCATAAATCTTGCTTGCCTTGTGCATTCTCTTCTGTAGTTGCAAGGAAGAGATGAACCTTAGGGAAACTCCTTGGTTCTCTCCTACAATCACACGTCTCTAACCCTCATCATCGACAAAGCTCAATAGTTTCGTATTGCAGTTGAGTATCACCTCATGAAATTCCAACCAATCCATATCGATCACAACGTCATAAGATCCTAAGATTGTGACGTACAGGTTTTCCCTGGTGACAAACTCTCCCAAGTTAAGAATACAACTCGTAACCTTTCCTCCAATATTTTGTTTGGCTCCCGAGGCCATCTCTACGAAGTTAAACTCGTCCTGTTTGACCGCCATTACCTTAATCCTTTTTAGCGCTGCACTAGAAATGAAACTCTTGGTAGTGTCGGGATCTATCAAAATACTAAGGGTCTAGTTAGCGACGGTACCTGTCATCTCGAGCAAAGTGGAATGATGGTTTTCCTGGCGATTATTTACCACTGCATGAATCTAATGGGCCTTTCCCAAATCTCCCACGATAGTGGGTCCGGCTGATCCAGATGCTCTAGTCCTCTCCACAGGTGTTGTGGGTGGGAAATGCCCCTACAGACTAGCACTTAGGGTTTTATCATGCATGCAGAAAATACCTAAAGATTCTTACTTTCTACCATGATCCTAGACCTAATCCCTATTATTCTTAAACAAATACACAGTTAAGAAGATCAAGTGAGCATACCTTATTTCTGGCGTTTGATATCAATCCCTCTTCACGCTTGGTCTCTCTTTGACTACAACTCTCCTCCCAACGCTGACCTACATTCACAAAGACAAAGAAAGAACTCCACATGCATTTGATCTACAAATTAATGGGTTAGATATTTAATCAACATGTACACGATAAATAATGACAATATCATATGGTGGGATGGGAAAAGTACTTCTTTATTATTAACTTCACTAAAGCAATTTACAATGATGAATACAACCACTGCTCCACAAATCTGGTCCTGGGATCCTCTTTTACTATGCACCAAATGCTAACACACTTGCTTCTCTTCTTCGTTGAAATGTATTAATATTCATATTATATCTTAGGATTTGAACCCATTTCCCAATGTTTTCTTCCTCTTTTTTTTCCTAACAACCCTTTTAAACTAAAATGAAACATGTCCTATTGCATAATATGACCTTTGTCTGCTCATTTCCAAATCGGATTTGAGTATTTTTAGTCTCTACATGTTTTACAGAGCCCTCTCTGTTTGGAAGGGTCATAATCCAACCTAAAGTAGGTTTGTAGGTTACCTTGGGATTTATTTAATGCATCCCAAATAAATTACCAAGTGTTAACACACAACATGTCTCTTCCACAAATATGGTTGTCCTAAAAGAACATCACAAACTTCAAGGGGAGAAATATCACACAATACCTCGTCTTTGAAGGGATTGATGTCGTAAGTTAGACGTATTATAAAAAGAGGATCACGGAGTAATAAAAAATAAAAATATATGGAAATAAAACACAAAAGATACACAATACAATATAGACATAGATATACCTGGTTCACCCAGTGTGGGCTATGGCCACCAAAGAAATTTCTAGGTCCTTCCTTTTTATTATTCAACAAATGAAGGGATACAACCTACAACACACCTGTTTTAAATTCCTCTTCTTTCTCTCACAGACTCCTCTCTCATAATACAATATTCACAATGAGCCATAGTTGCAATACATTTCCCTCATAAAATAGGGTTTCCTTCTAGGGAAAAAAACCCTAACATAAATTCTACTGTTAGATATACGACCTTATAATGAACAGTCCATATTTAATATGAAATTACAATATACATTTATGAGGAAGTTTTTCCTTCAGGGGCCCGCTTGCCCCCAAACCCCACAACCGATGGGATGAGCCCCTCAGACCTCACAGGGGGGAAATCCCCCCCTGCAACACCCCTGCACGTGAAGGGGTGTACAATATTCATGGGTTATAAACATGGCCAAAAACAAAAACTTATGAAACATGAAGATAATCATGCTCCACAACCAATAATATCCCACTTGGAGACTAATAAAAAAAACTCCACTATTGTTGCACCTGTTGGATTATACTCCACCTTGGACCTGGAAAATTTCTCATCTTCACCTTCATGCTTAAATACCAACTGGAAATGAGCATGAACTTGTTTTTCCCTCGTTACTCCCTTTGTTAACATGTCTGCATGATTCGATCTAGTTTGTATCTTTTCCAACTTCAAATGTCCATCTTCCAAGATAAATTGTATGATATGTTAACAGAGCTATATATGCACAAGAGATACCAAGAGATGATACCTGATTTGGTCCCCATACATCTGTATGCACAAGATCTAACCTTTCACTCTTCTTTTCTTTTTCAACTCTAAGAAATATGACTCTTTTATGTTTTCCATAAACAAAATGCTCACATAAATCCAAATCAAATTGTTTAAGATCTGGAAACAATTTTTTTTGTGAAGTCTCTGCATTCCCTTCTCGCTTATGTGTCCAAGCCTACGATTCCATGGTGTTGTATCCACTCTTGTACAATCTAAAGGGATATAAGATTCAATATTACTAGTACATAAATACAATGTCCCTTCCTTCTCTCCTTTTGTTATCACCAATGATCCTTTGGTGACCTTCCACACCTTATCTATAAATATCGATATAAAACCTTCACTTGGAAACTTCCCTGTTGAAATCATATTTTTTCTTAGATCTGGAACATGTCTTACCTCTTTCAACAACCATTGGTTTCTATTTATTTGCTTTATTTTTACCTTTCCCATTCCAACAATTTTGCATGTTGCATCATCACCCAAATGAACTTGTCCAAAATCACCTTGAACATAATCTACAAAATGTTTCCTATGGGGTGTGGCATGAAATGAAGCCCTTGAATCTACTACCCAAGACTCAAAAATAGTATCTACAAAAAGAATCAAAGAATTTTGTAACACATCACATGTTACATTTGCTTCCTGATTTTTCTCTTGTTGTCCATCTCTTTGTTTCTTTGGAGATCTGCAGTCTTTCTTCATATGTCCTTTCTTCCCACAATTCTAGCACTCTATCTTTCCTAGTATGGATTTGGATATTGCCTTCCTAGAACTCCCATGGGTTGAGCCCTTTCCTCTATCCTTTTGTCTACCCCTATTCTTCATGTTTAACACATTACCTGATGTCTCACCTATGTTTTTCCGCCGCGTTTCCTCGCTAAGGATAACACCAACGACATCATCAAATTTTAAAGTGTTTGAACCAGAGACATAGTTACTTATAGCCATGACGAAGCCATTCCAAATTTCTGGCAATGAGCACAAGATTAGAAGAGCCTTGACCTCATCATCAAAGGCCACCTTTACAGAACTTAGCTGATTAGTAACCGTATTAAGTTCATTTAAATGATTTACAAAAGACCCACCTTCTGACATATTCATATTAAATAATATATTCATTATAAATACCTTATTGGACCATAAGGGTTTTTCATATAGTTTTTCTAATGCGTCCATCGGATCCTTCATTGTCTTTTCGTTCGAAATACTGAAATCCACTTATGTTGCCAGGATCAACTGTATCATTCCCAGTTCCTTTCTATCAAGAACCTCCTATTATTCATCCTTCATGGCCATCGTCTTCTTTTCTATTCCACGCAATGGTAGGAATAGATCCTTATGATATAAATAATATTACATATGCATCTTCAATAACTGGTAGTTTTAGCTGTTAAGTTTCCCAACCCTAAACTTTCCATTTTCTACCATTTCTCCCACTCAAAACAAGAACCCTCTTTTCCTGTGAGTTACCTTTCACTCTAATACCAATTGTTAGAAAAATAGGATCACGGAGAAATTAAAAAAAATGCAGAAATAAAAAATAGAAGATCAACAATACAATAGAGACATAGATATACGTGGTTCACCCAGTGTGGGCTATGTCCACCAGAGAAATTGCCAGGTCCTTCCTTTTTATTATCCATCAAATGAAGGGATATAACCTACAACACACTTGTTCTAAATTCCTCTTATTTCTCTCACCGCCTCCTCTATCATAATACAATATTCACAATGAAGCATAGTTGCAATACATTCCCCTCATAAAAGAGGGTTTCCTTCTAGGGAAAAAAACCCTAACATAACTTCTATCATTAGATCTGAGACCTTATAATGAACGGTCCAAATTTACTATGAAATTAGAATACATTTACAAGGAAATTTTTCCCTCGAGGGCGTCACCCCCGAACCCCCGTAGGGAGGGAAAGCCTCCTTGCAACCCCTTCATGTGGAGGGGTGTACAATATTGATGGGGTATAAAAACAGTTGAAAACATAGACCTATGAAATAGGAAGATAATCAGGCTTCACAACCAACAAGATGACATTGTTGGATGACACGTAGATCTCTTCCTTGGCGAAGCCAACCAATGATGTAGGTTTGTGGGTGTGGTGTGATCGGTAGGTCCAACCACTTGATAACCTCTATTGAGATCATTTTCTTCTGACTGCCGCTATCAAAATTGAAATGAAGCAGAGCCCCCTTTACCCACATCTATGAGTGAAAGAGGCATTCCCCTTCCTTTGGTTCTTCTAGTTCGCTTGGATAGAATTTGGTGGTAGCAACAATGGTGCTAGGTTCGGCATTGATAATATGATTCCATCCTCATGGATTTGATTCAGAGTCTGAATCTTCCTCTAACTCGGAATATTTCATATTGACCACTAGTGACTTCTTGGAGCAACATTCTTCGGTGTTGTGCCAAGGGATTTTATGGTATTCACACCACTTTCTTGTGTCCTTCTTTGAATCCTCATTACCCTTCTTGGGTTGTGGCTTGGAATGGTTTTCATGAGAGTGTCCATATTTTATTTTTCCCTTGTGTTGTGTTTTGGGGCCACCTTTTCCCTGCTTCAGCTGTGAGGAGTTTGCAGATCCAAACTCTTGCCTCTTCTGCTTAAGTTTCTACTCAATCTTGACATAATATCTATAAGCCACACCTAATGATGCGATGTCCAGAAACTCCATTTTTGTTTGAATGTATATATTTAAAAATATATGATATTTGAGCACCATATGTCATTCATATTCTTTCATTATAAATATGGTAATGGCTAGTCCCTTTCCTAACGCAGTGTGGTCGATATGTTCTACTAGTCCTCGTATCTTTCAATAGGGTACTATTGTTATTTGATGGAATCCCTGAAGGAATCCCATGTAGGGCGACCAAAAATATTTCATATTCCTCTATGTCCCTTTGTTCAAATTAAGTATCACACTAGTCCTTAACATGGGGGAAGACCTTGAGGAGTGAAAAACTAATCTTCTCCCTGTTGGAAAAAGTGTAGACCGAAAAATACCCTTAAAGTAGATTCAACCATTTTTCTACAACATCTCCATCTATCAGTCCTTAAAATAATAGAATATCAAAATTTACTTATACCTTGAAGGGGGTTGCATGACCGCTTGATGAAGATTCATCTCCTTTGTGCATCCATTGAAGGATCTGTGCAAAGTTATCCATCATTTCATTCCTTTGTCGCGCAAGGGATTCCTTGAGCAAAAATTTAAAAGGATATCTTGCTCCATATTTATTATCATACCCCATGAGTTGTTTTCAATCTTGGATTTGCCGATCTTGAAAAAGCTCGGTTGGTTCAAGTCCCAACTTCTTATACCCATGCCTTTTCGGGGACATGCACAAAGAAAAATAAATGAAGAGAAGACCGCTCTGATACCGCTACTCTGGATTTGTAAGTGGAAAAAAATAAATAGCAGAATGAATGCAATAAAATAGAGATATGGAGAACAACAACTGATATCTAGTGAACAATAAATTCTATTGAATGAATAAAATAGGCTGAAATTCTAAAGCTATAGAACTGGAAACAACTTTCTCAAATGGTTGTAGTTATCTTTGAGAAGAGATGTGGCTGCTACGTGCATCTGTCTAAGAAGAATGATTACAATGAGGCTCCACAGGTATTTTAAAATTACTTATGAATGAAAAAACCATAGACATCCAAAAACCTAACCCTAGGACATGAAACACCAAAATTTATGTGAGCCCCAACGGGTAAGTTGGTACCTCAACTTCTCGGGGTCGTAAATTTTTCATACGATCTCTGTTTTAGGCGTGTCATACCCCATTGGAAAGGTATTTTTGAGAAATACACATTATGATGGAAAAATTTGAATGTATCTATAGTTTGATTTTGGTTGATCAAGGTGGATATTGATGGCCATCCACCTATTCCAATTGGCTCCTTTTGATAGTTTTAGTTCAACACATTCTTCTGTAATTATTTGTAATTTTGGGTTCTACACTTTCAGGGTTGTCTGAAGACCTACACAAATTCTAAGTGTATATTCTTGGATTTCCACCTAATCCAACTGGCATATTTAGGAATTTTTCATGTTAGTACATCTTTTTGTACTTCCAAGGCCATTTTAGGGTCCTAAATAGTGTTTTTTGGCTTGCCACAGACAAAGTGTAGACATAGCTACAATTTTATGGCATAATCAGTAGTTCTCAAAAATACCTTTCCAATGGGATATCAAACAATTAAAATGGGGTTCGTATGCAAAAGTTGTGACCCCGAGAAGTTGAGGTACCAAATTACCCATCAGGGGCCACATAACTTTTGGTGTTTCATCTCCTAGGGTTAGGTTTTTGGATGTCTAGGGTTTTGGAATTCATGAGTAATGTTAAAAATGCCTCTAGAGCCTCATTATAATCATTATTCTCAGACGGATGCACGTAGTAGCCACATCTCTTCTCAGAGATAGCTACCACCATTTGAGCAAGTTGTTTTCAATTCTACAGTTTTACAATTTTAGCTTATTTCATTTATTCAATAGAAGTTATTGTTAACTAGATATTTGTTGTTGTTACTCGTACCTCTATGTTATTGTATTCAGTTTTTTATTTTTTTTGTTCCGCTCATAAATCTGGATCAATGGTATCTAAGCGGTCTACTGTTCATTTATTTTTCTTCGTGCATGTCCTCGACAAGATCTTTGTAAAGAAGTTGGGACTTGAATCATTCGAGCCTTTTCATGATCAACCATGCCAAGCCCAACCACAACTCATGGGAGACAAGAAGAAATATGATGGAGTAGGAGATCATTTTAAATTGTTGCTCGAGGAAGCCCTTGCGCAACAAAGGAACGAAATGATTGATAACTTTGCACAGACCCTTCAGGGACTACCCACAAGAGACACATCTTCATCAAGTGGTCATACAACCCCCTTCAAGGTATAAGTAAATTTTGATATTCCAATATTTGAAGGATTCATAGATGCAGATGCTATAGATAAATGGATGAATATTCTAGGGAAAATGTTACTTTTTCACTCCTGAAGGTCATCCCCCATGTTAAGGACTGGTGGGATACTTACTCTAAGCAAAGGTCCATAGAGGAATATGAAATATTTGTGGTCGCCCCCACATGGGATTCTTTCAGGGATGCCATTAAATAACAATACTACCCTGTTGGAAGCTATGATGACCAGTACACAAGATGGACCACCCTGCATCAGGAAAGGGACTATACAGTACCAGATTTCATCAATATTTTCCATACCATGCGCACCAAATTGGGTATCAAATAATCTGAATGATATACAGTGCTAAAATACCGTTCTTTTCTTCATACACACATTCAAATAGAAATGGAGATTCTGAACATCACATAATTGGGTACGGATTAGAGACATGTTGTCAATATCGAGCAAGAATTTAAGCAGAAGAGGAGAGAGTTTGGATCTACAAACTCCTCACAGTTGAAGCAGGGAAAAGGCGACCCCAACCCAGAAAACAAGCGACAGAGAAAAGAGGGTCACTCTCAAAACAACCAGTCCAAGCCGCAACATAATAAGGGTAATGAGAATTCCAAGAAGGACATAGGAAAGTGGTGTGAATACCATAAAATCCTTTGGAACAACATCGAAGAATGTTCCTTCAATTAGTCACTAGTGGGCAAGCTGAAAGATTTAGAGTCAGACATAGATTCTGACTCCAAATAAAATCCAGAAGGAGGGAAGTGGATTATCGATGTTGAACCCAGTGCCATTGTCGCTACCACCAAAGTCGTATTCAAGCAGTTGGACCTATTGATGACACTACACCCACAACCCTACACCATCGGTTGGCTTCGCCAAGGAAGATATCTTCGCATCAACCAACAATGTCTTCTTCCCTATGACATCAAGCCCTTCAAAGATGAGGTATTGTGTGTAATACCCCTAAACCGAACCCAATTGTAAATGTAAATACAAATGTACATAAGATGGTGAGTGTTTTGACATCATTTTTGTATGCACCTTCCATGGTATAGTGTGTTCATGCACTGCGTAGTAAAATGATGAAGTGTGCACATTCTAGGATACCATGCGCAACAACTTAAGTGTGCGTGATTTTGAGGATAGGGAGACTTTGTGTATATGTTTTGTTTTATAGGCTGGTGAGCCAGTTATTATAATCTAGGAGGCTTATGTTTTGTATTAGGCCAAGGAATCTAGATGCTAAATGCCAGTGAGCCTATTTTTGGTATATGTCTCACAATTAATATAAAATGCATCGTTGCGCATAGACCGACCACAATAAAGGAGTATGGGGGACTAAATTCCACTATTTAGGGAAAGGGATGGCTAAAAGTTAAGGAAAAGAGGCTAAGATAGGGATCTTAAGCCAAAAAGGAATATTATATAAATATTTCTTAAATATAAAGTATGGATAAATATTTTATCCTAAGTTATAAGGTTGGGGACAAGTGGGCCAAAGTAGCTCCCAACATGACAGGTGTCAAGTTGGGAACATGCATACATATAGTTTGGACTTAGTTCATTTTCCCATCATTCAATCATCCACTCAATCATTCCATCATCATTCACTTACTCAGTCAGTTGGCCTCTATACCTTCCTGTCACTATACCCGAACCTATATCTATACCCATACATGTTTGTGTACCTGGTTATCTTAGGAGCTGGACTGAATAAGAGGGTTGTCTAGCCTGTGGGATACTGAAGAGGCAGGTTGTCAGGCCCGTGAGAAATTTCTCTCTGGGTGAGAGAATTGTTGGGAATTGATTTCCTGAAGGTGCTAAACTGCAGCTACAGGGCTCCGAGACTTCCTATCCAGCCTATTGCTAAAGCCCAGAAAGGAAGTGAAGTAGTCGAAGGAATGTTGAGCAGAAAATGGGCACACTTCCTAGGGTGGGACAGACATGTGGGGAATGAGGGACTGTAGGATGTTAGTTTGAGTTGGCACCTGTGACAGAGTCTTTCCTGTTGTCTATGATCCATTAACCTAGTTAGGAATCCCATTACCCGGGTGGAGTTTAGTCTCAACTCGGGGGTGACCCACTGCTAAGAGTGATGAGTAGTGCGATCTACGGCTGGGAGGTTTGTGAAATGTTTGCACATAGTTGGTGATATTTTTACCAAGATAAGTGTCAATTGTGTGATGATTTACATGATGCATTATTATTTACGTGTTTATTTTTTATAGGTTTATACTATTTGTGGTTTATAACTGTCTTTATATTTATGGGTATTTCCTGTATATGTTGCATGTATATGTTTAATATTATTTCAACATGAATCCATGCATTTACAGAATGTATTTGTCTATTTACGTTTTATATATAAAGATCTGCAATAATTCTATGTGTATATGTTTTAATTGCATGCAGTTCAAAATATTTATGTGGCATAGCTCAGTTGGATGTTGGGTATGTTAAAGTATGTTGAGTAAAGAATGAAAGCATTTTCTAGAGTAGCATGGCCTAGCCTGGGTGGCCAGGGATGTTACATTGTGTGATATTGCTCCCCTTGAAGTTTTTTATGTTCTTTTAGGACAACCATATTTGTGGAAGCGACATGTTGTGTATGAGTCTAGACCCCACAATGTTATTATTACTTTGGGTAGACAATTGTATAGGATACCAGAGGTAGCACCACCTACCACTATTTCTTTAATCACTACTAAGAAATGCAGTAAGGTCATTTCATAGACTAGGAAATTCATCTTCTTTGCGATCCATGCTCACAGTAAGTAGAAGGTCATCGCCATATCCATGAACTATAAAAATATCCTCTCTTTCCAGCAGAAGAAATTAGAGAGAATCGTGGAAGAGTACAGATACATATTATCCTCACCCACCAAGGTACCGACACACTTCCAGGTCAATAATCCAATTGATATAACCCTCAGTGTACCTATGCCTAATGGACAATTTTATCATCACTCGCTAATGGAAAATGATGAAATAAAGCATCAGATCCAAGAGCTGCTTCAAAAGGGGCACATCAAATCCATCTCCTCCACTTGTGGAATCCTGATTGTACTAGTGCAAAAGAAAGACAGGACCTGGAGGCTCTGCATTGAATACAAATCATTAACCAAAATCATAGTCAGGAACTGGTACCCAATTCCCTGAATTGATTACCTTCTTGACCAACTCAAGGGGGGGAATTTCTTTAGCAAGATTACCTAAAGTATGGCTACCACCAGGTTCCCATCGAACCAACTAATGTATGGAAGACAACTTTCAAATCTAAAGAAGGTCTCTTCGAATGGATGGTCATTCCCTTTGGTCTAAAAAATACACCAACAACTTTCATGAGGTTGATGGATGATGTATTGAGACCCTTCACCGACCCTCTTTTGGTGGTATATTTGGATGACATACTCATCTTCAACAGAACTTGGGAGGAGCACATGCATCATATTCAACAGGTTTTGATCACTCTACAGTAGCACAAGCTATATTCCAACTTGGAAAAATGCTCACATGGCATGAACAAGGTCCAGTACTTGGGCTACATTTTTTATGAACATGGGGTAGATGTGGATCTAGCTAAGATCCAAGTCATCTGTGACTAGCCAACCTAGACCACACTAACCAACATTCATAGCTTCTTGGGACTTTCCAACTTCTATCGATGGTTCATGTTGGGATTCTCCCAAATTGCATGGGCCCTTATCTAAGTGACCAAAGGCGGTGGCAAGGAAATGTTCACGCGGGGGAAGGAAAAAAAAACGAGAATTTGATGATCTAAAGCATCACTTATGATCATCTCCAGTAATCTCCTTACCCGATCTGTAACAACATTTTGAGATTGAGACTAATGCATTTGACTATGTTGTAGGTGAAATTCTCACTCAACATGGTCATCTAGTAGCATACCATAGTGAGACACTCTCAGATACTATGCGAAAATACCCCACCTATGACAAGGAAATGTATTCCATTATACAATTGTGTCGTCAATGGAAACATTAAATTTTGGGAAAGGAGATAGTCATCCACACTTGTCACAATCCTCTGCAGTTCATATAGACACAAGGGAAGTTGTAGAATGACCCCCATCAGAAGTGGTCCACATATCTACAGAAGTTCCATATCAACATCAAGTATAATACATGGAGAAATTTTTTTGTCGTTGACTTTCTCAATCGACCTCTCGTGGCTACACTCACCATCATTCTCCATTAATGTGGGAATGAGGCATCTAAGTTCCCCAACTTTATCAACAAGATCATGACTTCCCCACCACCTATCAGCTCTTGGGTATAGGCATGAATGTAACCGATTTTCACATTTAGGACAGACTGCTATGCCATCTGGACCACCTATGTGTTCCTGAAAGAAAGCATGCAAAGATGATTTGGGTGGCTCACTATAGTCAGATGGAAGGACATTTTGTCATGCAAAAACTTGTGGCCATTCTACAAAAAAAAAATTCTTGGACAAAACTTCGATAGGATTTCAGCAAGTATATCATATCTTTCACTTCCTATGCCATTTCCAAGCCAACCATCAAGAAGCAAGGCTTATACACCCCTATTCCTACTCTCGAGAGGCCTTGGGAATCCATATCGATGGCTTACATGTCTAGCCTTCTATCCACCAACAAAGGAAATGATTGTGTATTTGCAGTGGTTGATCGATTTTCAAAGATGGAAATTCTCATAGCCTGCAAGAAGAGCATCACATTGGAATATACTGTCAATATCTTATTCGAACAAGTGTAGGTGCATTTTTGGATACCGCAGACCATCATCTCTGATCGGGACAATAGGTTCCTCAACACATTTTGGTTGAGTCTCTGGTCACTGTTGGACACCAAGCTCACTAAATCCACTTCCTTCCACCCTCAAACCAATGGCCTGACATAGGTAGTCAATCATATGATTTTGCACATCTTGCGCATGTATAAATCTAAGAATCCATGTACATTGGATGAGATTCTTCCCTATGTTAAACGCAACTACAACATAGCTCTCCATAGATCCACCGCCCATAGCCCATTTCAAGTGGGGCTAGGATTCCAACCCTTAGGTCCCATTGATGTTTCACTACCTCTTGCAACCACACATAAATAATATTCTCATATTCATTCTGAGGCCGAGAAAGCCACCAGATTCAATGAGTGGATTCAACACATCCTCCAACAAGTCCATGAGATTTTGCAGAAAGCCAATGCTAAGTACAAGCAGTTCCATGATCAAGATAGGGTACTGCACAAGTTTCAAGTGGGACACGAGGTCTGGTTATATTTGCAGAAAGAGCACCTTGCAGGGCCCCATCAGAAGCTCCATCCACTTCACTATGGGCCTTACACTCTCACCAAGGTTGTGGGAGACAATCTTTTGAGCTTAACACTCCCCCCTTCCTTGGCTTGCACCCAGTGTTCAATTTGGACCTCCTTCAGCCATATTTTCCACCATTATTGGGAACATCAGAGATCGCAGTACAATTGACACCAATAGATCTCAAACCTGACTACATGGAACAAGAATCCACTAATTAGATAGTGGACACACAAGTCAAGGTCACTCGCCAGTAGAGGATCCAACTTTATCGGGTTGTCAAGGAAGGGTATCTCTTGCACCAAGGCAAATGGACCACCTAGTTCCAAAGTCAACAAATATTTCCTCACCTGTTGGGGGAACTCAACACAATGGATACCATTGCTTCCTAACAAGGGAGGACTGATCCAGGTGGATATTGGTGGCCACCCACCTATTCCAACTGGCTACTTTTAATAGTTTTAGCTTAGCATGTTCTTCTATAATTATTTGTAATTGTGGGTTCTACACTTTCAGAGATGTATGAATCCCTACACAACGTCTAGGTGGAGATTGGTGGACTCCCAACTAATCCAGCTAGATTATTTTGGAAGTTTTCATGTCAGTACATCTCTCTGTATTTGCAGGGCCATTTTGGGGCCCTAAATAATATTTTTTTTGTCTTTCCATAGTCAAATTATGGACAAAGATAGAGTTTGATGGCATAATTTGTAGTTATCAAAAATATCTTTCCAATGGGCTATCACGCGCCTAAAACGGAGGTCGTATACAAAAGTTATGACCCTGGGAAGTTAAGGTACCAACTTACCCACCGGGGCCCACATAACTTTTGGAGTTTCATGTCCTAGGGTTAGGTGTTAGGATTTCTAGGTTTTTCGCATTAATGAATAATTTTAAAAAGGCCCTTGGAGCCTCATTGTAATCATTTTTTTCAGACGGATGCGTGTAGTAGCCACATCTCTTCTCATAGATAACTACCACCATTAAAGCAAGTTGTTTTCAGTTCTACAGTTTTACAGTTTCAGCTTATTTCATTTATTCAATAGAAGTTATTGTTCACTCGATATCTGTTGTTGTTTTCCATATCTCTGTGTTATTGTATTCATTATGTTATTTATTATGTTCCACTCATAAATATGGATCAATGGAAAGCCAAAAAAACATTGTTTGGGGCCTCAAAACGACCCTTGAAGTATAGAAATATTTATTGACATGAAAACTTCTAAAATAAGACAATTGAATTAGGTGGGAAGTGTTATCCTCATTTTTGGTTATCAAGATGATGACATGATAATGACATGGTGATAGAAGATCTAGCTCTTCTTTAAGATCATTTTCATGAAGAAAGTTACACTTGTCAGTTTCTCAAAATCACTCTTTTGAAGACAGTACGCAGGCTGCATATATATTGTCATGCGGAAATGCCTTGTTTCCGCAGGCTGCATTCAGTCAAACTGCGGACCTTCCGCACTGTATCAACGGTCAGGGTGCGGAAATGATTCTTAAT
>ML785932.1:371460-381577 GCA_009831015.1 Picea engelmannii
ACTGTCTTCAAAAGAGTGATTTTGAGAAACTGACAAGTGTAACTTTCTTCATGAAAATGATCTTAAAGAAGAGCTAGATCTTCTATCACCATGTCATTATCATGTCATCATCTTGATAACCAAAAATGAGGATAACAGGAAGCCACCAATATCTACCTCAAATCTATGTAGGGTTTCAGACAACCCCAAAACTGTAGAACCCACAATTATAAATAATAACAAAAAAACATGTTAAATTAAAAACTATCTAGATGAGCTAGTTGGAATAGGTGGGTGGCCACAAATATCCACTTGGATGATAACATCTCTTGGTCTTGTCCACCGAATATATATTTTCCTGATTCATTACTACTTGTGGAAATGTCATTGTTTCCTTGGTGAGAGAGCTCATTCCTATTTGGTGAAGAATCATCTTTCTTTTCAGTCTCTTTCTTCTCTACTTGGGTCTCTTTCTCTTTTGTTGATTTTACATGACCTTCCTATGTTTCATTATTTTCATTGATTATGGGGACATAAGAGTATCCTTCTTTATCTTCCTATCTTGTTAAGTCAATGATATCACCCAACTTTTTCACAATAATCATTGTCCCTTGTTCCTCACCATTCTTCTATTCACCTTTTTCCACGTCACTTTGCAACCGATCCAATTCTTTCTTTCTGTGTTGTTTTTCCACCTCATCTTGCATTTTCCTCAACTCGTCGTCCCACCCCTGCTCCTGCTTTTGCTTCTACTTAGCTTCTTACTGTCAGGCCTATTCCTCCTTATCTCTTTTCCTTTTCTCAATTAATTCCCTCTCTTTGATGCTTCTCAACTTTCTTCCTTCTTTCAGTGAGTACCTCTTAATCTTCTTCTTCTTCTTCTTCTTATTTCTTCCTCTTTTATTCCCAAATTCTTCTCTATTCCATTTTTTCCTTTTTGGAGCTTCTCTTACTTTTCCAGTATGGTGCTTTTTTTTTCTAGTCATGGAACCTCCTTCTCCTCTTATATTTTCAGCACCAATTATTGTGCTCGAGGATGCCCTAGTCTTCGCTATATTGATATGTTCTTCCATGGGGAAAGAGGAAAAAATGGTTGCTCGAGGGTTGACCCTTCTCTTATGTACTTCTTTCCAGTCGTGGGCATCTTCATCGAACAACTCATCTTCCCATTTTTCATGGGGATATGGCCAAGTCGGAGCTAAATGTCCTGCATGTTTTGGTACCAATCACTTGGGGTCGTGATTTCTTTAACTACCATTCATAAATCTATATTCCAAGTGTATATGACCTTCCTCCTTCACATGCTTAGAATCTTTCATTACGTAATTCCCTTTCTAGAAATTGTAGGGAATGAACAATCTCTTCTTCTCCTTTACAAAAGTGGCATTGAAACCCTTCATGATCGTCTAATAGAATATTTCTCCAATCACCAATCTGTTAGGAACATACATAGAAAGCAAATGTAGTAGGTTCATGGCTCCATAGATTCTTAAGTATGTATATCTTTCTTCAAAATATGAGTTTCCTTTACAAGTTAGAACCTTTTTAGCTTGCTTTGATAACCTAGGGCACTCATGCCAAAATACAGGAAAGTATATCCTCGAAATGAGAAAGTCATAGATTTGGGAATAAAAGCTGTAATATTTTTTCCCCACAACATATTGAAGTATACATGGATCGATAGTTCAAAGGTTTTCTAGTTTAACGACTATTTGGGGAACGTGTTCTATGAACACGATACATCCAAAAGAAAAGAAACCATATGAAATTCAATAGAACTACCTCGATTTGGAGACTATACTTGAATGATATTCATACATAATTGATTGAATATAACCTCTCCCCAATTAAAATTATTTCCCCACATCACTACATGATATGCCAAGGGTAATCACGCTTTAGAGAATTGGGAGAAGTATCTTTCACAATATAACCTACATAATAGGATCATCACACACATGTAGGGCTCCCTCAAATTAGAGATGATGTACCTTACACTAGATCTCTTAGCAAATTTCATGTCCTCCTTCCACCAGCTATTCAATATCTTCTTGGTATCATACTGCTCATAGAAAGCAATTAAAAAATCTTTGATGAGGGACTCGTCTGGGTTTGGAAGCTTGTAACAATAAGACATGTCTTGGCGAAGGAACGACCCTATGCACTTCCCTTGCTCATTGACAATCTCTCACTCTTGGCCCTAGTGTGATTAATAACCCACTCCATGAAGCATCAATCTCTTGATTGTGGGAAAAATCGCGTCATACACCACTTAGAGTTGAAAGTCGCTATGTGGACTGGATTTCAGATAATCCCCAATCATTCCAGGAAGGGATTTGTACATGGGTGGAAGTTCTTCTCATTGCACAGGTCTCAGTGTCGTGGTCAGAGGAAGAAAGATCAATGGTTTAGTATTTTTGGGGGTCCAAGCTCCTTCCACCTATTCAGGCACAACAAATAAACCTTCTAGTATTTGGTGCATTAATTGTTATGGAAAACACCCGACACCCAACGCGTCCATGGACAGTCGGGCGAAAACGAAGCTTGTTACAACTCTTGTTTAAACGCCCCTCATTCGACCGATTCGATGGCTATGTCGGCCGAAATCACCCGATGCCTATATTCCTCGACATTTTATGCATCAAAACTTGTGTCATTTAGGCTCCTTGTTGCTACAAGGATTTGAATCTACTTGGATTGAGGAAGACTGCATTACTTGATTCAATCAGCCGAAGAAATTAAGTTTTAAACCAAGAACCACATAGTATCAAAGAACCAAAAACTAACAAATTAAAAAATGTAACAAAAACTCAAACAAAATAAATAATGGTATTTGAAAGTGCTCAACAGATTCTAACAATTTTAAAACCCCCTTTATAAATGAACTATTTTAAAACCCTCTTTATGAATGAACTGGTCAATCCAATAAAGCCCCATCATGATTGAAGAGAGGAAATCGAGCTTTTAGGCCTTAAGTGAAACTTCTAGTATTGAATATTCCCTTTTGTAAAAAAATGAGTATTCAAAATGTATGTTTTAAAATCATGCATAGTAAAAAGAATAAACATGCACAAATACAAACTATTCTTTACAATTATACAAATTTGTGTCAAAAAATTCCATCATTTAAATACTAAACAATTACAGTAACACAAATATATACATTGTACTTTGGAAAAAAAAATAACATATTATTATTGAAAAAACTGAATTTTTACAAGTCATATAAAACTTCCATAAATTAAAATTATTTATATTGTAAGAATTAATTGAATTTCTTACCTTTCTTATTCTTATACCATATTATTATTAACTTCCATAAATCAAAATTATATATATTGTGAAAATTAAATGGATTTCTTACCTTCCTTATTCTTATACCATATTATTATTAACTGTCATATTTTATATAGCCCAAACCATACTTTCCATTTTGTTAGCTTACCCCTGGTTGGTTTAGAGATCTGCCTTTCACCAGCCATAGGGCATCTTGTAGAACTTCCACCCTTTTATTGATATTGTTCATTCTTATACCATATTATTATTAGTTAGCATTGAATATTTTACTGATATTGTTCATAAACTTCAATCATTTTATGGTCATTTAATAATAAATATTATGTTAATTATCAAAGAAGTTTAAAATAGTTTTTTCTAAATCTTGGATGGAAAATTCTCAGTAAAGTATAACTAGGGTCATATCTCTAAACTATATATAAATAATATATATCTCTAAGTTCATTGTTCATTTTCCATGTTCATCGTTATTTTTTATAATAATAATAATAATCTATTTTTAAGGTCACTGCCAATCCAGACACCAAATTGGTGTATGAGACCCCTTTCACCCAATGATTTGACTGATAAAATCTAAGGAGGTATACATACCCTACCCCTTCTAAATTTGAACTTTTGAGTTTTTAAGATTTGAACTCCAATTGTTACATTAAATAGTCACCTAAATCAATATTTTTCCATTCATTTTTGACCTGACATCCCTAATAACTAGACTAATACCATAATAACTGTACTAATTGGTTCTGGATCACTTTTCAAGCTAATTAAGGTGAGATTTTCGATTGAAAATGATCAGTGAATGGTCGTTTTAGAATAAAATAATTTGGTGCATTTAGATCTCTCCCACACGCCCACAATCAACGCCCCAGAAAAATCAACGTACATTATATATATACCTCACTCGATCACTCACCACACAACTTGATTCATTCTTACCATACGCATTCCTTCTGCAAAAGAAGAACAAGAGTCACAGGTTTATTTTCTCTCGTAATTCTTCTGAATACCCTTCTCTTCTTCAATTGTTGTAAATTTTCTATCGAGTAAATTACGTATATGTGTTTTTCCGCGCTATAAGAAGCTTTCTGTTATATACGATCTAACGTGATTAAGTAGCTTTACCAAATAGTTTGGAATTCAATTTCTGTACATCAATCATAACCATAGCAGTCAAATGGCATCCAGTTCTATGCCAAAGGTTGGTGTCTTGCATGTGAGTTTATATATATACTTTTTTATGTGCGTATGGTTATGAGGGTTAAGTGGGTTATAGAAATTGCAATTCTATAGAAATTGTAGAAATTGCAATTCCTGTGGAATTGAGATTTGGTTATTATGGTTAGAGTTTTTTTTATTGCATACTGAATTTTGTGGATGCAACTTTCCTATTAAAGGTTATGTATTCATTTTTTTTTAAACAATGAATTGATATTTTTTATTTTTTTTTGGATATCCAGTTATAGGGTGAAGGTTAATTCATCTTCTTTAAATCTCCAACTAGAAGATTTGTTATCCATCCTCTTCAATATTGGTTAGACAATGAACATGAGCATTTGAAATTATCAATAAAGTTGAAGTAATGTTTATCATCAAAGATGAACTAATGAGCTTTTAGGGTTTTTTGGTTTTTGTTGAGTCTTTGATAAATTGATTTATATATTTTTAAATTTTTTTAATAAAAAAAATATATATTTTTTAGTTTTTTCTCATTTTTAGTTTTATAAACTGATAATTAAAGTGGAACATTATGTTTATTAAGCTTTATGTTTTCTTTGTGACTTGGGAGTTCTCCAATTGGTTTGGAAGGTTATAGTGATTTACTTAGTTACTAAGATTTTGAAATAAACTTCACAAAATTTTTCAGTATATCATAGTAATATTTTTTAAATATAAATCCATTATAGTAATATTCTTGAAGATTTTGAAATGTAGATATAGATATTAAAGATTTTGTTTAAAACCATAAAATGATATTTCAAATAACAATGCAATATACATTTTTTATGATGGGCTTCTCTATTGCCTTTTGTTAAAGTAGGGTACATGATTTCAAATGATAAAAGGTGTTCTTCTATCATGTGAGCCAAAAACTCGCATGTCAATTAAATTTGAATATGATAACATTTATGTGTTTCTTTTGTCCATGTCTACTAAAAAAATTATTGTATTTTGAATATGATTTCAAATAATAAACTGTGGTTGTGGTTTTGTTTTTTTCATATTAATGAAAACTATAGTATCAATCAAATTTCAATAAAATAACATTTTTGTGTTTTCTTTCCCATGTCAGCCAAAAAAATACTATGATATCAACCAAATTTAAATTATAATATATAATGAGAACTTGTCAATGTAATAGACTTGCATAGAGACTTATCACAAAGGACCAATGAAGAATCCTATATAAACATGATTGAGAGCTTGGACCTAAAAACATGCTATCTCATTGGCAAAGTGTTTGGTAAGTGATGGTTTCATAAACCACTTCATTCTTGAAAAATGTAAAATTATTACTCACACAAAAAGTACTCTAATTGGATGCGATATTAATGTTCCTTTGATTTCACTCTAAATAATGCTTCTCATTGTTGGTTTAATTCTTCACCAAAGATTATTAAATTGATAGAGATCTTAGGACCAAAACAAACATAAAAAGAGCTTTCTTGATCTATGTATTCATTTTTATTGGCATGCCAAGTGCATCTTTAACACTGTTGCACTACAAGTAAGAAGAAGAAGGAATGACTTAATAAGAGGGTAAGCTCAATCTTTTAGGTGAGTCCATTATTTTTAAGTGGCTTTTAATCCACTCTTTATTTTAAATTTGAATGATTTGCTTTTTAAATGGAGTAAAATAAATAAGGTTAAAGTTTCATGGTCAAAATTCTCACTTAAAGTTCTCATAAATTAGGTAGAACTATAACTTTTAGTAAAATGTTTCATGAAATTGGAGAATAATTTCAACCATAAAAAGGTTTAGTTAGTCCACTTATTTACTTACTCCATTTCAAGCCACTTTATATTTAATGTGGATGAGAATTCTTAAGTGTCTCTGGATTAATTAAATTTTTAAAGGAAAAACCTCGCATTCTTATGTCAATGTATCCTAATACATTTTTGGTGTTTGTGGCTTTTAAGTCTTCCTATCTAGTGTACATTTTCCCTTCCACTCAATTTGTTGTCGATGTTCTTTTTAGCTCTATTGTCCCAGAATGGTAAGTTATTGTAGCTATTGTTAAGCTTGTCCTTATGCTTTCTATTATTTAAGGATCGATGAGCTTGAGACTCCTACCCAAGATAAATATGTCCATAACTAATAATCCTTGAGTTACATTGTCTCTCATTGGATATTGGATACTCCTACTTCTCCTATAGTATTTTGAACCAATTAAAAGTGTAAGTTCATTCTCATCCTTTTTATTCTTGTGTTTCTTAATACTTATATAAAGCTCTAATTATTTGAGAATGAGTGTTTTATGAGAATTATTTCTAGATTTCATGAACTCATCAAGTGCTCCATGACCAATCTCTAAATACAAACTATTTGCATGTCTCAAAAACATGTGTATAATTGAAAACAATTTGAGATGTTGAACTAGAAACCAATATGTGAATTATAAGTCATGTTTCCCAACCCAAATCCAAACCTCTTAACTTTGTAGATGATAACTTGAGTTTTTTTCATTATTCAGAATGAAATTCTTATTTTGCCAAAACAAATATTTTTGCATAGTCATGATTTTGATGAAGTTATTGTTGAACTCTCTATGTTTGAAAACAGCATTCAATTAAATTACTTATTATTTTAATAATCTTTTTTATGTTTGTTTTTCCCAAATTAATTTTTGTGACCTTAGGATTGAAAACTATCATTTGAGTGGATTGAAATTAATATTCAATTATAGGTTCCTCTGTACTTTGTATAAACAGATTGAATGTTAACAATTTTCATGAAATCAATAGAAAAAGGTTTTATGCCCATAGTTTAATGGGTTTTCATAAAAAGCAATGGCAACGTTTATTTATGTGTTAGTAGTTTTTGGATCCTCGTGAGATACTCATACTTATCTCACACAATTGTGTTTAACTAAAACTCGCCGAGTATTGCTGTTGCAACTGTTATTATGATTAGCCATTTGTTTTGTACATATATATTTTTTATTTTTTATTTGGTTGTTTAATTATTGACATTTTTTTTTTTTTTAATTTAGGTGTTGTATAATTATATAATTTATTTAAGATATAAAATTTATTTAGATTCATTTAATTGAAGAGGGTAAGTGATTACTTGTGATTCTTTAGAAAAAAAAATCTGTGCTGGAAAAGCATTAAGAGAAGCTTTCCAAAATCACCATACTTTTGTTGAGTTAATATGTTAGAAAGGTTGGTAGTGTGATAAATATTTTGAAAATGAGACCTAATATGGGTATAGGCTGGACAATCTAAAAGAAAGTGCTTTTCATCTTCAACCTTCTTAGTGTCACAAAGGTGACACATTCTTTCACCTCTAAACATACCAGTATTTTTTTTCTTAAAGCTCAATTGGTTCATTAAAGTTTAATAGTTGCTCAATTGGTTCATTAAAGTTTAATAGTTGCTCAGTTGATTCAATGGGTGAGATATATAAATCTAATAACTCAAAAATTAAAAGATTCGAGGATTTTGGAAAAAAGAAATGAAATATAAATATTAAATATTTTTTCTTAAATTTATAAAATGATGTTTCAAATAAAAATGTATTATACAACTTTTATGATGTGCTTCTCAATTACAAATCAAATTTAGATTTACAAATCAAATTTAGATTTTAACATAGGACGGGAACCAATCAAATTTAGAGTTTAGATTTTAACATAGGATGGGAACATGTTAATGTAAAAAAGATTATGGCATATAAACTATCATAAATGAGTGAAAAATTATATAAGGAGCATTGAGAGCTTGCACTTAAAAAACCCTATTTTTTTACCCTAATGACATATTAGGCTGGTGGGTCATTTGGGTTTTAAATCTTAATGGCCCACGAGCCAAAGCCTAGAAAGAAACTTATGACTTAGCAAGGACTCAAAAGTTGGAAGACACAGTCACGAGGGGGTCCCACCCAAGGGACATCTATTCTTTTAGCCTTATCAAAATGGCCCATAGTCTCATCGGGGATTTAAACAATTGTGGGGAGAATGGAAGCACAACATCCCAACCAAATCGTTAGACCACCTCAAATGAGGACATAAATACAAACCATAAGGATAATTGGCATGCATCATGCATGCCTATATCATAAATTCCTTTGAAAGAAATGTGTTATTACCCTACATTGGATCAATGATTGATAATTACTTCGATATGGAATTAATGTGCACATCTTCAATACTCTTGCACTACAAGTAAGGACTATGCATCTTCAATACTCTAGCATTACAAGTAATAAGGACCAAGTTTTTTTCAAGAAGTTTTTAATCCACTCTTTGTTTTTAAATTTGAATGATTTGTTTTTTGTCAAAATGGACAAAAACAAATAAAGCTAAAGTTTCATGGTCAAAGTTCCCATAAATTAAGTAGAACTTTAACTTCTAGTAAAATTCCTCATGGAATTGGAGAATAATTGCAACAAAAAAGGTTGAGTTTGTGCACTTATTAACTTACTCCTTTCCAAGTCTTTTTATATTTAATATCCTAATATGACATATGTCAATAGCTAATAATGATTGAGTTGATAATGGATATTACTACTTCCCTGAAAAAGAAAACCAACCAAGACACTTGACCCTATGACCTCCTACATGTAATTCACACCAATCAACCACTCTAGCTAAACCACCAAGTTGTCTTCCAACATTACTTATGGACCATTTTTTACTATATATCTCTCTTTTTGTTGTTTTGAACAAATTAAAGGTCTAAGTTCACTCTTCTCCTTTTTATTCTCATGTTTCTTAATTATAATCTAAATCTCTAATCATTTGGGAATCAAGAGTGTATTATGTGGATTATATCTAGATTTCATGATTTAGTCAATTGCCCCATTCACCAATCTCTCAATACGAACTATTTGCATGTCTCAAAAACATGTGCATAATAGAAACAAATTTGAGGTGGTGAGCTAGAAATCAATAAGTGAGTAAATCAGGTTTCATGTTGCCCAACCCAAATCCAAGTCCCTTAATTTTCTCGATGATAATTTGAGTGTATTTTATTATTTAGAGTGGAATTCTCTTTTCGCCAATGCAAATATTTTTGCATGATCATGATTTCGACGAATTTATTGCTAGACTCCCTTGTGTTTGAGATTAATAACCACTTGGATTTACTTATTAGTCCAAATAATCCCTTTTATGTTTGATTTTCCCAAATTATCCTCTTGAGGCCTTAGTATTGGTAACTACCATTTGAATGATTTGAAATGAATATCCAATTCTGTTTACTTATTATCTCAAATAACCCTTTTTGTCATTGCTTTGCCCAAATTATCTCTTGAATCTTTAGGATGGGGCATTACCATTTGAATTGTTTGAATTATTTTTGACAAAGTATAGAGATGGAATGAGATAATTGGAAATCATGATTCCTTTATATTTTATATTCATACTATATTTGTTAATCCCTTTTAAATCCTTTTTAATATATACTTTTTCTTCTTTTTGTATCTTTAGGATGGGGGCATTATCATTTGAATTGTTTGAATTATTTTTGACAAAGTATAGAGATGGAATGAGATAATTGGAAATCATGATTTCTTTATACTTTATATTTTATATTCATACGGTATTTGTTAATCCCTTTTAAATCCTTTTTAATATATATATATATATATATATATATATATATATATATATATATATAT
>ML785932.1:390977-419768 GCA_009831015.1 Picea engelmannii
ATGTCTTCGTCTCTCTACCTCCCCTCTCAATATCCCTCACCCTCCCTCTCACACTTTTTCTCTACCCCTCTTCTTTGTCTTACTCTCTCCCTCTCCCACACTCTAACACACTCACTCTCTACCTTCCATATTTTTCTACCTCTCTCTCCCTCCCACATTCTAACACACTCACTCTCTACCTCCCCTCTTTTTCTTCCTCTCTCTCCCTCCCACACTCTCACACACACACTTTCTATCCCCCCTCTATGTCTTCGTCTCTCTACCTCCCCTCTTTTTCTTCCTCTCTCTCCCTCCCACACTCTCACACAAACACTTTCTATCCCCCCTTTATGTATCCTTCTCTCTCCCCCCTTTATGTATCCCTCTCTCTCCCTCCCACAGTCTAACACACTCACTCTATACCTCCCATATTTGTCTACCTCTCTCTCTGTAGAGTCCCGATTTTAATGTGTGGGTTACGTTATCCCTCATGGGATACGTAACTCCTTTACTTTATTTATGTTTTTATTTATTTATTTTATTTTTATTTTTTTTTAATTCATAATTAATCAATTAATTTAATTAATGGTCAATTAATCACTAATCCTTAATTTAATAATTAATTATTTAATATCTTATTTAATAATCACTCGTTCATTTAACCCTTACTTAAGGAGTTAAATCATATTTCCGCTTAAGTATAATCCAAAATAATTAATTAATAATTTGTAATCAATTTAAGGTTATATCACAATTAATGATAATTTAACTAGTGCTTCAGATTATTTATGAGATTATTTACAAGAATAAGAAAAGGGTCATTACACTCTCCCTTTCACACTTTAACAAAATCACTCTCTACCTCCCATATTTGTCTTTCTCTCTCTCCCTTCCACACTCTCGTACACACACTTTATATCCCCACTCTATGTATTCCTCTCTCTCCCTCCTGTTGGTCCTAAAGTGTGCACCTGACTGCTAAAGGGAAAAGCTAGGCCACCTATCAGTTTAGAATGATTTCTTCTTTTAAATTTTTTGTTGGTTGGTCAGAGGGTTGTTTTATCAAGACAAAGGCAAGGTTGGATTGGAAAAATGATATGGATGAGGGCCCTCCTTGGCTGATGGCACACTAATGACAAACCAGTGAAATAATCTAAAACAGAGGAAAACAACAAACTACTCAATGAATAATCTACCGCAAGAAGTTCAATGCTTAAAATATTATTTCAAGACATCAAACATGTATCAAAACACAATAACTCCCACAGGTTGCAGAAAAAAAAATTTCACCAAAGAATTAGTTGTTTGACAGGTTGCATATCAGAAAAAATAAGTCATACAATAGCTGAAAGGAAATGAAATGTATGTTGCACAAATAAAAAACTGTATTCAGGATAAGAATGAAAACACATGAAGAGTTGAATGAAACACTGTCATCAAGAGTATGTTCACTAGGTAGAGAGATTTAATCCATGCATAAAATGGGTCCAACCATTATGTTGTATTACTATTCTTTCCTAGAAAAATATGACCTCTACAATATCCAAAAACTAGCTATTTAAAAGAGTTGCAGAGGCTCTCGTCCTTAGGGGACTGAGACCTCAATTTAGGGAACTGTTCGTAAATAAAATAATTAACTTCACTAAGACACTAGACTTAATCAGAAAGAGTGGTTCTTATCACACACAAAAGACCACTCTTGCATTTAATCTAAGAAAATGTTGGACTTAATCAAATAAAACTACTACTGTCTCTGCGACAGAACTAATGCATGTGCTAGAGGAACTGAGTGGCCGGAAATAGGCCTCAAAGTGATAGAGAAAATCTCTATGTTGAACCACGATATGTTTGTGAGATGTTGGAGGCCACTGGAGATAACAAACTATAGGATCAGAGCTTATTGAATTGTTTTTGGAACTAATCTGCGTCGACCTGTGACTGAGAATTAGCTCCTTGTCTATGCTTGAGATTTTGGAAGCCAAGCACACTCTGTATTGACCCCATTAGATGCCATCTATACCTATGAAATATCTTCCCTAGAATGGTTGTCGTCCCATTAGGCATGAGTGGAGATATGGGGGTGAGCATCCAATTGAGAGATGGGATGAATGGACGCAAGGGTTGATGACATGTGAAGACAAATGTCAAAGTGAGAGGAGGTGTGAATACGATGGAGGTATAGAGAGTATGGAGTTAGTGATGGGAGTGAAGGATACATGTGGTGAAAGGTGAGAGGGGGCAGTATTGAAAAACAACCCGGGAGGAACTCGGAGGGGGTGGTAGGCGGTAAGCATATTAGAGAGGGGGTTGTCTGAATTCTTGAGGAGTCACCACGTTAGGTAGGTTCCTCAATGGGAAAACTACTTACTTGGACCCCCCCACCATTAAAGGTAGAATGGTTGGGGGGGTTCGAGTTTCGATAAGGACTGTTGATCTGGAGAGGTGGGCCACCACAGAAAGAGATCAACATGGGGGTTAACAGAGGACAAGTGTCATGTGGTGAGAAAACCGAGAGTAGTGCGTGGGATGAGTGGAGAAAAGGTGGTGAAAGGTGAGAGGGGGTGGTGATTTGATGTCATTCAAGCATGTGACTGTGGAAGATTTTGAGGGTGGTTTGGATCCAGATCACCTTTGGGCCCATAATCCCCCACAAGTTGCCATGTACCCTTCCAATAATACCATGGTTTAAATTGCGGGACCGGTCTAGAAAATTAATGTCTAGGGAGTTTGTTCCCACAATGAAGTATGGTCATTGATCTGATTACGCTCTGAGATCTAGGTGACATTCACCTGTTGTAGGATCAATGGTTTAGGTTGATCTGACATCAATGGTTTGCACTCACTTCAGGAGTCTGGGCTTCGAGACTTCGAAATTTTATGAATGTTAGGATTGGAAATCTTCCGTAGTAAAATCGATGAAGTGACGTGGTGGCTTGACGTCATATGAATTCACGACTGCTGATGTGTCCTGAAAAGAAAGGTGAAATGTTTCACGTGCAAATGGGCGAATGACACAACCAAATGACCTTGGATGAATGCCGCGTTTCATGACTCATGAGTGTGCCACGTGTCATGACTCAAGAGTGTGACACGTGTCTCGACTGTTGGTTGTTACGTGCTCCAGGACTTTGGCTCTTCAGGTCTTTGACATTCTGTTGTTAAGAAATTTCGAATGTGAAACATGAAAATCTATCGGAGGAAAATCCCCAAAGTGAATGATTTGTTGTCGCGTGTCGTGACCAACGAATGGTCCAAATTTAGTTTGGAAATTTGGGTTTTGGGAGTTTGAGAGTTTATGAATGTTATGATTGGAAACCTCCTGAAGGAAAATTCCCGAAGTGGATGATCTGCTTCCATGTGTCCTTGCCAATGGAAGGTCCAGATTCACTTTGGACGTTCAGGCTTTGGGAGTTTCAAATGTTTGTGCTTTGAAATCTCCCGGAGGAAAAATTTCTTAAGTTGATGATCTGCTTCCACGTGTCCTTGTCGATGGATGGTCCAGATTCACTTCGAGCATTCAAGCTTCAGGATTTTTGAATGTTTGTGCTTTGAAATATCCTGGAGGAAAAATCGCCGAAGTGGATGATCTGCTTCCATGTGTCCTTGCCGATGGATGATCCATATTTACTTCGGATGTTTGGGCTTCAGATGACTCTTGGTGTTAAACACTATGTGATTCTACACCTTGAATGGGTGACATCGGTTGATATGATTTTCCTTGATGGATATGCATCATCAAAAATTAACCAGTCTGTTCCCATAGTATGAGCCTGAAATTTGTTTCTCTGGATTGCTACGTTGTGTGCACGGGCATTTACTATGCATAGAAAAGGCTTGGTATACCTACGGTGAGCTCAATCGATGGTGCATGTGATGACAAGCATTCTGAAACAAATATGACATGTATTTTATCCTTCCAGAAAAATAGGAACAAAAAAATCTGAAGAATCAAAAAAGAATAAGGGCCATGGCACTTAGTAGTGGGAAACTGACTTTACCAACCAGAAAAAGGAAAATTTGATGAAGGAAGAGGGAGAAAGAGAGGAGAGGTAGTGGATGAATACCTAGGTTACAACATTGTCTCCAACTGGTGATATCTAGTCCCTGTGAGGTGCTAAGAACTATAGGTCAGTGCCTTGAGATTAGATAACTACTCTTACCTTTCATCACTTACCCTTGTTTCTGTCTTTCAACCCTGCATATCTATTATTGTCCGTCATCCATGCATTTTATTGAGTTAAAAAATAAAGCTACACCCCAATTCCTTGTTGGGCTATGGATTCTTTATTCACACACAACTAACTAATCAAAATCAACAATAAAGGAAAGCGTATATGGTACAAGAGGGACCTTCCCCCATCCTAAAAAAAAATAGTGTTTTAGGAAGCGCCCATTTACTGGGCCTCCAAAGATCTTTGTATCATCTAGATTGTGTAGGATGAATGTGTTGTTGTTCAGAACTTCAACCACCTTAAAATGTCCAAACCAGATGTTGTCGAATTTACCATGCTTGGACTTGTCATCCCTTCTAACATACCACCTAAAAACCAAGTCACCTTCTTGAAAAATCTCCTTCTTGGTTTTCTTATCAAAGGATGATTTGATCTTGTTCTAGTATGCCTATATTCTTTTATCAAGTGCCTCTCTTCTCTGCTTAACTTCTATAATCTGGAATATTATCCGCTGGATGTCATTGGTCTCCTCAATATCCTCCTGCAAGAATTTTAGGACTCATATACCGAGCTGAGTAGGAAAAACAATGTCTACTCCATAAACAAGATGGAATGGTGAGGTTCCTAGAGACTTCTTAGTGTTGATCATGTCATCCCATAAGCCATATTTGAGTTTAGAGTCCCATGATTTCTTTCTTGAAGTCAAAATTTTTTTAATGTTCTTGATGAGAGTCTAGTTTGATGATTCTGCCAGGCCATTTCCTCAAGGGTAATAGGGTGTGGAATGTGTCAATGAAATGTTGTGACTACCACAAAAGTCAATCATGGCTTTGGACTTGAATTCTTGGGCATTTTCTGTTACAAGCTTACTGAGGCAACCAAATCTAGAAAAAATATTAGTTTCTAGGAAATTCATGATTACCTTGTCAGTACCATTCCTGGTGGGCACAACCTTGATCCATTTGGTGAAGTAGTCGGTGGCAGTGAGGATCCACTTGTGTTTTCCACTAGAGGGTGGATTTATTTCTTTTATGAAGTCTAATCCCCATTGCTTAAACAAACTACTAGCATTGATAGGTTTCAGGGGTAGTGATAGTAAATTCTTCTTTCGTGCAAACATCCGACATTCATTGCATGCTCTAACAGTGGAAAAGACATCAGATAAAAGGGTGGGCCAGTAATATCCTACCCTCAAGATCTTGAGCATTGTGGCCTTCCAGTGTTGGTGCTTTCCGCATGCTCCTCAGTGCATCTCTATTGTGACTTTTTTAGCTTCATTTTCATCAAGGGATCTTAACAGGATGCCCCAATACAGGTTCTGGTTTGAGATGTAGAATTTGATAGCTTTCAATTTGAGAGACCTGACCTTCATCTTCTTCACATATGGGGGGCATTTGAAATGCTATAGAAAATATATGATTTTTTTATACCAAGGAAAAGAGGAGTAGTTTTCAAATACATGTAAGTTGTCTTGTCCAGGTTTTATTAAGGGTGCATCTGATTGGGTGAAGGTTTGATGCAATTCTAGCGCCTTGCAGTTTGATTCTGATAGAAATTTGGCCAATCCTTACCCCTTGATCAACTTGGTGGGATTTATGTGCAATTCATACTCCAACAGTTTGACAATCCATCTTCCTCTTCTCCCCTCATTGTCTGGCTGGACCAGAATCTCTTTGACACTACTGCTAGGAACAAAGGTCGTTATGCTAGACTGTAACACATAAACCCTGAAGGCCTTGACTGCTTTGACCAGTGCATAAGAATTTTTCTCTAATATATCATACTTGAGCTCGACATATTGGAGGGATTTGCTAAAAAAGGCCATGGCATATTCATTCCCTTATTCGTTTTTATACAAAAGTATAGCAACAATTGTTTCATCTGAGGCAAATGAAAAGATGAAGAAATCTTTGGTATAGTCATGGTTGGACAACACAGGTTCTTCAACTAAAGCTTGCTTGATTGTTTGGAAATATTATTTCTCCTCCAAATACCATTTTATCAGGTCATCTTTCTTCAACATGTTAGCAATAGGCTTCATAATTTCATCAAAATTCGACACAAAGCATCTGTGGAAGTTTATCTTACCAATACAATACTAGACAACCTTTTTATTTCTGTGGATCTCAATTTTTTGAATGGCACAAACCCTCTTTGGATCAATTTTTATTCCTCCGGCTGATATGATGTGGCCCAGGAGCTTCCCTTATCACAAGGAAAAGTGAGACTACCTAGAATTTAGAGATATCCCATACTTCCTACATTTCTTGAAAACCTTCTCCAAATCTTGCAAATGTTCCTCATCAGACTTGGAAAAAATGGTAATGTCATCGAGGTATATGACCTTACATTTATCTTTCTCCCCCACAAAATCTATGTTCATGGCCCTCTGAAAAGTGGCCCCTGCATTCATGAGCCCAAAGGGAATCTTGTCATACATGAATGTTCCCCATGGGGTGGTCAATGTTGTATTTTATTTATATTCCTCACAAACTTCTATCTGGTTATAACTAGAGTATCCATCCAACAAGGAAATTATGTGTGCACCTACCACCCTCTGTAAAATGTGATCATATTGGGGAGGGGGTAATTGTCCTTCAAATAACACTTGTTTAGATTTATGAAATCAACACATAAACATATCTCCTCACTCTTCTTCCTTACAGGTACTAAGTTGGCCACCCAGTTTGAATACCTCAATGATACAATAATATTGGCATCCAACATTCTTTTTATCTCGTTCTCAATTATGAACATTAACATGGGATTAAATTGTCTAATCTTCTGCCTGAATGTCTTGGAGCCAGTTTTTAGAGGGCTCTTGTGCTGGATGATGTCAATATCAAATGTCTTCAAATCTTCATAGGACCATGCAAAAGTATGAACAAAACTTTTAATGAGACTGACATACTTGTCTTTTTGTTTTGCAACCAATGCTTTAGACAACTTTATGGTCTTAGGATTCTTAGTGGTCCCAATATTTCACTCTGTCACCTCCTCTTCTTGATTCTTCATGGCAGTTCCTTTGTAAACATCATTGTTGTCGAACAATCTTTCCAATGGTACTAGTCCTCTTGGAATGTTATTGGTTTTCAGCTCCACAATATCATGACCAGCCACTGTCTTCAACAGATGAGAATATTGTTGATCTTCTAAATTCTCATTTTCATCTTCTTGACATTCTTGATCAATTGATATATTGTAGAATTCATCAATGGTGTGAAGAAATTTCTACAAGTTTAAATCATCACTAAAGAGTTTCCAGTTCTTTATCTTGTCTGGTATTGTTGTTCTATGTATGATTTCCACCTGATATTTAATATTTGGGCCAATGGGAGGCCTGAACGTGCTAGTGGCTAAGGCCAGAGACTCATTCTTCTAATTATGTTATGTGGGAATGAAAGAGAGGTTAAATGATAGAAAGAAATTATTGACCAGTTTCCATACCTCGTTCCTGTATTGCTTGAGCCTCTATTGCTTAGCTTCATAGATATCCCTCACTTGATTGATGACCAACTTAGAATCACTAAAAACTATTAAACAATCAATGTCCAAGTCTTTGTAGCCCTCAATCCCAATACCAGAGCTTCACATTCAACTATATTGTTAGTAGTCTCAAACTCCAGCTTATAAGAGAGGGTTATAACTTCTTCTGAAGGGGAAATGAGGAGAATACATGCACTAGATCCATATTTTGATGAAGAGACATTGAAATACATCTTCCAAACCTTGTTTTGTTGACAATTCATTGGTTGATCTCTGGGTTGGCTGACATATATTTCAAGTTCATCATCATTTAAATGAAAAACAGATGCACCAATCCTATCCTAAACCGCATAAATGGGGTGATTTCTTGGGTTCTGATGATCGCTGACTATGTAGGCCAACCTTACCTCTTTGTATAGCCTCCTGTTCCCACCACCAAACACAGGAATGGTGGCATATGTGAGGTCCATTGGCAATTATCCTCCAACCTTCTTAGCCCAATTTCTGGATAATACCATGCCAAACTTTGGGGGGATGTCAGCCACCACAATTTCCATCACTACACTCTTCATGGGTAATTGTGCTAAAGAAACCACCATATCCTTTATCAATCCCGGGAATTTTAATTTCTTAGAATCAAAGGAGTATAGGTCTTGGTAAGGCTTGGTAATCTCCAGTCCTAGTTCTTCCAGAACAACTTTGGGCATGACATTGTGAGAGGATCTTGAGTCCATAAGATAGTTGTGCAGGATCTTATAATGGAAATTCAGAGACATATAAAAAGGACGAGAAGCATCAGATCCATTTTCAATGCGTTGACCCATAGTAATGGCTGGGTTTTCATCTTGTAGATTAATGACATTAGAAGATATGCTAGGAGGATTAGGTTGCTGAAATTTCATGATGGATTTCTTGAAAGGTTCATTTTTAACAATTCTGTCAAAGGGACAGGAATCTTTATTTTTCTCATCTCGTGTTCCAAGATGAAAGAGGTTGGTCGTTTATCAACTTCCTTTGTTTCAGGGGCAAGCGATTTTGATAGTGGAGATGGATGTGTTTTATATGTCATACCTTTATTTGGATTTGGCTTGGGAGGGGCTTCTGCTTGTTTTCGTTGATCAAAGGTGGTGGCCTTGGAAGCTCCATTTCTCGTCCTCAAATCATATTTCTTCTTGGGTTGACCTTTAATAAATCACTCTTCCCCTATCTGATCATCAAATTGATTTGACAATTGTGCTACCTCTTATTCTTGTTGTGTTAAGTGACTGGTATAATAATCTGTCTTGTTGAAAAGCTGTTACACATCAAAATTACTCACTTTGATAGTGTCACAAGTGTCGTCATTACAAGTGTCGCAAGTGTCACATTTTTCTCACAAGTGTTGCAAGTGTCAGGAAAAGTATACTGCCATAATGCCTATGTTGTGCCTGTAACGACATTGGAAATACACTTGAAACACATCAAACACTTGATTTGGAAGAAGAGAAATGGGTCAACAGAGTTATGTACCTCTTACCATTTGAAAGAACCATTGAATTTGAGTTTTTAGAGGGGAGAGCTCCCCTATACCTCTATTAGGAGTGTTGGCGCACCCCTATACACTATCTGGGAGCGTTATAACACTCCCTCTTCCATTTTGAAGGAGTGTTGATGCTGTTAGGAGTGTTGGCTCCCCCCTACACCTTACTAGGGAGCGCTATAATGCTCTGACAACCCTTTTGGAGGAGCGCTATCTATTCTGGGCAGCAATTGGTTTGTTGAGAAGAATGGGGGAAAGATATTTTCAATCTTTAAAGGTAGTTGGATTCGAATCCTCAATCAATCCATGATCTTAGGGAAGATCCCTAACTAAAGGAGGAAAATCCTCAACTTACCCTAAAGATATCTCAAGTGGTTGGGCCTCTCCAAGCCTATTTAAACATGCCTTCTCATGGTGAAAGGGGGAGGAGTTTGGAGGCATGAAACCTATGATCTCATAGGAAACACATAGTGAAGTGGAGGAGATTAATCAGTGAAGATATTATCATTCTGATCATGGGTATTTCGAAGAAAGGGTTAGACAAGGAGGACTTGATGAAGCTGTTGCACTCGCATCTATGGTTGTAAGTTTCCTTCGTCATTGTTCTCATTAATATGAAATGCTTGGCCTATTTCTTTCTAGTTTGTGTTTAATATCACATGAACTTGTCTATAATAGATAGGCCTATTTCAAGCTAATATCAATAGAGTAGGAAGTGGTTGTATATTTGTTTGTTTACAGGGTGTATCGAGGAGCAAAAGATTGGAGCTCAACTCGGACCGTGCAGGGACAAACGCCGGTAAAAGGTACTTATCTTATCCTTCCTCCTCACACATTAGTTTATATAGATATAAAAGGAAGTCAGTGACCATGATAAGCATATTCTATCTTAAGAGTTAAGAGTCTAACTCTCAAGAGGAGATCTCCCTGTCCGCAGGGAGATTTTCCTACAACAGAAACTGGCGACTCCACTGGGGACGAATCAAAACTTTTTAGTTTTGGTATTCCTCATAGACCTTGTCTTACCTTTTTTTGTTTTCATACCTTGTTCACCCCATATGTTTGATTTCATACATTGATTTACTCCTTACCCCATCACATGCATCTTGATTGACAA
Source organism: Picea engelmannii (assembly GCA_009831015.1). Classification (NCBI taxonomy): domain Eukaryota; kingdom Viridiplantae; phylum Streptophyta; class Pinopsida; order Pinales; family Pinaceae; genus Picea; species Picea engelmannii. The sequence continues at coordinate 401,251 of ML785932.1, forward strand.
AATTTGACTGAAATTTTTGGTTTTTGGGCAATTTTCTGAGTTTTTGAAGCCTGGCGCCCCTGTGCCTATGTTATCCCAATGCCAAAACTCCTTGGAAGTCTTAGACAGAGATTTATAACACTCTAGTTTCCCTTACACTAGAGCGCCAGCCTCTCCTTTGCAAAAATACCTTACAAAATTGCATTTTTTGAGGTCCAGACCCTGTTTTTTCACTTGATGAAGTTCTTTATGATTCAATGCTTCTCCCCATTGGCCTTTGACATCCTTCCTTCTGAGGAATAAGAACCTTGTTGTTCAGATTTTGTGGCCTTCTTCTTTATCTTTGAGTTTTTCTACTGTTGAGAGCTTGAAATCAATCCACTGCTTTCTTCTCTCCTTTTCAACTGAGCGGGAACTCTGGTGAAGGGCATCAGGAATATATGAGCCATCTTATCTGGTTCTTTGAGGTCATCGTTCTTAAACACCTCTCTTTTGTGTGAATTGTTTGATTTTTCTTTGTTATATTTTGTTTTTTGATTGCTTCTTGTTTCAATCATAGCAAGAGGGTGTGTGTCATTTGTGCGAAATCTGCTTATACTTGTTTGAATCTCTTTGATCTGAAAGGATAGTTAGTAAGAGAAGTTTTTTGCATTGAATCATCATTCGCATACAAACAAAAAAGATACATTTTAGTGATTGGTTGGTATATTAGAAGGCATTTTTGAAAATGTTTTAGCATTGCATTGTATTCGATTGACAACAAAATTGATTGAGGACATTCCATATTAGTGTTTGATAGTGAAAACGACTCTTTCTCCTTCCCTTAAATAGGCATTCATTGAAAATAAATGATTTCTTATCATATTTTATGCATATTTTTGGGAATTGAGTCATCATTTCATCAGTTTCACTTTCATATACCCTTTGAGTAAAGAACAACTGTAAAATGAACGCTAATTAAAAATTATCTAGAACATTTTTTGTTTCTAGGATATTCCACCAACAGTAGACTAGGGTTAGCACTTTGGATTAGGCTGTGAGTACAACTCTCCAAAGTTTTGAAAAAAAAAATTAGCATCCTGAGCTAGGGAGAGTCAAATCCAATTGTCATATTGGTTTTCTGGGATCCCCCTCTCACACAGGGGTTACACACGAGGTCACATTCAGGTGAATTATGGAGATTATCCCTCCGTGGTTCAACTGTTTGTAGTGGTCAGATCGTATATTGGGGGTCGCTTGGAGGTATACCCATGATTATGTGTGGGAGCCTCTCGGGTTGATTTCGGACTTGTTATCCTACCCATACGTTTCGGATTGGACTGTCGACTATAACTTCCCAAGGACACACTGTAGATTGGTGTCTTTAGTTTCCATAATATTTAGGTACTTACACAAGGTGACGGTGAAGGGAAGTCTCACTGTACCTGGAACAGACATTGGTCAAACTCACTTGGGCTCCTTGGAGGGTAAATCCATAATTACTTGTGGAAGCTTGCACCAAGGTGAAAGTCCATTAAGCAGATCGCCATTGTAACTATTCCACCATATCCTAGATCCTTCTCGACTTGATCATGCGACGTTGGATTTCATCACCAATTAGTACGTTCATCGAGAGAAGTTTTGTTTTCTTGGTTTATTCCTAGATTTTATTAGTGTGTGTTGTTTCTTTTTGTTAGCTGGCCCTAGATTTTCAGTGTGTTCTATTTTTCTCCACAATTGAGCCCATAGACGATAAAGGTCTTTGCCGATCACGTAGGATGAAAGGGATGCCTTCAGAAGGCTATCAACCCTTACCTCCTAAACCTCCAGAAGACAACTACCGTAGAGAGGTAGAAAATCAATCCGACGCTGGAAGTGCTATTGCTCCTTCGTTAGATAACTCAGAAGGAACTTTGGTCATGGTTGAAAATCCCACCACATATTTGTCGGTAACTCCTCTCGAACCACTTTTGGTTCATTTAGACTCCCTTGGGAACGTCATAGATGAAGAGATCCCACGATTACCGGAGATGATATTTATCGAAACATATATGGGATCCACGGAACCAATCTTTGGTGACGAGTATAGGACTCCTACGCATCCTAGCACCGCAATAGAAACCAATCCCACACCTGCTCAGTCTATATGGAGGACTTCATCAGCATGCGATCTCTATGAACATTTCAAATCCTTTCGACAACCATTTCGTCCTCATGAACCTCCTAGGGAAACAGGACCATCCAGTCAAACCATGGATCACCCAGTCGATCAGGTTACTAACCCTACTACTACACCAACACAAGTCCATCCTAATGTTGGACTCATCACCTCTACTCATCCCCAAAGCACTTCAATCTCTACCCCTGTTTCTACAATATTTTACTCTACAACTCCACATGTTCAACATGATCCTACTGGGACATATTCTCACCCAAGAGCGCAGACCCCTGCTGGCCAAACACAACCTTATGGAGGACTACCTTTCCATGGTGGGCTTACCCCTCCAAAGAGACAACCTCCTTTTCATGCTCCTCCTAGAGAGCAACCTCCATTTTCCAGTCATACCCCGATCATAAATCCACCACTGTTAGGGGGGAAACCCTCATTTGCTGGAAACCCTTCACAGTCCTGGGGAGTATCTCCAGGAGACACTTTTACTCAACCCCATGTTGGGGGGCACTCGCATAATAACCCACTAGGAGGAGTATCCAATCCTGTCCCTTCTGGAACATCTTACGGACAATCTTATCTGAGCGGCATCCCAAACACCACCTAGAGTTCTCCGGGACCACAGTCTTATCCTCCTCATGGGCCTCATGTGTATCCACCTCCAGGATATACTCCTTACCATTCTCAAGGGAAAACTGTTTATCCTCCTCACGGGAAAATAAATCACTCGGCCTATAATGTTCAGAACCCACCGGGTTATGCCAATGTTTCTCATGCACCATCGAATCCTTCTTATCCTGGCCAACAACAACCGTATGTAGGAGGACCTACTGGTTACAACTATCCACCCAACCCAGTTTATGGTCCTACTGGTGTTCCTATGTTGCACCAATATCATTCACAAATTAACCGATAGCTACCTTTCCTTGCGATTCTGGATCTCCCAGACTTGTCTCGATTAACTAATGATTCTATTTCTCATTCACCAGTTTGGCCAGTTATTCCATCTAAACTTCCTTCTGATATTTTGAAATTTGATGGAAACCCTGGCGAAGATCCGAACAACCATGTGATGACTTTCCATTTGTGGTGTTCATCAAACTCCCTCATGGATGATTCTGTATGTTTGAATCTTTTCCAGCGAATGCTTACCGGTTCGGAAGCAAAGTGGTATATTGAACTACCACATGATTCTTTTCATGATTTCAATTCCCTTGCCATGTCTTTCCTCACACGCTTTCAACTGCCTAATCGCTACGAGACGGGTACTGAACTCTTGACCTCCCTTCATCAAACTAACTCCATTCATACCTCTAACCATATTCATGAGTGGACGCGACGATGAAGGATGATCAAGGCAGTCATTCCTGGCATACTATTGGTGGAATGGTTTACTAAATCAATTTTACCCCCAATCGCTCGTGATGTTGTTATGGGTGGTGCGATCATAGAGGAACAAGCCATCGCTCGGGCTCAGTATTTAGATTTGGTTTATTCCCAATCTGGTACTTTGTATGATTTGCTTCTGAATGTTGCTTGAGCTAATACTGATCCATCTAAACCATCATCCTCATCTCATGCGGATGGTGTTATCAGTTCCGATAAAACTCAGTCTATTTCCCAATCGCTCGCACTCTCCTCTACCTCCCCTAAACCTCAGATCTCTGAGGTGAATGCAGTTCAATTTACCCCTTCACAACAATCCGGAGGTAAGAAGAAGACATAGAATAAATCAAAAAATAATAATGAAAAACCAAAAAATCAAACACCTTCTACCGAAAAGAAAACACAATGGAAACTGAAATTCCCGTGTATCATTTGTGGTGACGATTACTACACCGGAGACTGTCCACTTCGCAATGAAGTGGCCAAAATTTTCCAAGGAAAGTCATAACCCACTGTGCTTACTCAGCCTTTTCCACAACAACAATCCATGGTTGCTCAAACCCCCTCTCCTAGGGGCAGTTCTAGCAATCATGATGAGGCCTCGTTGAGTGCATATATTTATATGTTTAATGGGATCAATTTGACCACTCGCTCTAAGGCATACGACACACTAGGTAACACTGAAAAAGGAAAAGACACTAATGGTACTGGTACTTTACTGGATTCATCATCATCCTTCGTTAGTCTTCCATCGGTTAATCCTCCGTCTGGACCACTCCAGATTGAGAAACCCATGTTTGACTCTATTCTATGCCCTCCTAAGAGCACTATACGTAAAGATACCTTTAATCCTAGTTCACGTGCCACCCAAAACTACAACATTGTTGAAGATTTGGCTCAAGCACCGTGTGCTATGTCTGCATTAGAAGTTCTACAGCACTGCCTCAGTCAACGTAGAACGCTCTTGACCGCTCTTGGCACTGTTGATCCTAATTCAACCAATTAGATCATGTTTAACCTAGACAATTATGCGTCTCGACTCTCCCACCAACTTTCTTTCCAAGTTGATGTTGTTGTTCACAATCAACAAATCCATCGAACTATTCTGGATGAGGGAGCCTCGACTTGTGTCATGTCTTTGGCATTTTGGAAAAGTTTAAAATCACCAGCACTCAAAATATACCCAACGATGTTACGCACCTTCGACGGGCAAGGTCTTCATCCCCATGGGCTTTTACAATCCCTACCCATCCAATTGGGTGGAAAAACTGTTACTGTTGATGTCGAGGTGGTCGATGCTCCCCTCGATTACAATTTGTTACTTGGAATAATTTGGTTTTATGCTATGACTGTCGTTGCCTCATTGGTCTTTCGTTGTGTACAATTTCCTCACTAGGGAAAAATTGTCACTATTGATACTTAGATTTTTGCACGACCGATGCTCGTGTTCCCGCTACCAACAATATTCCTTTCTTGGGAGACCACAAGATCACGTATGAAAGTGTTGGTGTTGGCTTACTGAAATATTCTAGCCTCATGGGTACCTTTCCTACACCACTTCCACCGACTACACATCATATTGCCATCGTCGATATGATTTTGACCGCGACTTATCAATCTTTGGAATCATCTGACCCTTGGATTATACCTCATTTGTTAGAATTCGATGCAATAGGTGACACCGTGACACTTAGTCCAGCCAAAACGTCATATGTTTCTATCTAATCTGCTTCTCCCTCATCGGATGACCAACATCTATTGGCACCTGACAGTTCCTCAATGCAATCGTGGTTGAGTTCCTTGTCATCGACAATCGACTGCATTTCCCCAATTTTTCCCTTTGATGAATCTATTCTGGAAATTTTTCGCATTGACAAGTTACCTCGAGATAATAACCATCAATGATCCTCTTTTCTTCCCCCTTGTGAAGAAATTCGGGCAGATATACAGTCTATCTCCCCATCCTGGTGTTGATTTTTCACCATCTCCCATGATTTCAACTTCCGACGATTTGGATCCGGTAGTGGACATGGTGATTTCTTTGGTAGGATTATTGGAGCCTGATCTCCTTACTCCTATCGCGACCCTCGACATGCGTTCCTTCTTGATTGATTATCTTCCATCCAGCGAAGATCTCCTGGAGGCCATGACCGATTTTTGTCCCTTGACATGGTATCCTTCCAGAACATTCTTCTCTTGGAAGCCATGATCACAAAGCAGTTATGAGCATAATTTCTCTTCTCTATGGCAATCTCGTTAAAAAATGAAAAAGAGGCCCTGAGCATGGTTCTTTTCCTGTGTCAAGCTCTTTAAAAAATGAAACAATCACCTCTCTTGAACCTTCTTTTCATCCACCCTTCCCCTTTTTCTCATCTACTACAGAAATTGGTGACAACCTCAAAGTCAGTGAATGAATTGAAGCTTGGAGGGCATGTCTCCAGCCTTTGTTGATCATTCTGGAGTTAAGCCACTAGCTTTCATGTTGGGGGCATACCGAGCTTAGTCTTTGTTCTTTCTTGTGCTCGTAAATACATGAGAATGCATCCGGGTAGAATTTTATCTCTTTTTTGGACCTGTATGGATACATGAAAAAGGAACCCCCTAGAGTCTCCTTTAAGCTCTTTTCAGACTCTCTATACTTGAAAAGATTACCGAGTGATATTTCTTCCTTTCCCACTCATTCAAAGGTTTGAAAGGGCATCTTTCGAGTGATAATTTATCTCTTTTTCGTCCTCGCGAGACTAACATTACGAAAAAGGACAACACTGGATTCATCTTTAAGTTCTTTTCAGACTCTCTAAAGATAAAAAGATTGTCAAGCGACCTTGTTCTCTTCACGCTCGTTAAAGTATTTGAAGAAAACATCTATTGGGTGATAGTTTATCTCTTTTTCGGTCTCATCAGACTACTTTACGAAAAATGAACTAAGAGAGTTCTCTTTTAAGTGTTTTTCCAGAGTCTATAATCATGAAAAACCTTTGAGTTTCCTGTCTTTGGACTCGTTAAACAAACATCGACAGGCCCATATGAGATTGAACCCTTACTTCTTCCAGTTCATTAAACAAAGGAAGAGGGACTTATAGAAGGTGATTTATATCGAGCATGTGTTACCCTCCTCAAGCTCGTTAAACCGAAAAGAGGTACTTGTCTATCTGGATGGGGGAAAAAATTGAAAGAAGTAAGCCAAGCAGTTTTTTAGAACATTACCAAGTAACTCTTAGAGTCGCCCTTGAACACGACACTTTGTCTTTGTGCACATCTTAATCTACTGAACCTATGCAATGAACCAATCCTCTAAGTTTTTATTACTCCTTTGGGTCACCCGACGAAAGTCACAGTATCCATTACATCATTGTGTTTTGGTCCATGTCATGTTTCTGCTGTTGTGCCTCAGTGTTCAAGGGAAGTATCTGCCTCAAGAGTCAGCCATCACAAATATCTTGTCTCAATACCTGTGTCAGTCCATGTTCATTTGATCTACCAATTACATCTATGTGTCTGTTTCGTGTCGTTGAAGGGCGATACATCAAGGACCTCCTTCGACAAGTCTATTCCTGTCGACTTCAACACATTATCCATAGACTAGACTTAGAAATCAATTAGTACTTTGGGACCTGCATGCCTCAATGCTAGGCTTCCTCACATTCAATAGTGGGTTTACATCATTGACCTCTGATCGTATGATTCCATGGATGTTCAACTTCATCTCATCCATTCACATTAGTTGGAATGTACTAGAGTACCTTGGGAATCATTGACATTAATGATGATTTCCCTCGCGCTTGTTAATGGTTTACATCATTGACCGGTAATCAAGTGGTTTCTTCCGTGTTCGACATCAGGAAATCTATTCACATGGTTAGATTCGTACTACATTGAGATCAGTAAGAAGACCCTGGGTTCATTCATACTCTTATATGTACTTTTCCCAGGTTGCGAAGGAGTTTCTTTTGAACAATGACACATATACCGTTACATAGATCCACTTTGTATTGGTCATGGCTATTTCTTGTCATCTCGTAGATCCACTATGTATTCTTCATGGATATGATCATTTCAGGTCATAAGAGTATAGATCCACACTATATCCTCGGTGGATATACCTTTTATCAATACAATTATGGATCCGCAGTGTATTTTATGGCAGCCATATCTTGCAAGTCTTGATCACCCAAGCATAGATATGCCTGCCTTGGGTCGGAAACATGTCATAATGTTTGTTGGATGCTTGTGTGCAGCTTCTGTCAGGTTCTCCACGTCGATACCCTTGCTTGAAAGTCTACAAAGAATTTCATTTATCAGTTCTCATCTTCTAACTTCATACTTTGGGGGGCAATCTGTTACACATCAAAATTACTCACTTTGATAGTGTTGCAAGTGTCGTCATTACAAGTGTCGCAAGTGTCACATTTTGATCACAAGTGTTGCAAGTGTTAGGAAACGTATACTGCCATAATTCTTATGTTGTGCCTATAACGACATCAGAAAGACACTTGAAACACATCAAACACTTGATTTGGAAGAAGAGAAATGGGTCAACAGAGTTATGCACCTCTTACCATTTGAAATAACCATTGAATTTGAGTTTTTAGAGGAGAGCACTCCCCTATACCTCTGTTAGGAGTGCCGACACCCCCCTATACACTATTTGGGAGAATTATAACACTCCCTCTTCCATTTTGAAGGAGCGTTGATGCTGTTAGGAGTGTTGGCATCCCCCTATACCTTACTAGGGATCATTATAACGCTCTGACAACCCTTTTGGAGGAGCGCTATCTATTCTGGGCAGTAGTTGGTTTGTTGAGAAGAATGGGGGAAAGATCTTTTCAATCTTTGAAAGCAGTTGGATTCGAATCCTCAATCAAGCCATGATCTTAGGGAAGATCCCTAACTAAAGGAGGAAAATCCTCAACTTACCCTAAAGATATCTCAAGTGGTTGGGCCTCTCCAAGCCTATTTAAACAGGCCTTCTCATGGTGAAAGGGGGAGGATTTTGGAGGCATGAAACCTATGATCTCATAGGAAACACACAGTGAAGTGGAGGAGAATAATCAGTGAAGATATTGTCATTTTGATCGTGGGTTTTTCGAAGCAAGGGTTAGACAAGGAGGACTTGATGAAGCTGCTGCACTCGCATCTACGGTTGTAAGTTTCCTTCGTCATTGTTCTCATTAATATGACATGCTTGGCCCGTTTCTTTCTAGTTTGTGTTTAATCTCACATGAACTTGTCTCTAATAGATAGGTCTATTTCAAGCTAATCTCAATAGAGTAGGAAGTGGTTGTATCTTTTTTTGTCTACAGGGCGTATCGAGGAGCGAAAGATTGGAGCTCAACTCGGACCATGCAGGAACAAACACCGGTAAAAGGTACTTCTCTTCTCTTTCCTCCTCACACATTAGTTTATATAGATCTAAAAGGAAGTCAGTGACCACGATAAGCATCTTTTGTCTTAAGAGTTAAGATTCTAACTCTCAAGAGGAGATCTACCTGTCTACAGGGAGATTTTTCTACAACAAAAGCATAGTAATATCATCCACAACATCATTGTTTGCATCTATCTCGTCAATCTGATTATTTTGGAAAGGGGCAAATACCCTTTTATCATCAACATTTCTCCTTTCTCTTCGCATTACTTGAGGAGAATCATTAGGCCTTATGAATTGGTTCTGATTTCTATTACCTACTGCTTGAAAACTTTTGTTTGGTTGTTTGGATTCCCATTTTAGATTAGCTATCTCAGAAGTGAGATCCTTCAAAGTCTTAGTCATCTCTTCAAGTTTGGGATCAGATGTAGTTGGTTTAGACGAGGTAGGGGCATCCTCTCTCTATTTTTTTTTTCTCTTTATTAGATCTAGTCATTAATCTGTCTGATGCCAAAATATTAGATTCAACTTCAATGGCTACTTCATGCATACATAACAATGTGGTTGATATTATCTCTCTTAGGAGGAGGGAGAATTATGCATCAAATGAATTAGCATAAGTGATCTTGGCAGAGGCTTCAGTTGGTTTGATTTCATCTGGGATTCTACCATACATTTTATTGAATCTCTTAGTGAAGTCTGAAATAGATTCACCATTTGTTCACTTTGGAGCCCCAAATTTAGTGACGTAATAGAAATAGTCTCTTCTATCTCCCCATTTCTTTATAAAATCTTCATATAACGCCTCAATATCTACAATGGAGGTTGGAGGAAGACTTCTGAACCATTTTCTGACCTCCCCATCTAGACTATGTACAAACAACCTCATCCACACATCTGAATAATCAATGTTAAAGTTGTCTGGAAAACTGTAAAAGGATACCATATGTTCTTCAACAATTATTTCACCTTCCCCATTATATCTTGGAAGATGTTTCATGTAATCTGTGGTTGGGAGTGCATGTAAAACTATAGGTAGCACTAAGGGTGCATATCTGGCAACAATTATTACACCCATCCTATTAATGGCCATGGCTTGAACAATAGGAATATGCAAATTTATGGGAGATACAGGAGTGGATATAGGACTAGATGTTGAACTAGAATCAAGAGTAGGAGATTTCTGAGCCCCTTTGGAATTATGATTCTCAGGGCTAGCAAATTCAAGCTACTTGTGATGATGGTTTGATGTATCTTTTTGGTGTGCAACTTTTACCTTAAGGGGAGAAGTGTATCTCTGAGATACAATAGATTTACTTAGTTGAATTTCTATCTTAGAGCCCATTGTGTTATTCTCAAGGTTAGAATCAACCTTCTTGGCTTTGCTATTTTCATATTTGGATCTGTTGAATCCCTTTCTGGGTGCCATTATTTCTTCTTTAGATTTTACTCAGTGAAGTCGCCAAGTGAAAGATGGAAGTCAATTTGTGTCTGATATTTGTTCACCATCAAAGGTTAGAGATGATCAATTGTTGTTCTTCCAAGGAAAGATATTTTGTTAGTTCGTTCCCCGACAACGGTTCCAGAAGATGTTTTTCCTAAGGTATGCACCTGACTGCTAAAGGGAAAAGATAGGCCACCTAGGCCACCTATCAGTTTAGAATGATTTCTTCTTTTAACTTTTTTGTTAGTTGGTTAGAGGGTTATTCTATTAAGACAAAGGCAATGTTGGGTTGGAAAAACAATATGGATGAGGTCCCTCCTTGGCTGATGGCACACTAATGACAGACCAGTGAAATATTATAAAATAGAGGGAAACAACAAACTACTCAATGAATAATCCACTGCAAGAAGTTCAATACTTAAAATATCATTTCAAGACATAAAACATGTATCAAAACACAATAACTCCCACAGGTTGCAGAAAACAAATCTTCACCAAAGAATTAGCTATTTGACAGGTTGCATATCAGCAAAAATAAGTCATACAATAGCTGAAAGGAAATGAAATGTAAGTTGCACAAATAAAAAACTGTATTCAGGATAAGAATGAAAACATATGAAGAGTTGAAAAAAACACTGTCATGAAGAGTATGTTCACCAGGTAGACAGCTTTAATCCATGCATAAAACGGGTCCAACCAGTCTGTGGTATTTCTATTCTTTCCTCAAAAAATCCGACCTCTACAATATCCAAAAACTAACTATTTAAAAGAGTTGAAAAGCCTCTCATCTTTAGGGGACCGAGACCTCAATTTAGGGAACTGTCCATAAATCAAATAATTAACTTCACTAAGACACTGGACTTAATCAATAAGAGTGGTTCTTAGCACACACAAAATACCATTCTTGCATCTAATCTAGGAAAATGATGGACTTAATCAAATAAAACTACTACTATCTCTGTGACAGAACTGATGCATGTGATGGAGGAACTGAGTGGCTGAAAATAGGCCTTGAAGTGACATATCAGAGATCTATGTTGAATAAAGTCATGTCTGGGAGTTGTTGGAGGCCACTGGAGATAACCAACTGCATGCGCAGAGCTTGTTGAAGTGTTTCTGGAACTAATATGTGTCGACGTGTGACTAAGACTTAGCTCTCTATCTATGCCTGAGATTTCGGAAGCCAAACGCACTCTGTATTGACCCCGTTAGATGCTATCTTTACCTGTGAAATAGCTTCACTGGAATGGTTGTTGGCTCATCAGGCATGAGGGGAGACGTGGGGGTGAGCATCTAATCGAGAGACAGGATGAATGGATGCGAGGGTAGATGACGTGTGAAGACAGGTGTTGAAGTGAAAGGAGGTGTGGATAATATGGAGGTATCGAGAGTATGGAGTCAGTGATGGGTAGTGAAGCATACATGTGGAAAAAGGTGAGAGGGGGCGGTATTGAAAAACAACCCGGGAGGAACTCGGAGGGGGGTAGGCGGTAAGAGGATTAGAGAGGGGGGTCCAATTTCTTGAGGATTCGCCATGTTAGGTAGGGTTCACGATGGGGAAACTACTTACTCAGACCCCCTCACCCCCATCGTTAAAGGTAGAATGGTCGATGGAGTCTGAGTTGCGACAAGGACCGTTGATCTAGAGAGGTAGGCCACCGACAATGGATATCAGCGTGAGGGTTAATGGAGGACAAGTGTCAGGTGGTGATTGGAGCGAGAGTAGTGAGTGGGATAAGTGGAGAACAGGTGGTGAAATTCGAGAGGGGGTGTTCATTTGATGTCATTGAAGAATGTGATTGCAGGAGCTATTGAGGGTGGTTTGGATCCATATCGGCTTTGGTCCCGCAATACCCCATAAGATACCATGCACCCTTCCAACAATACCACGGTTTAAATTACGGGACCACTCTAGAAAATTGACGTCTAGGCAGTTTTCATTCCCGCAATGAAGTATGGTCGTCGATTTGATTACGCTCTAAGATATTGGTGACATTCACCTTTTGTAAGGATTAATGGTTTAGGTTGATTTGAGAGCAACAGTCCCTGCTCACTTCAGGAGTCCAAGCTTCGAGACTTCAAGAGTTTATGAATGTTAGGCTTGGAAATATCCTAGAGGAAAATTGTCGAAGTGATGTCGTGTCCTGACGTCATATGACATCACGGATGCTAATGTGTCTTGAAAAGAAAGGTGACATGTGTCACGCGGAAATTGGTGAATGAAACAGCCAAATGACCTGGGATGAATTCCATGTGTCATGACTCATGAGTGTGCCACGTGTCTCGAATGCTAGTTTTTACATGCTTCGGGACTTCGGCTCTCCTAGTCTTCGGCATTCGAAATATCCCAGAGGAAAATCCCCCAAGTGAATGATCCACTGTTTCGTGTCATGTCTGAGGAATGGTCCAAATTTACTTCAGAAATCCGGGCTTTGGGAGTTCAGGAGTTTATGATTGTTATGCTCAGAAAAATCCCGAAGGAAAATCTCTGAACTGGATGATCTTCTTCCATGTGTCCTTGTCGATGGATGGTCGAGATTCACTTCGGATGTTCGGGCTTCGGGAGTTTTGAATGTTTTTTCTTTGAAATATCCTCAAGGAAAAATCACCGAAGTGGATGATCTGCTTCCACATGTCCTTGCCGATGGATGGTCCAGATTCACTTTGGATGTTTGGGCTTCAGAATTTTCGAATGTTCATTCTTTGAAATCTCTCGAAGGAAAAATTGTCGAAGTGGATGATCTACTTCCATGTGTTCTTGTCGATTGATGGTCCATATTCACTTCAAACATTTGGGATTTATATGACTCTTGGTTTTAAACACCCCGTGATTCTACACCCTGAATGGGCGACAATTGCTAATATGATTTTCCCTAATGGATCTCCACCATTGAAAATTAACCAGTCTGTTCCCATAGTGTGAGCCTGAAATTTGCTGCTATGGATTGTTGTGTCATGTGCATGGGTATTTCCTGTGCATAGAAAAGGATTGGTATACCTGTGGTGAGCTCAATCAATGGTGCACGTGATTAAAAGAATTCCAAAAAAAATATGACATGTATTTTATCATTCCAGAAAAATAGAAACAAAAAAGCATGAAGACTCAAAAATGAATAAGGGGCATGACACGCAGTAGTGCGAAACTGACTTAACCAATGACAAAAAGGAAAAATTGATGAAGTCATAGGGAGGAAGAGAAGAGAGTCAGGGGATGCATACCTAGTTTACAATGTTAATGTTTATGTCATTATTATAGTTCTTTGCATTTCAATAGATAACAACAATATAAGAACAAGATCACTGAGAAATACACATTCACAAGAGACACAACATTTATCCTGGGAAACACTTTAGGGGAAGAAAACCCAACAAAACTTCCTTATCATAGATTGCCAATGCAATGTCAAGAGATAACTCAAACTAATACATAAAGTCTTGTCCAAAAGATGTGCCACTCTTCTCTCTCTCTCCAACTGGTAAGTCGAAACTTTCTTCTCAGAATGAGAAATTGAGTTGTGTGTCAAAGTGAGGCACTAGCCTCTCCATATATTCAAGTCTGGCATGTGTGAGGTGTCCCTTCACTTGTAGGGTCAACTTCTCAATCTGGGTGGGTAAACCCACCTTTATTATATTTCTGGGTCTCAATAATAACTGTTGGGGCCAACTTCTTATTCTTCCTATTATAATTCTCTGTTGACCAATCCACAAAAGGGGATTTGTTCCTAATACAATAACCGACATGATCAATCCACAATGGGGATTGATCCTATGAATACTATATCAATAATAATAAGAATACTCTTTGCAGTTACATTATTTCAACACTCCCCATTAACAAGAAGGGTATTCTTCAGCAACATCAGGTGAGAGAGGTATGCATCATCAGTGGCATCAGGAGGACAGTATTGTTAATATCATCTTGGAACATTGGTTGGCATGTCTATGAGTCATCGGAAGTTTTATTCATCGGCAGCATCGTCATTCTCAAAGGAATGTCATCATCATATGAATCAATATGTATTAGTATAAAAACTAATACCTCATCACAACACTAGGCTGGACCATCACAATACTTGACTGGCTCTATGTCACAACTGTTAAGTTGGTAGCTCAGTGCAAGTCACATCTTTCTTTACGTCTAACAACTAGGTCAGAAGAAAGGTATACATCATCTTGCTTTGTGTCTAACAACTGGGTCAGAAGCAAGGAACACATCTTTCTTTACGTCTAACAACTGGGTCAGAAGCAAGGAACACATCATCATCTTGCTTTACATCTAACAGTGAGGTTAAAAGCAAGGAATCATCTTGCTTTATGTCTAACAACTAGGTCAAAAGAAAGGAATAGATCATCATATTTATTTATGTCTAATAGCGAGGTCAGAAGCAAGGAATCATCTTGCTTTATGTCTAATAGCAAGGTCATAAGCAAGGAATCACACATCATCTTGCTTTACGTCTAACAATGAGGTAAGAAGCAAGGAATCATCTTGCTTTACATCTAACAGGGAGGTCAGAAGAAAAGAATCACACATCATCTTGCTTTACGTCTAACAGTGAGGTCAGAAGCAAGGAATCATCTTGCTTTAAGTCTAACAGTGAGGTTAGAAGCAAGGAATCATCTTGCTTTACATCTAACAGCGATGTCAGAAGCAAGAAATCACACATCATCTTGCTTTACGTCTAACAGTGAGGTCAAAAGAAAGGGATCATCTTGCTTTACATCTAACAATGAGGTCAGAAGCAAGGAATCATATATACTCCCCCTTTCAGGGAGGGTCCTTTGGGACTATACCAAGCTTATCTCGAAAGTGTTCAAACTTTACACGATATAGAGGTTTGGTCAAGACATCAACAACCTATTCATCCGTGCTAACATACAGGAGCTTCAAGGCTCCTCTCTGCACCATGTGACAGATGTAATGATAGTGAATCTCTATGTGCTTCGAACTATCATGGAATACAGGGTTCTCTGTCATCTTTATACATCTCTGGCTGTCACATAGGATCATGGTTTCTTCCATCTCTAAGTCAAACAGGTCGGTCAACAACTTTCGAATCCATATCACTTCACAGCTAGCAGAACATGTGGCAATGTACTCTTCTTCTGATGTGCTGAGAGCAATACTGGATTGCTTCCTACTCTGCCACAAGATCATGGTTGATCCCAAACTAAAATAGCATCAGGAAGTGCTTTTTCTGTCAGCAATGCTTCCTGCCCAATCTAAATCAGTGTAACCACTCAATGTGAAATTATGATCTCCATCATAGCTAAGACCATAATCTATTGTACCTTTAAGGTACCTCATCACGTGTTTTGCAACCATTAGGTGAACATGTCTGGGTTATACCAAGAACTGACTCAAGGTGTTCACGAAAAAACAAATGTCTGGTATGGTGTTCGTCAGATACATCAACGATCCAATAATCTATCTGTACAGTGTGGCATCTATCAAGTCTGACGAATTATCGACCAGTAGCTTCAGCTTCGCTTCCGTGGGTGTATTCATGGGCTTACATTCCATCATGTCAAATCTCTTCATGATTTCAATTGTGTACTTCCCTTGGTTAAGGAAGATGCTTTATGGACTCTTCCATACCTCAAGACCTAAGAAATAATGCATTAGGCCAAGGTCTTTCATTTCAAATTCTGTTGCAAGTCTCTTCTTATATTCAACGATGATCTTTTCTTCTTCAGTTAAGAATAAGTCATCCACATATAGTAGTAACATTACTGGTTCATTATACATAATTTTGAAGTAGAGATTCGAGTATTCTTTACTCTTGGTAAAGCCTAAGCTCATCAAGAAATTGTCTATACGGCCATACCAAGCTCTAGGAGCTTGCTTCAATTCATATAAGGCTTTCTTCAATCTACAGACATGAGACTTCCTGTCTTCAACCTCAAATCCTTGGGGTTTATCTATATACACTTCCTCTTCGATAACACCATTCAAGAAAGTTGTCTTCACGTCCATCTAGTTCAACTTCCATTTCATCTTAGCTGCAAGAGCTATGATGGTTCTAATTGAAGTGTATCTGGCTACTGGAGCGAATGTCTCTTCATAGTCAATGTCTTCTTTCTGGGAAAATCCACGAGCGACAAATCTTGCTTTATATTTCTCAATACTTCCATCAGCAGCATGTTTTATTTTGAAGAGCCATTTTGATGATACGACATCCTTACTTTTTGGTCTGGGAACTATTTCCCATACATCATTCTTTATTATAGATTGGTATTCCTCAGTCATGGAATCTTCCCATTCCTTCTTTTGAATGGCTTCTTCAAAGCAGGTAGGCTCCTCATCTAGTAAATTACACATCAAAGACGTGTAATTGGAGAATGGATTTAGTCTTTTTACCTTTCTCGAGGTTCCTTATGGAACACCAGACTTCTCTCCATATTGAATAATATCTCTTGCCCAAGAAGGATTTCTTTTATGGGAGAAGGTCATTTGACGAGGTTTTTTAACTTCTGTTATATCATGGTCTTCAGGATTTTCCTCATTAGGGGAAGTTATGACTTCCCTCACTGGTTCTGCAGTTCTGGGAACTTCCCTCACGAATTCTGCAATCTTGGGAATTTCGGGTTCCTCTTCATATACTTCTTCAAGCTGGCATCTTCTTGATTTCTTAAGTACTACTTCTTCATCAAAGGTCACATCCCTGCTGATCTCAATGTGGTGGTGACTTGGTATGTAGATTCTGAATACCTTGGAGACCTCATAGTATCCCATAAATATTCCCTTCTTTCCGAAGGGTTCCAGCTTGTTTCTTTTCTCTTTCGGAATGTGTATGAAAATTGGGCAGCCAAATATTTTGAGATGGCTTACCTCTGGCTTCTTTTCGGTGAACATATCTTCCGAGGTCTTGAACCCAAGTGCGTTATGGGATAATCGATTTTGCACATAAACAACTTCCATTGCTACTTCTGCCCATAAGCACATAAGAAGGTCTTGATCATGAATCATGGTCTTTACAACTTCCATAATTGTTATGTTCTTCATTTCAGCTACACCGTTTTGTTGGGGATTATAGGGAGTAGTGAGTTCCCTCTTGATCCCAACATATTTGAAGAAGTTCAAGAAATCTTTTGAGGTATATTCTCCTCCATTATCTGACCTAAGTATCTTAATCTTCCTTTCAGAAAGATTCTCTATCAAGGCTTTGAATTCCTTGAATTTGCTGAATACTTCATCTTTAGATTTCAAGAAATATATCCAGGTCTTGCGAGAATAGTCATCAATGAATGATACATAGTATACATACCCACTAATGGAGGATGATGGAATTGGGCCACACACATTTGAATGAATGAGTTCTAGTACTCCTTCTTCTTTGCTATCCCTTTTTGGAAAAGGGTTCTTGATATTCTTCCCTTGCGCACATCCATTGCATATGCCTTCTTGATCAACCTTGAGTTCTGGTAAACATGTGACAGCTTTGCAGATGTATGGTAGTGCCTTGTAGTTGATGTGGGCCAATATTCTATGCCAAAGTTCGCATGAGTTTTCAATAGCATGGGTCATGACAGTCTCTGGGTGACCCTTTAGCTTGTATAGGCCATTTTCTTCATTTCCAATGACGATTGCTTCTTTTATGGTTTCTCCTCTAGCGCACATAAGAACTTCTCCATCTATGAAGGAAAATATATATCCTTTATTATCTAAAGCTGATATGGAAAGTAAGTTCTTCTTCAATCTTGGTACATAGAGTATGTCCTTCATCGTTATTGAGTTTTCTAAATCTAGCTTGTAGTTTGATTCTCCCACTCCTTTGATGGGATATTGGTAATCATCTCCAAGTGTCACTTTCTGAGAAAACTTCTTTTTTGAAATACAAGAGAGAGTACTTCTCTTACCCGTCATGTGCTTTGATGCACCACTATCAATGAGCCATGTGTCCTCTCCTAGTGTTACCGATCCTGAGAGGGCCGAGATCAAGACATGGTCCTTGATCATCTTTGTAGGTGGCTCTTCATATTCGACTATGTGGGCATGTTGCCTCTTATTATTCCTCTTGTATTCTTCTCATCTGACTGGAAAATAATTCACCTTGTGTCCCATCTTATCACAATGATAGCATTGTATGGATGAGAGATCTCTTCCCTTGCGTTGTCCTTTCTTCTGAAAACTTCTTGGATGAGATTCTTTGTTATTGAATTTGTTTGATGGTTGAGGCTCTCTATGAGTTTCC
>ML785932.1:429817-444813 GCA_009831015.1 Picea engelmannii
TCACACACTCAAACACTCATTTCCATCCCTCCTCTCTTTCTTTTGCTTCCCCCCTCTCACACTCACACATTCTCTCTCCACACCCCTCATGTCTCTCTCTCTTCCCCTCCCTCCCACTATCTATCCTCTCTTTCTCTCATACATATGCCACCTCTTTCTCTCTCTCTCTCTTTTTTTAGCCTCACTCTCACTCTCTCTTTTCCCCCTTTCTATCTCCCTACCTCCTTCTCTTTACCCCCAGTTATACCTCTCTCTCTCATTTTCCATCAAAAGTAAAGACAGGTCTCACAAAAAATAAATGATATGTGAAACAAAGAAATGTAACCTCACCTATAAGGAGAGTGTTGATTTTTTCTTCTTCTTCCAATGGAGTACTTCTATGAACATGACCATGACCTAGGCCATGAACTAGACCTAAACCATGACCTATAGCCCCTTAGCTCCAGATAAGCTTACACACAACCTATAGTCTACCATTAACCCCCTCCAAACCCAAGCCTTAAGTGCAATATGCCTATAACACTTGTTTAATAATGATATTTTATGGATATCATCATTCACCTACGGTTTAATAATGATTTCACATGGTTTAATGATGATTATGGTACATTGACTCTACTTTTTTATTATAATATAAGCATAATCATTTAGTGGATTCGATATTCTTTATTCACAATAAGTTTTCGATTCCCTCTCTATATCCCCCCTCTTTGACTCTCTCCCTCTCTCTCTATCTCTCCCTCCTCCCTCCCTCCCTCCCACTATCTCTCATACATCTACCACCTATTTCTATATATCTCTGTGTTGTTAGTCTCACTCCCTCTCTCTCTCTCTACCCCCTCCCTCTGTTGATTAATTGGGTTGGTTGTCATTGATGTCAACCCTTCAAGAAAGTTTAGTAGCGAATTTCAGTAGCACAAAGGTTTGGGTAATGGACCCAAGTTTTTTTGATGGATAACGATATGGTTTTTGATATATTTTTAGGTAAGGCAATTCTAGATGGATATTACATATCTTGCCATTTCTAGTGTTATGTGGAACGTCACATAACTCCTGACGGTTAGAGAGTTATGGCCATGTGAAGTTGGAGAACCCTCATGAGTCATCTAGAAGCCCCAAAAGGTCAAAGTAGTCAAAGTGGTTGCAAAGAAGAAACTATTTAAATAATAAATTCAAGTGATGAGTGCATTATAAGTCAAAGTGTATACAAAATAAATTATTTAAATCATAAAGCTAATGGAGAAATTACTAAGTGGACAAGTGGTTAGAAGTGGGTTAGCCCTAAAATAAGGAAAGTGGTTTAAAAGATTTTAGAAGGTAAATAATAAAGTGAAGTGATGAGTGTACTGTGATATCCCAAAAAATAAAATAATTTTGAAATTTAAATTTGCTAGAAATTTATTTCTATTTTTAGTAAATTCGAATTTGGAAATCTTTTGCCATTTATGGCAATTTCGAATTTCGAGTTTGATATTTGTAATTAATTATTATGGCTGTTGGGAAGAGTTATGATTGGACTCAACTAACTCTTTGACTATGACACTTGTATATATATTAATTGCAGGAGGACAAATGGAACAACCATGTTAAAATCAGTTGACCATGACTCCATGAGTGGGGAACAAGTTGGAACTACCTCTTGGTTGATTATTACAAGTGGATAATCAGAGATTTGGCCATTGGAAGCCCCTGAAAATCAGGGATTTAGAAAGATGTGAAAATCCCCTCTAAGGGAGGGAAAAAGACCTGCAAAAAATTGATAAATAGCATATGCAAGGAGGCAGGACGTTGGCAAGTATGCTGGGGAATTTTTTTTTTGAGCTCTCTTCTTGTTATGAACACTACGGATTGAGTGTGAGGCAAGAGGAGTCTGCTGAAACATATTTTCCTTGCTGATATGAGCACTGCTGAGTAAGTGTGAGGCAAGAGGATAACTACTAGAATTGAAGGACATTGCTGAGGAAGAGTTTTGAGTTATCCCTCATGGACTCATGGTCAGGCTAGGGAGTGAACTGGGCAATGAAGTGCTTTGGCTGGCCTGTTCTACAGTTGGGAGGAACGTGGTTGTTCCCTTTGTCTTCTCACGATCTGGTTCAGATATGTTTCTCTACTCCTTTTTTGTTTGAATGATTTTATATCTGATGCAATGTATTTGTTAAATCAGAACTAAAATGATTTCCATTTTTTGTTCGATTGATTTGATATCTGATGTCATGTATTTATTAAATCTGAACGAACGATAGAATTGGCCTTTTATTTTTTATGATAGTTGAAAGGATTTATGCATGGTTAAATTCTGGAAGAAATCTCCTATAAATTAGATTCATTGTTATTTTTCTTTCTTTATTTGTTGTTTGAGTGAAATCAATGTTGAGATTGACATATTGGGAGTGAAGGTTATGCTGTAATTTCATTAATCTAACTGTATGAATAATGTTGGGAATGACATTCTGAGTGTTGTAAACTATGCCACCTTTTCCTTTCCATTAAACAGACTGCGTAGAGACAGATCTGTAGCTAAGGTAGGAAGATATTATACCAGTTTTCCCTTATACTTCATTAACCTAACCCATATAAAGGTATCTCGAACAAGAGAATACAAAAATAGAAAATCATACTATAATTTGCAATGACAGATCTATTATATGAACTACTTTAACAGTAAAGGAACCGGATGCACCCTTGCTTATTACGAAAATTTCCTTTGCCCAAGGTTGTACCAATTCGGCTATTCATATTTAGACTTTCCTATTTTAATAACAATGGACAAACAAAAAAAATAAAATAAGAAGTGTCGAATCACGAAATACGAAAGGACTGTGGGCCCAACATTTTAGGATTTCGGGGTTTTCGAACACCTAATGCATAAACAAAAATGAAACAAGAAGTGCTGAATCGCGAAATGCGAAAGGGATGTGGGCCCAACATTTCGGGATTTCGGGGTTAGTAAAGAAAAGGAACTCCGCGCATGTGTAATAAGCAAATCCCGAATGCCGAAATATCAACTTTGTATTTTATCTTCTTTTAAAATATGCTCAGTCTTTTTTTGAATGATTCATGTATCTTATTTTATGCGTCTAATTGTGCTCAGTTCAAATAATTTCCATGGATGACATCTATTGATTGTAAGAATTTTATGTTCAAAGACTAAATTCTGGGAATGGTTCCTCCTGAAACAAAATGCTAGACAAATATATCTACATATGAACTTGAAAGAACAGATCCACCTATAGGAGCATATTTAACTTTGAAATCAAAATTCTAGGTAGGATTGTCTATGTATAGATGAGCTTGAAAGGTACTGATCTATTTATAGGCATATGTGTACTTATTTAATTGAAGTTCTAGCAAATCTAGCTTTGAATAATTGAATTGGAGGAAGCCTGTACATATAGTACTTCGGGGTTTCGAGGTTTCGCAATTCGAGATTTTGCAACTCTGGTGGCAACAATACTAGGCCCTTCGAACTCCCGGGTCTCGAAATGCCGAAAAGGGCTTAATAGGTTTTGGCTCCTCCTTTACCCCCCATACATATGATCACGCCCGATCACCTGGGGCTAACTCCATAGAGCACATCGGGGTTTCGCGTACCGGGATTTCGCGACTTGTGAAAACAAGGGCTCTTGCCTTTGGGTTTTCCGGGTGCCGAAATGATGAAACCTATTCATGCTAAACCGATTCAGGGTTTCGTGTATTGGGATTTCGTGACTTGCGAAAATGAGGAGTCTTGACCTTTGGTTTCCCGGGTGTTGAAACGCCGACCGACAGCCATGTGTTCCTCCGATGGACGGCTGCAACCTTTAGCCATGATCAATAGTTTTGATCCTTTCGGGATGATCAACGGTCATGATCAAATCTCGGCTTTCTCCTTTTCAGAATTTGGGAGAGTCTTCACTCCCTTGCATGCACCAGGTTTAAACCTCGTGCATCTTTTCTGGATCTGACGACTCTCGCAGTTTTGGCACTTCTCCCCGAAGTGTCTCCACCGTTCATTTTAGTTGTTCTCCTGCGCATCCTCCTAGAGGTTAAACATTGTGCACCCAGATCCTTTCTCCAACTGATCTAATGACAGTTGTGCTCCCACCTGAGCTTTATCTCTCTGAGCTCTCAAAGGTTCCTTTGACCTAAGCTTAGATACTGCTTAAATACACATAAGCATGTTAGAGTAGTATGAGAATTAAGGGAAGTGATAGAATTATGGAATAATTTATCCATATAAGTTTGTTTGTTCATAGTAAAATTGACTAGCGTAATAATGGCATTATGGATAGAAATGAATGTTACCTTCTCTTAAATTTTAAGCTTAAACGGAATTGAATTATGTCATAGAATTATTTTTTTTTATGGTGAATTTTAGGTACATTACATATGGTATCAGAGAAAAAGTTACAACATTGGGCCTGAACAGGGCCACATTAATTGCTTAGTATATATTCTGATTTATGAAAAAACTAATAAATCTTGTGGTTACAAACATAAATCCTTTTTGTTTTGTGTTGATTATGGCATCCCAAGAAGGTGCAAAAATTAGGATGGAAGGGAATCCGCAGCAAGGACCTCTTGGAGATCCAAGATAGAATAGTGATGGAAGCTTACCCACAGAGGTGTTGGAAACAATGAGGAATCTTTTTGTTGAACTATAGGTTTTCAAGGTCAACAATGAAAAAATGAAGAAACCACAGCAGGAACAACAAGAGATAAATGAAGTCCTATTGCGGAGTATAGTAACCAAGAAAATCCCAAAAGATGATAAACATGATGACGAGGTCAGCAAAAGGGCCTCCAAGAATTCTGGTGTGGAAACATAAAAAGAAGATAGTTCGTCTGAAGGGACACCTTCCGCTGAAGACAAAACCATACCAAACAGAAAAAGAAAACAAATAGACCACCTTGAAGGAGAATTTAAAAAGATTAAACCAACTACCTTTGATGGAGAATCCAGGACAGGAGAAGAAGTTGAAGCATGGTTGTTGGACATCAAAAAATACTTCCATATTTACAACTATTCCAACAACATGAAGGTCAGAATGGCCATCTATAATCTGAAGGGGAAGGCCAACATTTGGTGGTAGGACCTGAAATTGGCCAAGGGCCTAAAGGAGAAACAGTTGGAATGGTCCGACTTTAAGAAGTATTTCAAGAAACGATACCTTTCTGAAATCTATTATGAAAGGAAGACAAAAGCATTTTACGAGTTACAACTCGAACAGATGATGATGAAGGACCTTATAAATAAATTTATGGAACTACTAAGGTTTGTATTGTACATCTGAGAGGATAAGGAAAAAATCCAGCCATTCTTAAGCTATTTACCACAGGCCTACCAGGACATAATTGATTTTGACAGCCCCAAATCCTTGAGTGATGTATTCAGGAAAGCACGAATGTGCTATGACCAGTATAAACAATGGGAAGAGTTTACAAAGACCTGGAAGGATAAGAAGCAAGATCGAATGAACCAGTGGAAGAAGGGATACTAGTCAACTCCTTATCAGGTTGCATCAAAAAATTTCCCAAGGAAGGATTTTCACTACAATCATCTGAATACGCAAGGTAGCGGTAAACCAATAAACCTAGGAACGAAAAAGTTTGGAGACAACTCCCATGAGCCATTAAAGTGTTGGTGATAAAATATAGACAAGAAAAACAACATGGTGGAAAAGGCTCACTAGCCAACACAAAAGTATTCACTCCAATGTTACATATTTATAGTACATTGGGTGATGCCACCTCATAGAGAGATTTGCTCTAGATCCTAAAATCATGCATGATGACTAGGATAGGCAATCTTAACTAACTCATTAGTCATCACTTGAGGATATATTACTAATATCCTAAATGAATAATACAAATATAGGTGACAATTTAGACTTAGTGATTGGTAAATGTAAGCCATAGGCTAACAATCCCCCCCTCAATCACAAGTCTGATCAATAATACCAACAATAAAGAATAAAATGGTATCAATTCCAAGTCTTCATACTAAAACTCCTGAGTTGAGCCTCAATGAAGAACTACCTGAAAAACCGCCAATCTGGATGTTGAACATGTTCATTTGAAATGAACTGGAAGAGAGCCGAGATATGGAAGTGAACAACTGCAATATCTGAACATTCCCTGATTTCTTGACAATTTGATCATTTTGCCAAGTATTTTAGCTAGAAGAATCTGATGTCTTCTGCTAATTGGTGAACATGTAGTATCACCACTCTACTATCAATGTATCACTGAAAGTGCTCTCTGAATATGTGGTTTGGGATAACCACTGACCAATTGATACCCTGTATCTGATGGTTTTTAGATAACCACTAACCAATATTGACACTTTTAGGTGTCCAACAACATCCCAATGTATAATGTGTATGATTCGATTGCAAATCATTGAACCATAATCCTGTCAAAGCCTGCCATCTGTGGAAAATCTCACTATGTAATCATGTGAGCCAGGATGCATGCAAATTGTTTATTTAATGTAAACTCCAATCTGATGAGAGCGAACCAAGAGAAGTGTGTTAGCTTCAAGTTTGACACATCCCTGAAAAATTCCTGACAACTAAATCAAATGCCAAGATGCAATGCAGAAGGATCCTCTTGTCTTCTGTTAGGTCGAATGACCATCTATGTGAATGAAACGTCCACATCATTGCTCTCAAAATCAAAATCTATGTGATTCAACTTAAACTTATTGAACCACAATTCTGCTAAATTCTGTCATCTACAGATCGCAGTTGCCCATTTGGCAAATTTCATGCCCATCTGGCATATTTGATGTTTGTTGTTATCAAAACTTTCTGTCTGACAACCATCTTCAATTCCATCATCAATTCCCCCCTTTGTCAGCTGATGTTATCCATAATTTTGGTCGTCATGATGATGTATTGATGATGGTGTATTGAGGCTCCTCATTAGAACTTTCTCCTGAGAAAAGTTACCTGTATCTCTTTCCAGAAATCACATTTTTGAGGAAGGTTTGTAGGCTGCCAATACATTTTCCTGTGAGAATGCATGATTCTCACAGGCTGCCTTAAGCCAGGGTGCGAGAAGTTCGCACTGTGCCTAACTGTTAGGGTGCAAACTTTTTCTAAAGAAGGGAAAAAGATAAATTCTCGAACCTTCTAGAAGGACGAGATGGCATTCAAATGGTTATCTAAGTACTGGATTTCCAGATATTTTGGGATCATTCCTATCTAGGTAACTAATTCATTCTCTCCTATATATTGATGGGATTCTCATGGAAAAGGTTAGAATCAAACTAGCAAGAGATTTATTAGAGAATTGGTGAAAGACTGTGTGAAGGACTGATGCTACAGCAGCCAAGAACCCCATCAAGGTTATCAAAAGTGGTTGATCTTCTTCATACAAAGGAGAAAGTGTGTGTGTCAGAGCCAAGGGTCATCGAAAGGAGGTTTTCAAACATCAAGGCTCAGGTTGTAAACTTTTCTTTCAATCAATATAATACAGTAATATGTCTTTTTCCCATAAAGTTAATGTCACTTTATTGTATAACTCCTTGATCATATACTTAGGTTGATTATTGAATATGTTGAATTGTCTTCACTTCGATTGGTTTGTATTGTTGTGATCTTGATAGTACAAGAGAATTGGAGTGAAGCTGGAACAACAAAGATCAAAGGAAGCGTTCATGAGGTATGTCCATGATTCTTGCCTCCTAGTTCATTCTATAGTCTAAATCTAGGGAAAGAGTATTATTCTGTCCTGCTTTGTTCTAGATCTAGGTGGATCTAGGGAGATCGGTTTGTGTCCGCACTTACGGATTAATCCTGAAACAAAATTGGCGACTCCACTGGGGATATCCCATTTTCTTGGTGGCTTTTGTATTTTTCTGTGGCCATTTTATCTAGTTTCATATTTCTCTTGTTTTATCAGTCTCTGAGTCTTCAGGATATCCTGATAGACCTTCTGAGTCCAGAAGCTTTTTGAAATTTTACTTCAATTTTCAAAAATTTTGTCATATTCAAGACTTCTCGCACTACATTTCACTGCAGCCTGCGAGAACTAGTCAGGTTCGCACCCTACTCATAGGGTTTAGTGCGAGGACCTCACACCTTGCTAAAAGGTTGCCTGCGAGAATCATAGATTCTCGCACTGTGTATTACTGCTTGCCTGCAAATAGTCTTTTTCAAAAAAATTTGAAGTTGAGTTTTGGTTGTTCCAACTGCCCAGATCAGTTGAAATACCTCTTATGAGTTTACTGAATCATTGATTGATATATCTCTTGCGTTAGTTTGCATACTCGAATAGTTTTGGGGTTTCAAGGTTTTTATTACCCTTTGTAGCTTGACTTTCGTTTCTTGACTACTCATTGGCTTGCTCTTTATTTTTGCTTTCGTTGAAAGAGTTGATTGGGTTGTTATTTGCTTGTTCATTGATTTGATTTTCGTATTCTCATTGGCATAGTGAGAGTTCTTTTTGGAAAGTGAACAACAAGTTTTTCTTTCAAGAAATTGTTTTTGTCTTTTAGAAAACATTGAAAAATCAAATTTTAGATATTGTTGAAGTATTGAAAGAGACATATAGAGAATTTTCATTTGATTAATGATTGTTTGCATTGACATTTGAAAAGGAAATTTTGCATTGTAGTTCAGAGATTGATTTGGAAAATTTTCTCTCTCTCCCATACATAGGATTCATTGAACGAAAAGTGTTATATTTCATTCTCATCCTTGCATTGTTTGGGTCAGAGTCATACAACATGAGTTTCACTTCCGTTACCTTTGAGTAAACGACAGCTTTTAAAAACATTGCGTAATCTTAAAATTTATCTAGTAACTCTTTTCTAGGGATCTTTTACACCAACATTTAGCTAGGCTAGTGATTTGGAGTAGGAAGAGAGATACACTCTCCAAAATCTCAAAACACACAATAGCATCTTGAGTTAGGGAGTGTTAATTTCCATTTGCAACATATTGTTCTAGGAAGCCCTTCTAACACAAGGGTCAAGCACTAGGTCGCATTGGTGTTGGCAGAGTTACCCACCCTGCTTTGTTGACATCAGTGTAGAGATTGCACATATTATGGGGGTCACTCTGAGGTATACCCACAATGATGAGTGGAAGCCTTGTGAGTTGATTTCGGGCTAGATACCCTACCCTTGCGTGTGGATCAGACTGTCGACTGTTCCCCCAGGATGTACTGTTGTGTGTGGTGACCTTAGTGGCCTATCTCTCTAGTTTCTTACCTAAGGTGACTGTGGAGGGGAAAGTCTTCACGGTACCTGGAATTGACGTTGATCAAACTCACTCGGGCTCCTTGGAGGGTATACCCACGATTATGTGTGGGAGCTTGCACCAGGGTGTAAGTCCATTAAGCAGGTCGTCAACGTAACTTTTCCATCCTAGCCCCACCCCTTCTCGTCTCGTTGTTGCAACATTGGATTTCATCACCAACTAGTGGCTTCGATATTAGAAGGTCTTGTTTGTCTGGTGATTGCTTCCTAGATTTTGTTTACTAGTGTGTGTTGTTTGTTTATCGAAGTTGACCATAAGATTGTTTTCGTGGATCTTGTCACTCGTTTACAATTTCTCCCCCACGACATTCACGTAGAATGCAAGGTTTATCTCTAGAGCATCTGGACGATTCTCAACCATCGCCTACCGATACACCTGAGGGTTCTCCCCATCAGACTGAAGTCCCAGTGGTTACTCCACCACAGGGGGAAACAAGTGACGTTCCAGTTGTCACCACACCACCTCCACAGGTAGAACAAACTGACTCTCTAGAACCTTTTCGAATTACCAATACTAGAGAGGACTATCGCATTCACTATGGTGAACGACCTTTTGTGCAATTAAATTCTTTTGACGCAGCCATTGTTACATCTTTTGAATCAACCGTTGGGCCTTCTCTCGGTGTAGTAGGCCAAGATCCTTTTTGGTCAGGTGATTTCCGATGAGTCCTTTTTGGTACTGAGTCACCTACAGTCTACGAAATCAACCCTCCAGTTTTTTCTAAGACAGAAACTACACCAGTGACTACCACTTATCATTTTGTTCTTCCTCCCGAGATGGTCCATCTCGTGAATACTATGAGTGTCCAAACCGGAATTACTGCAGCTACTCTTAGTCCTATCAATACCCAGCAAATGCCTGATGTCAACCCGACACTACCACATGGTTATCATGCGTTGAATGCTTTGTTGAATGATTCCAATCCAACACCTTCGCAAACCCCCACCAGTTCTCCAGGTCCTGGGCACCCTATTCCCGATTTTATTCCGACGCTCCCTCAATTTCCTTCTGGCAATCCTAATCCTAGTGGCACTATACCGTCCGTTGCACCAAACTTGCATATTCCCGTTGGTGGACAAGGTGGTACGATTCCATTTCCTCCTACCGGACATAATCCAATTGCTACTCAAGTTCCGGTTGGAACACAATCTACGATAGGTGGACCAACCTCACCTTTTGGACAAAATATACCTCCTGAATTGGCCCAGTATTGGAATCAAATTCTACAAACATTTCCTCAAAATGCTGGGGGGCAGAAAACTGTCCCTACTATGGGCCAACCATATCCAGGTATACCTAATCCTATTTGGGTTCAGAGTCACACTACTCAACCTCAGGTCCCTACCAAACTCAAGGTTACCACCCTTGGAATTACTATCCTCACCAACCACCACTGAATCAGCCAGGGTCTTCCCACTATGGGCAGACTACATATGGTCCTACTGGTTTGCCAACAGGGCTTCCACCCCAAAGTCACCAGTACCCGCAGGTGAATCGACAGTTACCTTTTCTTGCTACTTTGGATTTGCCAGACTTGTCTAGGATTTTAAATGATCCTATTCGTCACTCTCCCCAATGGCCTGTTATTCCAGACAAGCTTCCGTCGGACATTCCGAAATTTGATGGCAAAGTGGGAGAGGACCCAAATAATCATGTTATGACTTTTCATCTATGGTGTTCATCCAACTCGTTAATGGATGATTCTATTCGTCTACGTATTTTTCAACGAACCCTTACAGGTTCCACTGCGAAGTGGTATATTGAATTGCCACGAGGTTTCTTTTCTGATTTCAACACCCTAGCTATGGCTTTTCTTACACATTACCAGTTACTAATCCGTTACGATACTGGGACCGAGATTTTGACTTCTTTCAAACAAACTAACGATGCTCATATATCGGATCATATCCATGAGTGGCATAGGAGACGACGTCTCATCAAACTCGAACTCCCTGATCAGTTACTGGCTGAATGGTTTACAAAATCCTTTGTGAAAGAAATTGGTAAAGACATTGCCATGGGTGGTGTTGTCACGGAAGAGCAGGCTATTAGTCGTGCTCAATATCTTGATCTCGTTTATTCACAAACGGGAACACTTTATGATTTTCTACCTAAATTACCTCGTGCTGGTACTTCCAGCGCTTCAACTGCTCCAGCTACCTCACATGTAGCTGATGGTGTGATTGGTACTACCCATACCCACTCACATTTTGTGTCAAGTACAAACCCTAAATCTACATCTTCTAATGTTCAAAATTCTCCGTCTCCTGCTACTCCCGCTGGTAAAACGTCTGAGGTGAACATCGTTCAATCTACCCCGACCGGTAAAAATAAATCTAAAAAGGGGAGAGGCAAGAATAAGGAGGGTAAAAATAATAATCAAACAGAGAAAACTAAAAATCCTCCTGTTGAAGATCGGGATAAGCGCAAACCATGATACCCTTGCCTTATCTATGGTGACGATAGCTACACCAAGGATTTTTCGCGACGTGCCAAAGTTACTAAGTTCCTTCAAGGAACACCCAAACCATCTACACCGACTGTCTTGTCCCAACCCTTCCCGTCTCAACAACAGGCTCAGTTGGTCATCCATGACCAACCATCTACTGCTACGACATCATACGTTTTGATGTGTACTGGTGATTCTAAGCAGAATAACGTTGCAATCACAACTATAGCCAAAGATTATTCTCCATCTAAGGAGAAGGTTGATGATTTACCTCCTGCTTTGGTACAACCCTCTCCACCGACCCCACCTACAAACGGTCCTCTTCATATCGAACGACCGAGCTTTGATACAGTCGTGCGACCCCCTAAGGGTGTTGTTCGGAAATTGTCTTTCAATCCTCATGCTCGTGCGGCCCAGAACTACAGCATTGTGGAAGATCTGGCCCAGGCACCTTCAATGATTTCTGCCCTTGAAGTCCTTTAGTCTTGTCCTACACAAAGGAAGGCTATGTTGAAATATATAGGTGGAATTGATCCAACAGATACGAATCTAATAGTCTTTGACTTGGAAGATCACATTCCAAGGTTACCCGCTCAACTCGCATTTCAAATTCAAGTTGTTGTCTCTGACAAGAACATTTTCCGAACTGTTATAGATGAGGGTGCCTCTACGTGTGTAATGTATCTTGCTTGTTGGAAAGCCATTGTCTCTCCTCCTTTAAATGAATCACAAAATACTTTGAAAGCCTTTAATGGCTCTGGTTTTAAGCCTTACGGTGTTCTTCCATCATTGCCCGTTACTCTAGAAGGTAAGACATTCCAACTTGAAGTGGAAGTCTTCGATGCTCCCCTTGATTATAATCTTTTGCTTGGTCATAGATGGATCGATTCCATGTGTGTTGTTGTGTCAACACTTTTCCGTGTAGTACGTTTTCCTCATCAAGGAAAGGTAGTTACCGTTGACCAACTTGCCTTCTTTAATTCCGACACTCGTACTGGCAACGTGTCGTTTATAGCTAAAACCCCGCCGGGTTACGAGAATGTCGTTGTGGGCCTCTTAAAAGACTCTTCGTTAATGGGTACTTTTCCCATTCCACCGCCCGATGTTCCACGCCCGTCCGTTGCTTCTATCAATATGGTCTCCGCCGTACCTCATGAACTTCCTGTGTCTTCTGACCCTTGGATATTCCCTGACCCTGGAGATCACACTCGTTTCGGTGATGTCATGCCGTTAAGTCCGGTTGAGTCTTCTTATCACGCCATTCAATCGACAACACCTTCTACACTCTCTCTTAATGAGTTGTCTCCAGATCCTTTCCGTGTCATTTTTCCCACTGACGAGATGATCATGTCTGTCATGGAGGACACCCCTTGGGATGATGGGCATCATCGTTCCATAGTCTTTTTGGAACAACACACTCTCGAGCACTATCAACGGATTTCGACTCTATCAACCGTTGTTGTCATATCGAATGTTCCCAAATATTCACACGATGTGTTTGCCGAAGGGAACCTCAGTAATATTTCTCCCACGATTCCCATTGATATATCCGTTAAACCTGGGATAGTTGAAAATGTTCACATTGGAGCTTCGTGTTCTTCCGACGAGATTGTCACCTATACTTCCCTGTTTAAATATTTTCGTGATATCTTCGCCTAGAGCTACGAAGAGATGCCAGGTATTGACCCTGCTATTGTTGTACATGAGATAAAGACATACCCTAGCGCTAAACTCGTCCAGCAATGCCTTCGTCCCGTCCATCCACGTAAGCGGCGGCTATCAAGCTTGAGGTTGAAAAAATTCTCAAAGTCGGCTTTATATATTCCGTGGCTCTGACAGAATTGGTTTCTAACCCTGTACCGATTGATAAGAAAGGTGGAAGTATTCGTGTATGTGTTGATTATAGGGACATTAACAAAGCCTGTCCAAAAGACAACTTTCCTACCCCTTTTGTCGACCAGATTGTTGATGACTGTGCTGAAAGAGAAATATTCTCTCTCATGGATGGTTTCTCTGGCTATAATCAAATTAACATCGCTCCTGAGGACCAACATAAAAATTCTTTTATTTGTCCTTGGGGTACTTTTTCCTATAGGAAACTTCCCTTCTGTCTTAAGAACGCCGACGTGACGTTTCAACGTGCTATGTCTTATGATTTTCATGATATAAAGCATATCGTTCAACCCTATTTAGACGATTTACCAGCTCATTCTATGCGCTGATTCGATCACCCTACTCATCTCCGTTCCATTTTCATTCGTTGTCGGTTCTATCGCATCCGTTTAAATCCTCACAAGTGCATTTTTTGCGTAGAATCCGGTCGTCTTCTAGGTTTCATCATTTCACGTCAAGGGATCCGGGTGGATCCTATTAAGGTTGAGACGATTCTTAATCTCCCTCCTCCTTCTACACTGCGCCAATTGCAAAGTTTGCAGGGGAAAGCAAACTTTCTTCGTCGTTTCATCCCGAATTACGCTGAGATCACTCATGGTTTTACACGGCTACTAAAGAAAGATTCCGAGTTCGTTTGGGATACCGTGGCTAACAATGCTTTTGAGGCTTTGAAGTTGTCCCTCACGCGAGCTCCACTTCTCTTTCCTCCTGATTATAGTCATGATTATTTCCTTTGTCTTGCTACCTCGGAGTACACTATTGGTATGGTCCTTGTCCAAGAGGACGATGCGCACGATGAACATGTTGTTTATTACTTGATTCGAAGTCTCTCACCCACTGAAATCAAGTTTCAACATGTTGAGAAACTGGCTTTGGCTGTCGTTCAAGCTGTTCAACGCTTTCGGCATTATATCCTCTCAATGAAAACTACAGTGATTTCTCATTGCAACCCTATGCAACACATTTTGACACGTCAATTGCTAGGGGGAAAATACTCCAAGTGGATTGTCATACTCCAAGAGTTTGACTTGGAATTCGATCGCGCGAAGTCCAAGAAATCCTTAGTTTTTACTGAGTTGATATGCGACTTTCCTCACTCTGCCACGAAAAATGTAGCAGTAGATTCATTACTCGATGAATCACTTTTCCTTATTAGCACTGACGATATTTGGTATGGCGATATCATTATATATCTCCAAACTTAGACTTTCCGGCCTGCTTTATCTAGTAATGTGCAAGATATCAGATATATAAAATATGCATAACATAAACGAAATGCTAGAAATGACAGAATAACAGTAAAATATCCAGCATAATCTTCACAATACACAGAAATGATATACGAAATAGCAACAGAAATAGCACTTTGAATCAGATAGCAATGTTCACAGGCCTCTTCGAGGGGG
>ML785932.1:449171-473936 GCA_009831015.1 Picea engelmannii
TCCCCAAATTCTGAACCAGAGAGTATTCACTTAGCAACCCGAATACAGATGCGGGTTAATAGATCTCGCCGGTTTAATTTGTTTATATTGTTGTTTATGTTCCCCAAGGGTTAGATATTCCAGGGTTCTACAGACAAGGGTTTTCCCTGTGCTATAGCTCTCTGATATACGTGCGGGGTCCAATAGTAGTACTCGGCCCAATATCTTAGGGCACTAACTAAGGAGGATAGACCGTACCCTTAGCCGTACTACCCGACTACCCAGGTACTAGAGAGTATCTTCCCGAGTGCTGTTCTCGGTGACACTATAGCAGTTCGGCGGCCGATAGGTTTATCTACAGAGGGCTTCAGGAAATCTAGGTCGATCCATACACAGGTGTTGTCTGATGCGCTACCACTCGAAGGGGTACCAACAGGGGTTACAAGGGTGGCCAACAGACGTGCGCTTAAGAACCACTTGTATTTCCTGTGTGTATGAATCCCTCAACCGCGGGTTTATGTGCGTAATGACAGATCTCTGTGGCTTAAAGACGCCAGAATACGTCTCTACCCTGAAAACAAAATACCCACAATTTCTGCCAAGGAAAGTTCTCTGATACCACTTGCAAGATACCAGATATATAAATATGCAGAACAGAAACGAAATGCTAGAAATGACAGAATAACAGTAAAATATCCAGCATAATCTTCACAATACACAGAAATGATATACGAAATAGCAACATAAATAGCACTTTGAATCAGATAGTAATGTTCACAGGCCTCTTCGAGGGGGCAACCTCCAGTCGAGCAGCACTCTATTACAATAATATCCAAGCTAGGGTTTTTCATATCCTCAACCCTTATTTATACTAACTATGTCTATTAAGAGAAGCATCTAGAGGAAGATCCTTCTAGAAGCAGAAGATTCTATTAGGTCTTCTTACATCCGCCTTATTCTATTTTATTGAAAGGTATTATTAATATTGACCTTTATTACATCCGAATACATTGATCTACCTATGTGCGGGTTAGGACCTTAACATAATGAACGACGTCGTGTCCGCTATCAGGCTCGTCAATACATTATCCTCGACGATACTCTTTACCATCGAGGAATTGACTCAGTTTTTAAACGTTGTTTAAATTTCGACGAACCCGAGAAAGCTCTGAATGATTTCCATTTCGGAGCATGTGGTGGTCATATGTCTGGGTATGCTACTGCCCAGAAGATTTTACGCGCAGGATTTTTTTGGCCTTCTTTGTTTAACGATTGCATTACTGTCGTTCAGAAATTCCATGCCTGCCAGACCTACAATCAAAAAATTCGGTCACATCCTGCTCCTCTTCATCCTGTAGTCTCAGTAGGTCCTTTTGCAAAATGGGGCATTGATTTCATGACATGTCACCCTCACTCGGTCGGGGGGCATGATTACATCATTGTAGCAGTTGATTATTTTACTAAATGGGTCGAGGCGATGCCACCCTTCGATAATACTAGAAAGACTGCAGCCTTATTTCTTTTTAACCATGTTATAGCTCATTTTGGTGTGCCCCAAGCTATCGTTACTGATCACGGTAGTCATTTTAGGAATTTTATGATGTCTAAACTTACAGAGAAGTTGGGTCTTCGTCATGATAACTCAACACCCTATTATCCGCAAGCTAATGGCTAGGTCAAAGAAATCAACAAAGTTCTTATAACTATGCTTCGACGGATGATAGGAATTCATAAAACAAGTTGGCACACGATGTTGTTTTCAGCATTGTGGGCGTATCGGACATCGGTCAAATTTGCTACTGGGTTTACACCCTTTCGATTAGTCTATGGTGTGGAAGCCATTCTTCCAATAGAATGTGAAATACCTTCTTTGAAGCTAGCTGTCGAACTCTTACCCAATACTTCTGCTGAAGAAGAGCGATTCTTGTATTTAATGCGATTAGACAAGACTCGACGTGACGCCACTTTAATAATATAAGCCCAGAAGAAACGTGTCAAGGCACAGTATGAAAATCATGTCAAGCCTCGCGTTTTCTGAAGGAGATCTTGTTCTTCTATATGAACAGGATCGAGACGTGTTAGGAGCTGGGAAATTCGAACCAATGTGGCGAGGTCCTTACATTGTTTGCCGAGTTTTGGAAAAAGGAGCATACGAGCTGGTCGATTACGATGGTATCCCTTTGAGTGAACCCAGGAATGGGTTGTACTTGAAGAAGTACTATGCATAAGTCATTTGTGCACAAGTATTTGTATTTTATGTATCATACTTTGTGTGTGTTACTTTAGTTTGCTTTTGACGTTATCTGGTCTCTGCCCTCATGTGACGTTGTGTTTTATTGCTAGATGTTGGAGTCTTCGCTACCCTATATTGGCTTCGCTAATGGTTCTATCCGTAGTACTCGGAACCTAGCTTCCGCTGCGTGGGAAATCTATGCCCCAACAAACGAGCTTATATCTTTACGAGGTGTATGTCTTGGTCGTGCAACCAATAACATTGCAGAGTATAGCGCCGTTATTGAATTACTGGTCGATGCTATCTCACATGGAATTCTCCATTTGATTGTGCGACTTGACTCACAACTTGTAGTGCTACAGCTAAGTAATATCTACTCTATTCGAAGTCCTACTTTGTTACGGGTGTATTTGCGAATTCGCCTCTTAGAACGATATTTTGATCACATTGAATATCATCATATTCCTAGATGTCTTAATACATTAACAGACGCATTGGCTAATTATGTATTGGACAGACATTTAAACCATTTATAAATCAAACATATTACAATTCACACAATGAAAAGTAAATCGGTAGAAGCCATCTATATATATAACAATCAAAAGAGTTTGTTTTTTTACAGAAAGTTTGTTCGAAGACCAAAATATCAAAAATGGAATCTTATAGCTTCTACAATGTGACGTCATGGATGACGTTCATGGTAACACACTACTTCCCTAGAAACTCTATGGAGCAGTCGACCCATAGCTGTTGAAAGTCCTACAGTGTGACGTGCACGTCGTGGAATCTCTTCCAGAGTCATATCTAGAATGTCTGCTGTCAGACCCTCTAATTTTTGTTTCACAACTTGATAATCTTCGGCATACTATGGTACTACTGTTGTTGCTTCTCCTTGTCACTAGATAGGAGAAGTGCCAGGAGGTCTATACGGTCCAACATCTGTGTTATCAACAAACATTTGGTGTTAGTCTTCGAATAAATATATAAAACAAAAACATTTAAATATGTTAAAAATTCAAAAACATTTAAAAAGAGAAAAAATTTGTACTTCTTACCGAGGTCTCCCAACTGAGCGTCCTCAGGCAATGCTAGATCCGGATCTCCTCGGAAATCCAACCCGGCATAGGCGTAGTCATCGACCATCAACATCTGGTTTTGCAACCAGTCAAAGAAAATATTTTCATATTTGACGATTGGTCTTGCCATGTGTCGGGCCATAAACCAACACCATCGCAACATCCTTGGATCCCTAGGACCCGAAAAGTCCCACTCAACCTGTAGTCTGAATATGGGGAATCTCTCAAGGAAGAAAGATACTAACAAAGATCCATATCCAAATTGTTTCAGTTCACCCCGCCTGCACTTGGTTAGTTGTCTTTTGATACTTCACAACATTGCATCAGCCCAGTTAAATAATCGGGACTCAGTACACTCGATGGCATACTGGAAGTAGCTCTGTAATGACATATGGGGATCAGAACTCCGGGCCATTCGAGAAATCATGAAGAGAATAGTGTGGAGAGTCAAGTCTGCTACTCCCCAGATCACCACTTTCCCTTTCTTTCTTTCAGCCTTAGGTACACAGTATTGATTGCAATATTCACTCATTTTTAACCCGCCACCTCTGCTGCCGGTCAGACTGACATAAGACCCGTGCCTGGATAATCTGGTCAAGAAGTATATGGCCTCTATGTCAATGGCTAATGTGTGAGCTCCTACATTGAAAACTTGCTGGTCTGGATCCCACATACAGAGTAGATACTCCAGTAATCTGACTTGGGCTCTCATGCCCGAGATACGGAAGTATTTTAAGAGACCACAATCTCTCAATGCAACTATGGTGGGAGGATGATTCTCGGCATTTGCATTATCCTCCTCATGTTCTCGTTCTCGCCACTCAAGAACCATGTTTGTGGCTATTTATCTGCATAAGAAACATACAAAGGGGATTAATGATTTTATTCATGATATAAATCTTTTTCATTGGCTAAACATTTAAAAAAAACATTGAGTTCTGCGCTGCTCGCAGGTGCCTTATTATACACAGTGCGAACACTTCGCAGGTGGCTCAAAACTTGCCTGCGAGAATGTATCATTCTCGCAGGCCCCGTATGGGCAGCCTGCGAGAATTCCTACGCGCATGTAGGGTTCAAAAACCACTTGAAAATGCAAAAAACTAACCAATAAAATCAAAATTTTAAACCATGAAAAGATCAAGAATGAAGAACTTACCGTAATTCTGCAGACGGCTCGTCAAATGATCTCTTGTAGCTCCCGAAAATCAACACCGAAGTCGGAGGGTAAAATGGGGGTTTTGGAACTCAATAGTGAAAATATGGAATGATATGGTAAAAATGTGTATTTACTCATTTAAATTACTTTTTACTATGTTATTTTTGGGTTTTTATGCTTATCTATTGTTTAAACCTAATCCCTAATATCACTATGAGTGTAATGACTTGCAGGTGGGATGACGTTGATAACTAAACAAGGGTATGGACATATTTTTCTTCGTTATAGCGAGTTTTCTATTGTTTTCATGGTTTTTACATAAAACCTCGAGCGTCGTTTTTATCCGTTCTTACACTCGTCAATATAAGAGAACATGATTGAGCATAGTTTTATCACTTTTTCAGGATCATAAGGTTATATGAAAAAGGAACCCCACTGGAGTCCTCTTTAATCTCTTTTTAGACTCTCTAAACATAAAAAGATTGTTGAGCGACCTTGTTATTTTCACGCTCGCTAAAGTATTTGAAGTACACGTCTGGTGAGCGATAGTTTATCTCTTTTTCGGTCTCGTCCATACTATATTACGAAAAAGGAACTGAGAGAGTTCTCTTTTAAGTGTTTTTCCAAACTCAATAATCTTGAAAAACCTTCGAGTTTACTATCTTTGGACTCGTTAAACAAACAATGACAAACCCGTGATGGGACCGAACCACTCCTTCTTAGGGTTCGTTAAAAATACTCTGAGGGAATCGTCCGAAGGATGAGCTTATATCAACAAGCATATGTGATCCTCTTCAATCTTGCGTAAAAATAAAGAGGTACTTGCCAGCAATGGTGGGGGAAAATTTGGGAAAGGGATATGTTTCATCTTTGTATTGATTGGCAGTAAGTGTCTCTCTTGAACATGACACCCCCTATTCATCACTTGAAGCCAGTTTGGGAAATCCATTTGTCTCTCTTTCGATTGATTACAAGGTCACTCCATGTGTCGTCTTTGAGTCAATGCTGCCAAATCATTGGTCATGTCGTTCATATGTTCAAGAGAAGTCCATCTGAAACCTATATTGAGTCAGCCATTTGCAATTATCCATTCTCTCTGTGTCGGACTTCCTTGTGTCTAGTCCATTTGCAACATTCTCTGTTTCACTTTCAAACTCAGTTCGTGTCATTAATGGGGGATACATCAAGGCCCTCCTGTGATGAGTCTTGTTCCGTCGAC
Source organism: Picea engelmannii (assembly GCA_009831015.1). Taxonomy (NCBI): domain Eukaryota; kingdom Viridiplantae; phylum Streptophyta; class Pinopsida; order Pinales; family Pinaceae; genus Picea; species Picea engelmannii. Next base: position 454,838 of record ML785932.1, read on the forward strand.
TTCATCTTATTATCCAGATCAAGATTTAGAAATTATTTAGTACCTTGGAGCTTGCATGCCTCAATGGAAAGTTTCCTCGCATTCGACAGTGGGTTTACATCATTGACCCCTAATCGAAATATTCCATCGGATGTTTGACATCAACTCATTTATTCAAAATCGATGGATTGTACTATCGTACCTTGGGATTCATTGACATCAATGGTGATTTCCCTCTCACTTGTTAATAGTTTCATCAATGACTGGTAATCAAGTGGTTTCTACCATGTTCGACTTCAACACATGTAATCACATGGTTAGATTCGTACTTTGGGAAACAAGATTTAAGACCCTGGATATTATCTTTGTGATCCAGGTTGCGATGGAGTATGTATATTTTACGACATATAGATCCACTGTGTATGTTTCGTGGCTATGTCGTCTTGATTTGAATTTTTTCGCATAGATCCACAGTGTATTCAGGTGGCTATGTTATATTTTGACGGCGTGGATCCACAGTGTATGATTGGTGGCCATGACCCCTGTCTACGATGTCATCAGTCTGTGATCTGAGTATGGGGATGCCTACCTCAGAATTGATATATATGATTTTCTGTAGATGCTTGGTTGTTCGCAGGTTTGCGATTAGATGTGCTCCTGGTTCTTGACACACACATGCAGCTTACAAAGTATATCGGCTGTCACTAGTTCCAACCTCATACTTTGGGGGGAATTCTATTATCCATAATTTTGGTCATCATGATGATGTATTGATGATGGCGTATTCAGGCTCCTCATTAGAACTTTCTCCGTAGAAAATTTACCTGTATCTCTTTCCAGAAATCACATTTTTGAGGAAGGTTCGCAGGCTGCCAATACATTTTCCTGCGAGAATGCATGATTCTCGCAGGCTTCCTTAAGCCAGGGTGCAAGAAGTTCGCACTGTGCCTAACTGTTAGGGTGTGAACTCTTTCTAAAGAAGGGAAAAATATAAATTATCGAACCTTCTAGAAGGGAATCTTCTAGAAGGATGAGATGCCATTTGAATGGTTATCTAAGTACTGGCTTTCCAGATATTTTGGGATCATTTCTATCTAGGTAACTAATTCATTCTCTCTTATATATTGAGGGGATTATCATGGAAAAGGTTAGAATCATACTAGCAAGAGATTTATTGGAGAATTAGTGAAAGATTGTGTGAAGGATTGATGCTACAGCAGCCAAGAACCCCAGCAAGGTTATCAAAAGTGGTTGATATTCTTCATACAAAGGAGAAAGTGTGTGTGTCAGAGCCAAGGGTCATCGAAAGGAGGTTTGCAAACATCAAGGCTCAGGTTGTAAACTTTTCTTTCAATCAATATAATACAGTAATATGTCTTTTTCCCATAAAGCTAATGTCACTTTATTGTATAACTCCTTGATCATATACTTAGGTTGATTATTGAATATGTTGAATTGTCTTCACTTCAATTGGTTTGTATTGTTGTGATCTTGACAGTACAAGAGCGTTGGAGCGAAGATGGAACAACAAATATCAAAGGGAGTGTTCATGAGGTATGTCCATGATTCTTGCCTCCTAGTTCATTCTATAGTCTAAATCTAGGGAAAGAGTATTATTCTGTCCTTCTTTGTTCTAGATCTAGGTGGATCTAGGGAGATCGGTTTGTGTCCACACTTATGAATTAACCCTGAAATAGCTGAAAGGAGAGACCACAAGTGGTTTCATGAACCATCATCACTGGAATTTTGAACTCCCCCCCTCAAGGTGCATGAGAGTTACATCATTGTACTCCCCCCTTCTAGGCTCAAGAGAGTACCGTGCTTGTTTCATTTGAGTACAACACAAAGTGGGCATGCGGAAACAACCACATGTTATCTCATCCTGTGAGGGCCATGCTCAAAATCTACGCCATAAGGGGACCACTTATGTGAGGTACAAAAATGTTATGTGCTACAAGATTGGTCTTTACTCAAGATTGAATTCTATGTTAAGACTTATATAATCGCTTGGTTGTTGATGACCATTTCCAAGGATCAATCCCCTCATAGTGAATCTTCAATCTTGCAGGTTTCTTCAGTGTTGAACATCTGTCTGAAGAATGGTTATGCTTGCCACAATGCTGGCAAGGATGGAGATCAAAACATTGATTCTCCTTGTGACCAACTTGATTACAATGTTGGCACTTATCATTTTGATGCTGAACTTGAACATGTAAAGTTAAGCTTCTTGAAGGAATCCAACACTTTGGAACTTTATTCGTCTAGAATAATCAGGAATATGAAAGGAAACTTCCTTGTCATATCCAAGCCTCGTTCTATTCTTGTTGTAGATGATTTCTTCCCAAGGTATGATGATGGGCTTGGAAAGAGTATTCTGAACCTATTGCTTTGAAATCCGTCGAAGTGGATTTACTGCATGTTGATGCATCATTGAAATTTTTTCTTCATTAACCTCAAAAGAAAACTCTTGAATTGTAGGTTCATGAATAGATTCAACTTCGTCTGAAACTGATTCTGAAGTTGTATCATTGTATTGTTCCTTTACTGTCTGTTGATCAAAAACATCATCATCATCATCATAGAGAGGGCTGTGATGAACATAAACTAGTTCAGAACACTTCACTGGCTGTTGATTTTTTAGATTAGTCAACTCATCATTCAATAGTTGGGATAGAGATTGAATAAGTCTAACTTTAGCTTGCGTCACTTGCAAACAAGTTAGCACTGATTGAAGAGTTGTTTTGTTCAATATCACTGTGTTGTATTCAGTGATGTTTATTAGAGTGTTCAGTAACTCTAATAATTCGAGTCTTCAAGCCATTTTTAAAAACACTAAATGAGCTCTCCTTGTGCAGGTAGATCCTAATTACAATTTGACTCGATAGAAGAAGGATTATCTACAACTCGCTCACTTGAATCGTTCGCTTGAACTTCACTCTCACTTGCTATTCACGCTCACTTGAACTTGCCTTTCTTAAACTTGCTTCTAGGAAGTTGAGGATGTCAGTTGCCACCGAAAATGCATCCCAAATACTTGATGTTTACAATGATTTGAGTTTCAAGTACTCATCCTTGTCAATTTTGAATCAAAATGACTCTAGGGTAATGGGCTCAACCGAAAATGCACCTTATGACAAATTCAATTCAACTCAACTTTATTTAGACACTTACAAAAAGAACTATTGCAAGTACATTACTTATAGTTGATGTTGAAGTTGAAGTGATCTTCAAAGTTGACTACAGGATTATGGTTCAGAGGACAAGAGGATCCTCTTCATTGTAGCTTGGCATTTGTGGCCAAATATTGTTAGATCAGATCCAGGAAAATAAATTGATTTGTAGTTGAGATCTAAAATAATTTTACAATCAAAGGAACATGCATACCAAATCCATCTGTTTGCATCACTTTCTTTCCTCCTTCCAACGATGTGTGGAGTTATACTCTATCTCTGCATTCCCGATCATTGTAGGTAATGCTTCACTATGAATAGATCGCGTTCAATAGGTGTAGATCTCCAACACCATAGTGATAGGCCTTCAATTGCATATTTCAAACAAATTCACCTTCCATGGATCACCACCATGGCTCTCAATATTAACATGCCCTTAAGAACAAACCTTGCTATGATACCAATTGATAAAATATGGACAAGAACAACAACATGGTGGAAAAGGCTCACTATCCAACACAAAAGTATTCACTCCAATGTTACATTTTTATAGTACAATGGGTGATGCCACCTCATAGAGAGATTTTATCTAGATCCTAAAATCATGCATGATGACTAGGCTAGGCAATCTTAACTAACTCATTAGTCATCACTTGAGGATATATTACTAATATCCTAAATGAATAATACAAATATAGGTGACAATTTAGACTTAGTGATTGGTAAAGGTAATCCATAGGCTAACAGTTGGGAGTGTGGAGAACCTCATCTAAGGAAGAACTATCCATGTTTAATTGCAGCCAACATAACTATTGTTCACAATTTGTAGGAAGCCTCGACAGTGGGAGACGTGGGAAGAAGTTTGCATTGGATAAATGCAACCATAGATGGTCGACAAGCTGACCACCAGTCCTCGGTGGTAGAAATCGAAGGTAAAATCAACGACACTTGAATTTTTGTTTTAATTGACCCTGGAGCTACATTAAGTTATATTACTCCCAATGTAGTAGAGTCGAATAAAATTAAGAAACTGAAACATGCAAAGTCATGGCTTATACAACTAGCAACAGGTACTAAAAGAAAAGTAGTTGACTTTATTTTTGATCTTGAGTTCAACTTAGATGGTCAAAAGATAAGGACCACTCTCAACATCCTACCACTAGGATCTTATGATATGATTATCGGTATGGATTGGTTGGAACAACACAAAGCAGTACTAGACTGTTATACAAAGATACTTAGCTATAAAGAAAATTTTGGCATTGTTAGAACAACCCAAGGCATACCAAAACTTGTATCAGTCAGACAAGTTTTAGCGATGCAACTCAAGAAATGTATTAGAAAGGGATGTCAAGATTACACCATCCAAGTAATGAATCTATTAGAAAAAGAAGATAAGCCCAAGTTAGAAGACTTTACTGTCCTACATGAATTCAGAGACATGTTTGTGGATGAGATACCAAAAATACCTCCTAGAAGGGAAATAGATTTTTCCATAGAATTACTACCCATATCAACCCCTATCTCAAAAGAACGCTACTGAATGAGTCTACCAGAACTGACAGAATTAAAAATACAATTATAGGAATTGTTGGACAAAGAGTATATCATACCGAGTGTCTCGCCATGGGGAGCACCAGTCCTCTTTGTGAAAAAGAAAGACAATACTCTAAGACTATGTATCGATTATAGACAACTAAACAAAATGACCATTAAGAACAAATACCCCTTACCAAGGATAAATGATCTGTTCGATCAAGTTGGTGGGGCCAATATCTTTTCAAAATTGGATTTACGATCCAGTTATCATCAAGTTAGGATAAAGGACGAGGACATAAACAAAACAACTTTTCGAACAAGATATGGACACTACGAGTTTGTAGTCATACCTTTCGGACTCACTAACGCACCAGCCACATTTATGTTCTTGATGAACAACATTTTTAGTCAGTACTTAGACAAGCTTGTTGTAGTATTTATCAATGATATTTTGGTCTATTCAAAGATGGAAAAAGAACATGTTGAACACTTAAGGATAGTTCTGCAAACGTTGAGGAAACACAAACTATACACCAAATTTGACAAGTGTGACTTTTATCAAAAAGAGATACAATATTTAGGACATGTCATTTCCTTATAAGGTATTGTCGTAGACCCGGAAAAGATAAAAGCCATTATGGAATGGCCAGTACCTAAGGATGTGGTAGATATCTAGTCATTCATGGGAATCATTGGATATTATCGCAGATTTATAGAAGGGTTTTCCAAGATAGCCTACCCTATCACGTCATTACAAAAGAAAGGGACCAAGTTTAACTGGTCACAAAAGTGTCAAGACAGTTTTAACAAGATGAAAGAATTATTGACATCAGCGCCCATTTTGAAGGTAGAAAACCTAGATAAAGACTTCACAGTATGCATTGATGCAAGTAAAGAGGGACTAGGTGGTGTTCTAACTCAGGAAGGGAACATGATTTGTTACGAGTCCCGAAAATTAAAATAACATGAGAGAAATTATGTCACTCATGACTTAGAATTGTCAGCAGTAATACATGCCTTAAAAATGTGGTGACACTAGATAATGGCAAGGAAATTTCTACTATTGACGGATAATAGTGGTGTGAAATATCTGTTTTAACCAACCAGACCTTAATGCAAGACAAGCAAGGTGGATAGCCTTTCTGAGTGAATTTGACTTTGAGGTCAGACATATCAATGGAAAAGAAAATAAAGTAGCCGACGCTTTAAGTAGAAGAGTCCATGGGTTATTTGGGGTAAATATCAGCAGGGCAGAAAGTGATTTGGAACAAAAGGAAAGGACGGTCGGTATTAGTGACGGAAATTACAAGAAGATGATGGCAGAATTACGAAACAATATCGCAGACTCAGATAAACCAGATCTAAGTATCGACAAGAAGGGACTATTACGATTTAAAAAAAGACTTTACATACCAAATTAAACAGAGTTAAAATTAAAAGTTTTGGATGAAGTGCATAAGAAACCATATTCTGGTCATCCAGGTTACCAAAAAATGATATCAGCACTTAGAAAACTATTTTACTGGCCTAATATGAAAGGAGAAATAGTATAATACTTGGCTAGGTTCCAGGATTGTCAGCAGGTTAAGGTCAAACACCAGCATCCAACTAGCCTATTACAACCATTACCAGTACCAGAATGGAAATGGGAGACCATATCGTTGGACTTTATAACAAGTTTGCCAAAAAATCAGAAACAAAATGATTCTATCATGGTTGTAATCGATAAAATCAGTAAGTCTGTACACTTTATTCCTGTAAAGTCTACCTTTAAAGCTATAAACATTGCTAAAATATTCATGAAAGAAAGTTTTAGACTGCATGGTATTCCTAGAATGGTGATTTCAGATAGAGACGTAAAATTCACATCCACTTTTTGGAAGGAATTGTTTGCAGAGCTAAATACTAATTTGAATTTCAGTAGGAGTTATCATCCACGAATAGATGGAGGATATGCTCCACATGTATGTAAGAACAAAGACAAACAAGTGGGAAGACTATCTACACTTGGTAGAATTTGCATATAACAATGGGTACCAAACTTCGGCTAAGATGATCCCTTTCGAAATACTGTATGGCAGAAAGTGTACAACTCCAATTAACTAGGATAACCCGGCTGACAGACTCATGGTTGGACCAGAGATGATCCAAGAAATGGAGAACATGGTAAGGAAGGTACAATAGAACTTGAAAGAAGCACAGGACAAACAGAAGAGTTATGCAGATCAGAAAAGAAGACAATTGGAATTTCAAGTAGGAGACCATGTTTATTTGAAGGTCAAAGCCTGAAAAATATCGTTGAAGTTAGGGAAGTGTGCCACGTCAGCACCCAAGTTTTGTGGGCCCTTCGAGATACTAGCTCGAATTGGACCCATAGCATATCAACTTGCACTTCTAGCTAATCTAAGATTTCATAATGTATTTCATGTGTCTTTGTTGAAAACGTATATTCATGATCCTACTCATATGATTGATTGGAACTTGGTGTAGGTGGAACCCAAAGGCAAGTTCCAGGTGGAACCCCTACGCATTCTAGACCAGAGAGAAATAGCTCTTCGGAACAGAGCCATCGCTCAGGTAAAGGTGCAATGGAAGCACTTTAGTCCTGAGGAGGCCACTTGGGAGTTGGAGGGAGATTTGCGGAAATCTAATCCAATCCTGTTCCAGGAAAGGAACGAAACCTGAGGATAATGTTTTACTAAAGGGGGAAAGGATGTCATATCCCAAAAAATAAAATAATTTTGAAATTTAAATTTACTGGAAATTTATTTCTGCTTTTAGTAAATTTGAATTTGGAAAAAATTTTCCATTTATGGAAATTCTGAATTTCAAGTTTGATATTTGTAATTAATTATTATGACTGTTGGGCAGAGTTCTGATTGGACTCAACTAACTATTTGACTATGAAACTTGTATATATATAAAAAAAGAATATTTATATTAATTGAAGGAGGACAAATGGAACAACCATGTTATAATCAACTAACCATGACTCCATGAGTGGGGAACAAGTTGGAACTACCTCTGGGATGATTATTACAAGTGGAAAATCAAATATTTGGCCATTGGAAGCCCCTGAAAAATCATGGATTTAGAAATCTGCGAAAATCCCCCCTGAGGGAGAGAAAAAGACCTGGGCAAAATTGATAAATAACATATGCGAGGAGGCAGGACACTACCAAGTATGCTGGGGAAAAATATTTTTGAGCTCTCTTGCTGTTATGAACACTATGGATTGAGTGTGAGGCAAGAGGAGTCTGCTGAAATGGATTTTCCATGCTGTTATGAGCACTGCAGAGTAAGTGTGAGGCAAGAGGATAACTGTTGGAATTGAAAGACATTGTTGAGGAGGAGTTTTGAGTTAGCCCTCATGGACTCATGGTCAGGCTAGGGGGTGAACTGGACAAGTGATTTGTCTGGCCTATTCTATGGTTGGGAGGAACGTGGTTGTTCCCTTTGTCTTCTCGCGATCTGGTTCAGATATGTTTCTCTACTCCTTTTCTATTTGAATGATTTTATATCTGATGCAATGTATTTGTTAAGTCGGAACTGAAATGATTTCCATTTTCTATTCAAATGATTTGATATCTGATGTCATGTATTTATTAAATCTGAACGAACGATAGAATTGGCCTTTTATTTGTTATGATAGTTGAAAGGATTTATGCATGGTTAAATTCTGGAAGAAATCTCCTCTAAATTAGATTCACTGTTATTTTTATTTCTTTATTCATTGTCTGAGTGAAATCAATGCTGAGATTGGCATATTGGGAGTGAAGGTTATGTTGTTATTTCATTAATCTAACTGTATGAATGATGTCGGGAAAAACATTCTGAGTGTTGTAAACTATGCCACTTTTTCCTTTCCATTAAATAGACTGTGTAGAGACAGATCTGTAGCTGAGGTAGAAAGACTGACTACTATACCAGTTTTCCCTTATAGCTCATTAACCTGACCCGCATAAAGGTATCTCGAACAAGAGAATATAGAAACAGAAAATCATACTATAATTTGCAATGAAAGATCTATTATATGAACTACTTTAACAGTAAAGGAACCGGATGCACCCTTGCTTATTACGGAAATTTCCTTTGCCCAAGGTTGTACCAATTCGGCTATTCATATTTAGACTTTCCTGTTTTAATAACGATGCACAAAAAAAATAAAAAAATAAGAAGTGTCGAATCATGAAATGAAGGACTGTGGGCCCAACATTTTGGGATTTCAGGGTTCAAGATTTCGGGTTTTCAAACATCTGATGCATAAACAAAAATGAAACAAGAAGTGTCGAATCGTGAAATGCGAAAGGGCTGTGGGCCCAACATTTTGGGATTTCGAGGTTTGGGATTTTGGGGTTAGTAAAGCAAAGGAACTCCACACATATGTAATAAGCAAATCCTAAATGCCGAAATATCAACTTTGTATTTTATCTTCTTTTAAAATATCCTCAGTCTTTGTTTGAATGATTCGTGTATCTAATTTTATATGTCTAATTGTGCTGAGTTGAAATAATTTCCATGGATGACATCTATTCATTGTAAGAAGTTTATGTTCAAAGACTAAATTCTGGGAATGGTTCCTCCTGAAACAAAACGCTAGACAAAACTATCTACATATGAACTTGAAAGAACAGATCCACCTACAGGAGCATATTTAACTCTAAAATCAAAATTCTAGGTAGGATTGTCTATGTATAGATGAGATTGAAAGGTACCGACCTATTTATAGGAATATGTGTACGTCTGTAATTGAAGTTCTAGTAGATCTAGCTTTGAATAATTGAATTGGAGGAAGCCTGTACATAAAGTACTTCGGGGTTTTGCGATTTGGGATTTCGCGACTCCGGTGGCAACGATACGAGGCCCTTCAAACTCCGGGTCTAGAAATGTTGAAAAGGGCTTAATAGTTTTTGGCTCCTCCTTTATCCCCCGTCCATACAATCACACCCGATGACCTAGGGCTAACTCCATAGAGCACATCAGGGTTTCGTGTACCGGGATTTCACGACTTGTGAAAATGACGGCTCTTGCCTTTGGGTTTTCCGGGTGTCGAAATGATGAAGCCTATTCATGCTAAATTGATTTAGGGTTTCGTGTACTGGGATTTCGTGACTTGTGAAAATGAGGAGTCTTGACCTTTGGTTTTTCGGGTTCTGAAATGTCGACCGACATCCACGTGTTCCTCCGATGGATGACTGCAACCTTTAGCCACGATCAACAGTTTTGATCCTTTCGGGATGATCAACGGTCGCGATCAAATCCCAGATTTCTCCTTTTCAAAATTTGGGAGAGTCTTCACTCGCCTGCATGCACCAGGTTTAAACCTCGTGCATCTTTTCTGGATCCGACAACTCTCGCAATTTCGACACTTCTCCCTAAAGTGTCTCCACCATTCATTTCAGTTGTTATCCTACGTGTCCTCCCAAAGGTTAAACTATGTGCACCCAGATCCTTTCTCCAACTGATCTAATGATAGTTGTGATCCCACCTGAGCTTTATCTCTTTGAGCTCTCAAAGGTTCCTTCGACCTAAGCTTAGACACTGCCTAAATACATATAAGCATGTTAGAGTAGTATGAGAATTAAGGGAAGAGATAGAATTGTTGAATAATTTATCCATATAAGTTTTTTTGTTCGTAGTAAACTTGACTGGCGTAATAATGGCATTATGGACAGAAATGAATCTTACCTTCTCTTAAATTCTAAGCTTAAACAGAATTGAATTATGTCATAGAATTTTATTTTTTTTATGGTGAATTTGAGGTACATTACATGTACTATAAGTAAAAGTGGATACAAAATAGATTATTTAAATAATAAAGTTAATGGAGAAATTACTAAGTGGACAAGTGGTTAGAAGTGGGTTAACCCTAAAATAAGGAAAGTGGGTTAAGATGGTTAAAAGGTAACCCCTTGAGGAAGCTACATGAAAGTATAAATAAGAGAAAAGGCTCTCTCATTTTAATCAAACTTGAGGATATTGAAAATATACAAGTGACTAAGGTAACCAAAGGATATCTAAGCCAAATTTCATAGGGAAGATGAAGTAAAGAAGACTGAAATTCAAGGGAGGATAAATTCTTTTGATGATGCTTTGTAAGGTATGTTATCTACAGGTCATCTCACCATTTTCGAAATAAAGTTTTTTATAGAATGATTCATACTGTGAAAGTGGGAGGCCATTGAGGAAACATATCCGAGTAGTTGTGATAAAAAATTCAGCTTATGGGTCGTTGTATGTTTGGAGTTACACTCCATGGAAAATAGGGTTTGTGGTTAGTCTTGAAACTAGTCTAAAATAGGTGTTTTGGGTAAAAACGTCATAACTTCTTTCAGTTCCAAATTTAGTAATACCAAATGTATTGGTTAGAGTATAGTATGTAGTATTTTTTGTACTATTTTCAGATCAATACAACAAATATTCCATGCGGGGCATGCTCTACAAGTTCTCTCTCTAGAATAAGCCATAATTTAACAAGGTATACAATTTTTTCTATAACTCCTTTTCCGAGAGGTTCAAAGTAGTGAAACCTAGAGGAATTGCATAAACGACATTGGAGAACATTGTGTATTGTTTTCATGTATTTATTCATTACAGGTACATAGTTGTGATTTTTTCAAGTTAGGGTTGTTGACTAATCCAAAATTAGTCATGTGAGACTAAAATAAAGTTTGATGAAAATGCTAGTCTCTTGTTGTTAAATTTAAGGAAGGTTTGAAGGTATGTGATCATATACACCAAGTATATTACACAGTTACAAATCAGATTTGGATGATGAAATTGATGAGGGATTTTGGTTGAGGTACATGTTGGGTACATGGTTGAGACAAGTAGTTAATGAGTTGGAACATACATGAGGTGTATAGTTGATGATGTTAGTACATCTTGATGAGTCATAGTTTATGTGTATTTGATGCATTATTGGTACATATTTTGTGCATGGTTGATGCACTCGTTGATGGTAGAGGTTGAGGTATAGGTTGGTGCATGGGTGATGCACTTGTTTACGGTACATGTTGATTGTGGGTTGTTTGGATAGCTTATTGTGACATGTTATTTGTATAGGTTTGTGCATAGTTGATGCATTTTTTTATGGTACAGGTTGAGGTACAAGTTGATGTATGGTACATGCTGGTACATGTTATTGGTAAAATTTGTTATAGGTTGATTACAGGTTGATTGGTACAGATTTACAACAATATATCTCACAGTGATAGTGTGATAGTGTTTATATCATTCTACTTCTAAGTTAGGGTGGTTGGATGGGACTAGGACAGGTGGTTGTAGCCACCTTCTAGTTGTATCTAGATAAAATAGGGGGTTGTGGCCTCCTTCTAGTTGTAGCCATATAATTGGGGAGTTGGAGCTTCCCTGAGGTTGTATCCTGAGAAGCTAGGGGGTTGTGGCCTCCTTCTGGTTGTAACCACATAATTGGGGAGTTGGAGCTTCCCTGAGGTTGTATCCTAAGAAGCTAGGGGGTTGTGGCCTCCTTCTGGTTGTAGCCAGAGAATTGGGGAGTTGGATCTTCCTTCAGGTTGTAGCCTGAGAAGCTATGGGTTGGAGCCTCCTTCCAGTTGCAGCTGGAAAAAAAACAAAGTTGGTGCTTCCAATGAATGTAATTCTTAAAGACATATAAGAAAAAACATTCTGTCGTTTTATCCTGCGTTGGGTTTCCACGTAAAAACACTGGTGTATTGTTTAAGTGTATGATTGCTCATTTTTTCATTGTTTATTTACTCTGAAACTATTGGATGATAATGCTACATTGATATAACACTTGCATTTTGTGGTTAAAAAAAAATATTTCTCTATTATTGATTCACCCCACCTCTCAGTAATCCAACAATTGGTATCGGATCTGATTCATTGAAGAATTAGTTTAACCACTGAAAGGTAGATCATGAAGAGAAACAACATGTATAAGCATGGAATACCACAGTTTTATGGACAAGAGTATGCATTTTGGAGCAAAAGGATGAAAACATATATACATGCATAGGGATTTGAAATTTGGAAATCCATAGTAGATGGTTACAAAGAAACAACAATTCCACCAACAAGTGAAAGAGCAATAAAACTCATTCAAAATAATTCCAAAGCCACAAATGCACTTATGAATGGTCTTGGTGAATCGATATACACCAAAGTTATGCATTGTAAATCTGTTAAAGAGATTTGGGACAAACTTCAAAATATTTATGAAGGATATTCAAAATTCAAAGCAACAAAGCTTCAAACTTACATAGGTCAGTTCAAACAACTAAAGATGAAGGAAGATGAGAATATTGCAGCTTACTTCTTATGATTCAATGAAACAGTAAATGCAATCATAGGATTTTAAGAAGAAATTGAAGAATATGTCTTTGTTCAAAAAGGTACTAATATCTCTTCCTATGAGATTTGATCCTAATATATTAGGACTAGAATAAAGAGAGGATATAGACTCAATAAGAATGGACGAACTACATGGAATATTCACAGCATATGAAATGAGAATTGAACGGGAAAATTTATATATAAAAGAAGAAATTTTCAAAGAATCCAAAAGGTAAAAGAAAAAGGAAAAGCAAAAAGAAAAAGAACATTGCAACAACAATGACATCTTAGAAGATGATGAAGAAATGGCCAATTTTTTCAAGAGATTTAACAAGAGAATCAATGACATATATAAAGGTAAGCTTACGTTGATTTATTTTAATTGTGATGGTATTGGTCATTTTTATAACAAATGTCCTCATAAGAAAAATAAGGGGAATGATGAATATTACGCATATCTAAAAGAAGCATATAAAGGCAAAAGAACACAAAGAAAGCTTTCAAGAAAATATTATGCACCAAAGAATACATCTCCTCATCAGATGAAGATGAAGTCAATGAAAGTGAGATAGAAAGATTTTTATTCATGGAATTAGAAGAATCTGATAAAGAAGACACCGACGAAGAATATGAAGAGGTAGAAGTTGACTACCGAGAAGAATTGTTGACTGCCATAAAAGTTATAAGAAGATAAAAGAGGAAAAACAATAAGCTACAAGCAGAAGTAGACAAGAAGGAAGACACTCAATAACTAGAGAAGATCATCACATAATTGAAGGTTCAAATAGAAGAATATAAAATAATTGAAGAAGCACTCAAAGAAAATTTAGAAACAGAGATAGGATCATTGAAAATTTGGAAGCAGAGATTGTCACATTGAGAAAGGATCTTCAAAAAAAATATATGCAGAAAAACTCAAACGTTTAGGATGACATTACCAACAGTCAAAGGCCTAATCATGAGAAGCCCAGACTTGGATACAATCATATAGAAAATGGATCAATATCCAAAGCAACAGAACAATAAACATATCGAAAAATTTATGCAAAAGCAATCAAAGGGGATAGGAAGACCTACAAGGAAGATTACAAGGACACTCCTCCACCAAGAAGATTCGCATTTTGGAATCAATGGCCGACAAAAAAAAATAGGCCTTAGAAAGAAGAATGATTCATAAGAGTAACTCTTTTCAGAAGATCTTCAACTTCCAGGTATCAAACTATATTTTTGGATTTATGTTATGCATGAAATAATTTTGGACATAACACTATAAATTGCAAATACAATAGAAAGAACATAAACAACTTTGAAATTCATACACAAAATGGTCATCCAAAAAGGCCTAGTGAAACACATAGAATAAGATACAATAGGTTTGAATCATTGAGTACTGAAGTGGAATTCTACAAGTGCAACAACTTTGGACACATGGCCAAATATTGTAGAATGAAAGTCCCTCCTAGAGAACCACAACATAACAAAAACAATCAAAGACAGGAGCCTCAAAAGAGAATATGGATAAGAAAACATAGTCAGTATAGAAATGAAGAATGCACACTCGCTCTACAAGTTAAGAAAAATAAGCGTGGTTGGTATGTTGACAGTGCATGTTCAAAACACGAAGAACAAGTGAACAAAGACCAAGTCCCAAAGATTGCAAGATTGGAAATAAAACAAGATGAAGAAAATTCTACAGAGAAATGGAAAGATGCCATATACAAAAATATTTGGAAAATAACTGAAAGAAAAGAAGGATAGGTAAATAAGAAACAAGTTCAAGAGATTATACTTTTAGGAACTGTAGTCAAATATGAATCCAAAGACATAAATAAAGAAGTTAGAGCTCAGAGAGATGATGAATATAGTAATGAATATGATGATGAATACACTCTAGAGAAAGAAGTTTTCTGAGCCATCTGACTTAGAGACTCCCAGATAATATGAATAATAGATAGGGGGAGTCTATAAGGTAGTTGAGACATACCAAAGAACCATCTTTCGAGCAACTTGAAGAATTTGAGTAGACAGATTCAATGCATTAAGTTAGCAAAAGTACAATATGATAGATTAATTAGTTTTAATAGTACTTCATGATAGTACAATGACATATGAGTCAAAATTATGGAGAGTGGTGTAGTAGAGTCTTGAACAATATGGACAGATATGGACGTGAAATCAAATTTTCTAAACGGGGAACTTGAATAATAAGTCTACATTGAACAATTGGTTCCTAGAGAATGGTACTCTAGATTGGATAAATATCTACAACAGGAAGGGTTCAAAAAATGAAGTGAAAACAACAACCTCTACATCAAGGTAACTCAAGATGGTATTTTATTAATTGAAGTTTATATTGATGATATTATTTTTGGAAGTACTGATGATAGGTTAAGGCAAATATTTGCAAAGTATATGCAGAATGAATTTTAAATGGCATTACTTGGAGAAATATCCTTCTTTCTAGGTCTTTAGATATGTCAAAGAAACCAAGTAATTTTTATTTCTCAAACTAAGTATATCAGAGAAATGCTAAAGAGTTTTGGAATGGAAGATTACAAACCGGTTACCACTCCTATGCAAACCAATTGCAAGTTGAGAAAAGATGGTGATTCAAAGTCTACAGAACATAGGCAATACATGTCAATGATTGGTAGCTTACTATATGTGACATCATCCAAACCATATGTAATTCAGACAATTGGACAGGTGGCACAATTTCAAGCAGCACTAAAGGAACCACATGTACTAGTAGTGAAGAGGATTTTCAGATATCTCAAAGTAACATAGGAGTTTGGATTATGGTATCCAAAAGGAAAAGATCTATCTCGTATTTCCTACATAGATGTAGATTGGGCAGGTTGCATTGATGACCGATGAAGCACCAATGGATCAACGTCCTACTTGGGTGAGTGTTTAGTATCATGGCTAAGAAAGAAACAATCATCAATATCCTTATCTATAGCCGAATAAGAGTATATTGCAGCAAAAACATGTTGTACAAAGGTTCTATGGATGAAACAAACTTTGACAGATATACATGTTGAGTATGATGAGCCCATTATAATCTATTATGATAATACAAGTTCCATCATTATATCAAAGAACCTGGTGATGTAGTCCAAGGTAAAGCAATTTCCAATAAAGTATCACTTTCTACGGGAATAGGTTGCAGAGAAGAACATCTGATTTGAATATGTGGGCACAAAAGAACAAGTGGTAGACATATTTACAAAACTGCTTCCAAGAGAATACTTTGAGTATCTTTGTTAGAGACTCAGAGTAATTTCTACTCCAAAATGAATTCTTTTGAATGTTTATCTTATATGTCTTATATGTACATGAGGAAGCACCATAAAGAGGACAATTTAGGTTGGGAGAAGAGTTTTAGGAAGAGTTCAGTCAGAGGGAGTATCCCTAATGACAATTTAGTTAGGGGGAGCAACCCCAGTTGGAAAGATATCTTTGACATTGAAGNTTTATCAGATGCAAAGCACAGAGGCATGGTTCTAGGTGGAGCGATAGCCACAGGGTGAGCATGAGTGATATGACTTCAGTATTGCATCAGAATGTTTCCATCAATGCCAAAGGGGTATATTGTTGATTAATTAGGTTGGTTGTCATTGATTTCAACCCTTGAAGAAATTTTGGGAGTGAATTCTGGTAGCACAAAGGTTTGCATAATGGAACCAATTTTGTTTGATAGATAATGCTATGAATTTTGATATATTTTTAGGTAATACTATTCTATATGGATATTACATGTCATTCCATTTCCATTGGTACGTGGAACATCATGTAACTCCTCACATTTAGAGAGTTATGGCGATCTGAAGTTGGAGAACCCTCATGAGTCATCTACAAGCCCCAAAAGGTCAAAGTAGTCAAAGTGGTTGCAAAGAAGAAATTGTTTAAATAATAAAGTGAAGTGATGATTGTACTATAATTCAAAGTGGATACAAAAGAAATTTTTTAAATAATAAATTTAATGGATAAATTACTAAGTGGACAAGTGGTTAGAAGTGGGTTAGTCCTAAAATAAGGAAAGTGGTTTAAAAGATTTTAGAAGGTAAATAATAAAGTGAATTGATGAGTGTACTATAATTCAAAATGGATAAAAAATAAACTATTTAAATAATAAATTTAATGGAAAAATTACTAAGTGGACAAGTGGTTAGAAGTGGGTTAACCCTAAAATAAGGAAAGAAGGTTAAGATGGTTAAAAGGTAACCCCTTGAGGAAGATACATGAAAGTATAAATAAGAGGCAAGGCTCTCTCATTTTAATCACACTTGAGCATATTCAATATATACAAGTGTCTAAGGTAAACAAAGGATATCTAATCCAAATTTCAGAGGGAAGGTGAAGTAAAGAAGGACAAAATTCAATTGAGGATAAATTCTTTTGATGATGCTTTCTAAGGTATGTTATTTATAGGTCATCTCACCATTTTCACAATAACATTTTTTCTAGAATGATTCAGACCATGAAACTGATAGGCCGCTGAGGAAACATATCCAAGTAGTTGTGTTAAACATTTTAGCTTGTGGTTCGTTGTATTTTTGGAGTTACACTCTGTGGAAAATAGGTTTTGTGGCTAGTCCTGAAACTAGTCTAAAACATGTGTTTTGGGTAAAAACATCATAAATTATTTATAACAGATCCAAATTCAGTAAGAAAAAAAGCATTGGTTAGAGTAAATTCATTAGTATTCTTTGTACCATTTTCAAATCTATACAAAAACTATTCTGTGCGAGACACACTCTACACATTTGCTCTCTAGAATAAGCCAAATTTCAACAAGGTATGACATTTTTTCTATAACGCCTTTTATGAGAGGTTCCAAGTAGTGGAACATGGATGAATTTTATAAAAGACACTAAAGAACATTGTGTAATATTTTCAAATATTTATTCATTACAGGTACAAAGTTATGATTATTTCAAGTTAGGGTTGTTGACTAATCCAAAATTAGTCATGTGAGACTAAAGTAAATTTTGATGAAAATGCTAGTCTCTTGTTGTTAAAGTTAAGCAAGGTTTGAAGGTATGTGATCATATACACCAGATCCATTACAGAGTTACAAATCATATTTTGATGATGAAATTGATGAGGGATTTTGGTTGAGGTACCTATTGGGTACATGGTTGCAACAAGTAGTTGATGATTTGGCACATACAAGAGTTGTATAGTTGATGATGTAGGTACATATTTATGAGTCATATTTTATTTGTATTTGATGCATGATTGGTACATATTTGGTGCATGGTTGATGCATTTGTTTATGGTACAAGTTGCGGCATAGGTTGATGTATGGTACATGTTCACAGAGGTTATCGGTACAGGTTTTTATAGGTTTATTACAAGTTGATTGGTACATGTTTACAATAGTATATCTCACAGTGATAGTGTGACAGTGGTTCCATTATTCTACTTCTACATCAGGGTAGTTGGACGAGGAAAGGAAATGTGCTTTTAGCCACCTTTCGGCTATAGTTGGAGAACATAGGGGGTTGTAGCCTCCTTTTGGTTGTATCAAGAGAATTGGGGAGTTGGAGCTTCCCTTAGGTTGTATCCTGAGGAACTAGCTGATTGTAGCCTCCTTATGGTTGTATCCAGAGAATTGGGGAGTTGGAGATTCCTTCAAGTTGTAGCGTGAGAAACTAGGAGGTTGGAGCCTCCTTCTAGTTGCAGCTGGGAAACAAAGGAGGTTGATGCTTCCAATGAATGTAATTATTAAATACATATAAGAAAAAACATTTTGTGGTTTTCTCCCACTTTGGGTTTCCACATAAAAAGACTGGTGTACTGTGTATGTGTATGATTTCTCATTTGTTCACTATTTATTTACTCTACAACTATTGGATGATAATGCTACATTGATATAACACTTTCATTTTATGGTTAAAAAGAATTATTTTTCTATTACTGATTCACCCCCGCTCTCAGTAATCCAATACCCTCTTGGTATTCCTTTCCCACCCCGTCACACTCTCAAACAATCGATATCTACCCCCTTCTCTCTTTACCTTTTGCATATAACCCTCACTCGCTCACTACCTATATCCCCCTATGTCTCTCTCTTCCACTTTGCTCAA
>ML785932.1:482998-498920 GCA_009831015.1 Picea engelmannii
CCCCCCCCCCCCCCCCCTCTGCTTAAAGGTAGAATGTAAAGGGGGCTCCAGAATCCAATCCTGATCGTAGATCTGGGAGCACAGATTCTGGCCGTCCATATTTTCTTGCTGCATATCCAACGGTGCAGATGAATTTGAACAAGATTGGAGGGAAACTGTAGCATGACATAGTATAACTGCCAGAAACCACTGATGGATTCATCCAGAGGAATCGAAGACACTTGGGGATGATTGACAGAGAAGGTGAAGAGCCTCTGAGAATTTTCAAGAGGGATGAAGATGTTCATGGAGGCGATTAACAACTGGATGGGAATTGAGGCCTGTAACTGAAACAGAGAAGGTGAGTTCGAGTTTCACAGAGAAGACGAAGAGTCTCAACTGCTTGAGAGAAAAAGGAATCTCGGCATAACACCTAGTGATGATAGACACAGGGGTTGAACTGCCAAGGAAGTTGAAGAGTCACGATGATGATCACGCAGAACACTTGAGATGTGGAGGAGATTGGCACGGTATGAGCATGCAGAGGAATGGCGAATATCGCATGCACAAGATGCACAGAAGCTATATATACATGGTACAAAGAAGAGAAAGAGTGGCGGTCGCTGTTGGAGTTTGTTTTGGTTGTTGTTGGTGAAGGTGATTCATGTGTGAAGAAGGAGGAGAGTGCAGAAGCTGAATTGCAAAGAAGAGGAACTTTGCAGTGAATGGACATGGTGCACAGAGCATAAAAAGAAGAAGAACAAACAACGCAAGTGATGTGTGCAGAAAGTCAATGAGGCAGACAGAGCAACGAAATGCAGCAGAACAATGATGAGTCTGGTAAGTCATTGTTGAACATCATATCACTGTAATAAGTTTCAGTAGCAAAGATTAATATTTCAGGGTGGTTGGGAGGTTCTAGGGAGGACTGGTGTCCTCAAAGGTTCAAGTGGGTGCTTGAACATAGGGAGTTGGTGCTTCCTTCTAGTTGGTGCTAGAGAAACCAGGGAGTTGGTGCTTCCTTCTAGTTGTTGCTAGAGAAACCAGGGAGTTAGTGCTTCCTTCTAGTTGGTGCTAGAGAAACCAGGGAGTTGGTGCTTCCTTCTAGTGGGTGCTAGAGAAAACAGAGATTTGGTTCTCTTAGCAAGTTGCAGCTTGCAAAACTGAGGTTGTAGCCTCATTATGAGTTGGTTCTCATATGTATGATAATGTAAAGAATGTAAATATTAGTTATCATATAAAGAAAAAGAGGTTTTTACCCTGTATGGGTTTCCTCGGGAAATCTCTGTCTTTGTGTTTCTCATATATGTGAATGATGCTAAAAGTTCCATTATTTATTTCCTTGCATTATTGTGAACATCATTCAGTATTTCTGCAAAGAGTTTAAAAGAAGCATAATTGTTTAAGCACGGTAACAACTGATTCACCCCCCCTCTCAGTTGTCCAACACTTCCTATCTCTACAACCCACCTCCCTACATCGCATGGAAATAAATGGCCATGACATCGAAATATCTAGACCTAGACATAGCAATAGCAAGACCTAAACATGGAAATACCTAGACCATGACCTAAACCTATCCGATGACCATGACATCTACCTAAACCATGACATAGATCTAGAGATAGATTTATACCATGACCTAGACACCCCTATCTACATCTAATCATGGGAATAACCTATACTCAACCCTTAACCCGCGCCACAACCTTGAATCCACATCACCCATAGCTTGGTGCTCTAACCATTGCTCTATGCTTGATAAAACTTTCCATACTAACCCTTTAGGTCCTAGTTGTCCCCATACCCCTGTACATCATTATTCATAAATAACTTTGGTCTATAATAAATACTATATTTGTTGCACTAAGAGAACGCTCTTGTGACTTGATATCCTTGTAGTTGTTGTTTTGTTATGCCCAGCGGGAACATGCGCACGTTCCTGATGGGAATTTTTTGGTGCAAGAACACTCCACTACCTCATCTATCTCAAGGCCAACAAAGATTTCTCGACATTTTCACACAAAAATAGTGCAGACAGATAGGGCTTTTATTATTGTATTATTGTTGTTTGATTCATAGATAGTTTTGTGCTATTGCAAGACCATCGTGGGAAGAATTGGAAGATAAATTTGTCGAAGTGGAATTGGAATTTTTCTTTTTGTCTTCTTGGAATTGGACGACAAATTTGTCCAATTGAATTTGTTGTTTTTGTCTTCTTGTGTCTTCTTGGAATTGGAAGAATTTTTTTTCCAATTGGTATTGTTAGTTGTGTAATACCAAGACAAATTTATCGAATTGGAATTGGAATTTTTTGTTGTCTTCTTCTACAATACCAAGAAACAATTGTCCAATTAGAATTGGAATTATTAGTTGTGTCTTATTTTGTAATATGAAGAAAAATTTGTCCACTTAGAATTGGAATTGGTTGTGCCTTATTGTGTAATACCAAGTGTTACACATCAAAATTGCTCAGATGGATAAGTGTCGCATTGTCCCTATCAATCGTCGTAAGTGCCACATCTTCCCTACAACTTTCGCAAGTGTCGCAAGTTGATCACTAGTGTCGCAAACAATGTTTAGACATGATGCCATGATAACGACACTAAGGAGGCACTTATGAAACCTCACATAACTGATTTGAAGGAGGAGAACTAGTCTACTGGAATCAAATAGCTCTTGACACCTGAAAGAGACCCTGAAACACTAGTTTGGAGGGGGAACGCTCCCCTACTACAGCTACAGAAGTGCTCGCGCTCCTCTGCCATGCTTTAAGGAGCGTTATAACGCCCCTCAGGCCCTTCTGGAGGAGCGGTGCTCATCTTGAGAGAGTTGGTGCTTTCCCAAGGCTCACCAGGAGCGCTACAACGCTCTGATGCCCCTTTTGGGGGAGCGCTCCCTATTCTGGGTTAGTTGTTAGCCCGTTGAGAAGAATAAGGGGAGGAACATTCGAGATTAGGAGGTAGTTGTGCTCGAATTCTTGTTTTCATCAATATATCCCTGATCTATGGAGAAGGTTCCCAACTGGTTCTAAACATAACCCAAGAGGTTAAGCTCCTCTTAACCTATATAAACAGGCTCTATGATGGTGGAAAAGGAGGAAGAAAGAATTGAACATATGAAACTTATGATATTGGAGGAAACTGACAGTCAGCCAAAGGAGAGTGATCAGTGAAGTTGCTGTTATCCAGGTTGTGGATCTTTCAGGAAAGGGTTAGATGAAGAGGACTTGACGAAGCTGTCGCATTCGCATCTACGATTGTAAGTACTGCTGTCGTTATTCTCATTAATATGAAACACTTGGCATGTTTCTTTCTAGTTTGTGTCTGATGTTACATGAACTTATCACTTAGTGATAGATCTGTTTTCAAGCTAATGTCAATAGAGTAGGAAGTGGTCGTATCTTGTTTTGTCCATAGAGCTCAGCGAGGAGAAAAGGATTGGAGCGCAACTCAGAGCGTGCAGGGACAAACGTCGATTAAAAGGTACTCCTGTTATATTTCCTTCTCATGCATTAGTTTAGATAGATTTGAAAGGAAGTCAGTGTCCACGTTAAGCATTTTTCTGTCTACGGTTAAGGTCAAGCCTTAGAGGTGATCTACCTGTCCGCAGCGAGATTTTCCTACAACAGAAACTGGCGACTCCACTGGGGAGATAGCCTCAATTCGAAACCTCTTGTTTGGATTTTTATCCTCATTGACCTTATTCTATCCCTTGATTGGTTCATACCTGGTTCACCCCTCTTTGATTAGTTTCATGATCTTATTGGCTCCTTGTCCCATCATACTCAGTATACTTGTCAAGTTTGAACTTCAATTTTTGAAATTTCTTGACATTTCTGGAACTTTTAGACCCTGGCGCCCCTGTCCCAGTGTTAACAGAGCGCCAGAGATCCTAAAGGATTTACACAGAGCGTTATAACGTTCCTTTCCCTTGGAAATAGAGCGCCAACCTCTTTTGGCCCAGAAACCTTCCAAAATTGCATTTTTTTGGATTTTTGCCTCTCTGTTCCCCTGCCGAGTGATCTTGAGAGCCAATTTTTCTTTCTTTTCAACCTTGATATCTGTCTTTTAATTGAAAGATAATCACCTTACTGTTCGGATCTTGTAGCCTCCTTCACTTGTTCATTGAGTTTTTCCTGTCGAGTGAAATTTGAAACTTCTGCATTGTTCTTCTCTCCTCATCAGCTGAGTAAAAACCTTGGTGAAGGTCATCAAAGGCCTACAGACCTCTTCATCTTGATTTGAGTCAAGTTCATTGTTCTTCAATTTTTGCTTGTTGGGTGTAAAATTTTTGTTTTCTCTTTGATTGTTTCCTTTCCTTCGCTTTTTAGTTTTGGTTAATACGAAGGGTGTATTGTTTGTGTGACTTTTGCTTATGCTAGTTTGGTTTTTATTCATACCGAGAAGATAATTAGCAAAGATAAGAATTGTGTTGTATTGATCATCATCCACACACAAACATTTAAAGATATTTTCATGATTGATTGAGCATATTAGAAGACATTTAAAAGTTTTTGCATTACATCAGGATTTGATTGAGAAAAGAATTGTTTGAAGGCACTCCGTACTTGTGCTTGTTAGTGAAAGAACTCTCTCTCTCCCTTAGCTAGATGTTCATCGAAAGGAAAATGACTGTTTATCATGATCGATGCATTCTTTGGGTCTGAGTCATAATTCCATTTGTTTCACTTCCATGCACCCCTTTGCGTAAAGAACAGCCGTAAATATCAACGCCAATTAAAATTTATCTAGAACTTTTTCTTTGCTAGGATCCTCCACCAACAGTGGGATAGGTGTAGTACTTTGGATTAGGCTGTGAGCATAACTCTCCAAAGTTTTCAAAACAAACATTAGCATCCTGAGTTAGGGAGAGTCAAATCCAGTTATCGTTTAAGTCTGCCTGGGATCCCCCTCTCACACAGGGGTTACGCACGAGGTTGCATTCGGGTAAGCTACGGGGACTAACCCTCTGTGGTTTAACTGATTGTGGTGGTCAGATCATTTTATGGGGATCACTTTGAGGTAAATCCACAATTACTGCCTGGAAGCTTCTTAGTTGGTTTCGGGCTGGATACCCTGCCCGTACGTTCGGATCGAACTGTCGAGTGTTCCCGCCCAGGGGCTGACTGCGAATTGGTAACCTTAGTAGCCATAATATTTAGGGTCTTACACAAGGTGACGGTGACGGGAAGTCTCACTGTACCTGGAACAAACATTGGTCAAACTCACTCAGGCTCCTTGGAGGGTAAATCCACAATTACTGCGTGGAAGCTTGCACCAAGGCGTAAGTCCGTTAAGCAGGTCGCCATTGTAATTGTTCCTCCCTATCCCCGCCGCTTCTGGACTTGATCACGCGACGTTGGATTTCATCACCAACTAGTATGGTCATCAAAAGAAGGCCCTGTTTGCTTGGTTGTGATTCTTAGATTCGTAGCGTGTGCTGTTTCTTTTACTCAGTGGACCTTAGGTCGAGTCAGTGTTAATGGCAAAGAATCCTGGGAGTACCAATGGAGGAACCCCTTCTACTGGGGAATCTTATACCTTTCCTTCATTTGGAAACTTTGGTCCTCCATATGTTGAAACACTGAGTCTTCCAGGACTCACTATTGGATTACCAGTTTGGTTGTTCCCCACTCCAGTGATCCCAAATCCTCCCAATGGCTCAGTTGCGCCTAATACTTTGGATGTCAATACACCACCCACACATCAACCTCACGTCGAATTTTCGCCTTCTTCGCCCGTCAAGTCTCCTTCCATTTCTCCTTCTTCGCCCAGTGAAAGCTCTAAAGAAAGTAGCCAGGTTGATCAGAAGAAGAAGAAACAGAAAGAGAAGAAGAAGAAGAGCCCGAAAAGGACCAAGACCCCAACAACACCAGATGTTGGCTCTAAGAAACCAGTTACTGTTAATAGTACTGGGAGTGTTGATGAGGTCAACAAGATTAAAAGAAACAATCCAAAACCCAAATTCCCTTGCAGTCTTTGTAAGGGTGACCACTTTCTAAGGGATTTCCCCGGTCTTACCCAGGTTTTAGAAATGTGGTCCTCCACATCATCAGCCTCTATCGGTCATGTCAATGATACCCCCTCAACTAGTGATGTTCAGGTTGGTAAGAAGAAGAAAACTGTCAAGTTCCCTTGCATGTTATGTAAAGGTAATCATTACTCTCACCTTTTCCCTCGTATGGATGAGGCTTATTCTCTTTTGGAAAAACTTCAACTTCCAAAAGGTTATCGTAAGCTTTCCTCTGGCCCGTCATTGGTTGATGGACTGGTCAATCCGGTTCCATCCCCGGTCAATCCAGTTGATCAGGTGGTCAATCTAGTTTCCTCCTCGATTGAACCATGAACCCCAGTAGTTGATCCAGTTCCGTCATCGATCAACCCCGCTCTTCATCAAAAGAGTGACACCAAATTTGTCCATCTATTTCCACCCATCGACCCCATTCTTCCCTTGGAGAATGAAACTCAAGTGGTCAATCTAGTTTCTCCATCGGTCGATCCCATTCCTTCGTGGAGGAATGTCAAAGTGACTGATCCAGTCCCTTCCTCGGTCAGCCCCACCCTTCATTTGAAGAGTGCCAAAGTGGTCTATCCAAGTCCACCATTGGTCGATCCGATCCAATCATCGGTCGATCCTACTCTCTCTCTAGAAAGTAAACCTGATACTGCCCATGTTTTTCTTGTTAATACAGACACCACCATGCTTGGAGGCATTCCTCCTCCTCCTGTGGAACCCCATCCAAGTAATGAAGCCATCCTTTTTTATTGGGGTGCACTAACTAGACCTCGTCTTCCCTCCCACATTCCTTTCCAGATTACAGTTCAGGTTCGTGGTCGAAACGTTCCTCAAACGCTCATAGATGAAGGTGCGTCCGTTAGTATTTTGTCTTCTATTGCTTGGTACGCTTTGGGTTGTCCGCAGCTTGCACCGGTTACACAGAATCTGTTATCCTTTAACAGAAGAACTAGTCAACCTTTAGGGATCCTTCCTCAGTTTCCTATAACTTTGGGAGGGAAAACTGTATTTATCGATGTAATGGTATTCCGAGACCCCTTGGATTTCTCTTTACTCCTTGGGCGGGATTATGTCTATGCCATGAAAGCTATTGTATCCACTCTTTTCCGTGTGATATCTTTTCCTCACGATGGAAGAATTGTGACTATTGATCAACTTTCATTCATCAGCCCCGACTGGGTTACCTCCTTAAGTGGTTCTTATATGCATACAGTATCACCCCCACTGCATGTCAATTATGTGGCGTTGTCTCCCGTGACCTCAACTTCCGATGATTTGGATCCGGTAGTTGACGTGGTGATCTCTTCGGTAGGGTTATTGAAGCTTGATCTCCTTACCCCTGTCACGACCCTCGACATGAGTTCCTTCCAGAGTGATTCTCTTCCATCCAATGAAGATCTCTTGGAAGCCATGACTGAGTTTTGTCCCTTGACGTGGTACCCTTCCAGAGCATTATCCTCTTCGAAGCCATGATTCTGATGCAATCACGAGCATAGTTTCTCTTCTCTGTGGCAAGCTCGTTAAAAAATGAAACAGAGGTCACGAGAATAGTTTCTCTTCTCTGTGGCAAGCTCGTTAAACAATGAAACAGAGGCCACTAGCTTTCATGCCGGGGGCATCATGAGCATAGTTTCTCTTCTCTGTGGCAAGCTCATTAAAAAATGAAACAGAGGTCATGAGCATAGTTTTCCTCTCTGTAGAAATCTCGTTAAAAAATGAAACATCAATCTAGTGATCGAACCTGGAACCTTGAGCATAGTTCTTTTCCTGTGTCAAGCTTATTAAAAAATGAAACAATCACCTCTCCCCTCAAGTTGAGTCTTTCGCCAGATCTCGTAGATGTCAAGTCGAGTCTTTCGTTAGGTCTCATTTTTGAACCTTCATTTCATCCTCCTGTATCCTTTTTCTCCATCTAGCACATAAATTGGTGACAACCTCAAAGTCGGTGGATGAATTGAAGCTTGGGGGGCATGTCTCCAGCCTTTGATGATCATTCTAGAGCTAAGCCACCAACTTTCAAGCTGGGGGCATACCGATCTTAGTCTTTGTTCTTTCTCCTGCTCGTAAATACATGAGAATGTAACCGGGTAAAGTTTTATCTCTTTTTCGGACCTGTATGGACGCCACACGAAAAAGGAACCCCCCCTAGAGTCTACTTTAAACCCTTTTCAGACTCTCTAAATATGAAAAGATTGTCGAGTGACCTTGCTTCCTTTCACACTCGTTAAAAGGTCAGAAAGGGCGTCTTTCAAGCGATAGTTTAACCTTTTTTCGGTCTCGTTGGACTACTATACGAAAAATGAACTGAGAGAGTTCTCTTTTAAGTGTTTTTCCAAACTCTATAATCCTGAAAAGCCTTCGATTTTTTTGTCTTTGGACTCGTTAAAGTACACATCGACAGGCCCATATGGGACTGAACCCTTACTTCTTCCGGTTCGTTAAATAAAGGAGGAGGAACTTACCGAAGGTGAGTTATATAGAGCATGTGTTATCCTCCTCGAGCTCGTTAAATTAAAAAGAGGTACTCATCTATCTGGATGGGGGAAAAATTGAAAGGAGCAAGCCAAGCAGTCTCTTGAGAACACCATCTAGCACTTCTTAGAGTCGCCCTTGAACATGGCACTTTGTCATTTGCTCATATCATAATCCGTTGAACTTCTGCACTGAGCCAATCTTTGAGTTTCTTTTCACTCCTTTGGGTCACCCGACGCAAGTCACAGTATCCATTGCATAGTTTTGGTCCATGTCATGTTTTTTTGTTGTGCCCCAGTGTTCAAGGGAAGTATCCGCCATGAGAGTCAACCATCCCAAATATAATGTCTCAAAACCCATGTCAATCCATGTTCTTTTGACCTACCAATTACATCTTCATACACGTTTCGCGTCATTGATGGGGGATACATAAAGGCCCTCCCTTGACGAGTCTATTCCTATTGACTTCGACGCATTATCCGGGAATTAGACTTAGAAACTAATTAGTACTTTGGGACCTACATGCCTCAATGGCAGGCCTCCTCACGTTCGACAGTGGGTTTAAATCATTGACCTCTGATCGAATGATTCCACGAATGTTCGACTTCAGCTCATCTATTCACGTTCGGTGGAATGTACTAAGATACCTTGGGAATCATTGACATTAATGGTGATTTCCCTCGCACTTGTTAACAATTTACCTCATTGACCGGTAATCAAGTGGTTTCTGCCATGTTCGACACCAAGACATCTATTCACATGGTTAGAATCGTATCACGCAGGGATTGGTTAGAAGACCCTGGGCTGAGTAAGTCACTTTGATATATGTTTCGCCCAGGTTGCGAAGGAGTTATGGACTAAGAGCACGTACATTGTTACATAGATCCACTTTGTATTGGTCGTGGCTATGTCTTGTCATCTCGTAGATCCACTGTGTATTCTTCGTGGCTACGATCAGTCTGAGTCATCAAAGTATAGATCCACATTGTATCTTCGGTGGCTATACCCTTTATCAATACAATTATGGATCCGCAGTGTATACTATGGCGGCCATATCTGAAATCTTAATCATCCAAGCATAGGTATGCCTGCCTTGGGTTTTGGAACATGTCATGATATTTGTTGGATGTTTGTGTGCAACTTTCGTCAGGTTCTCCGAGTCTATACCCTTGCTTGAACGTCTACAAAGCTTTTCAGTCATCGGTTTTCATCTTCTGACTTCATACTTTGGGGGGCATTCTGTTACACGTCAAAATTGCTCAGATGGATATGTGTCGCATTGTCCCTATCAATCGTCGTAAGTGTCGCATCTTCCGTACAACTTTCGCAAGTGTCACAAGTTGATCACTAGTGTCGCAAACGATGTTTAGACATGATGCCATGATAATGACACTAAGGAGGCACTTATGACACCTCACATAACTGATTTGAAGGAGGAGAACTAGTCTACTGGAATCAAATAGCTCTTGACACCTGAAAGAGACCCTGAAACACTGGTTTGGAGGGGGAACGCTCCCCTACTACAGCTGCAGAAGCGCTGGCGCTCCTCTTCCATGCTTCAAGGAGCGTTATAACGCCCCTCAAGCCCTTCTGGAGGAGTGGTGCTCATCTTGAGAGAGCTGGCACTTTCCCAAGTCTCACCAGGAGTGCTACAACGCTCTGATGCCCCTTTTGAAGGAGCGCTCCCTATTCTGGGTCAGTTGTTAGCCCATTGAGAAGAATAAGGGGAGGAACATTCGAGATTAGGAGGCAGTTGTGCTCGAATTCTTGTTTTCATGAACAGATCCCTGATCTATGGAGAAGGTTCCCAACTGGTTCTAAACATAACCCAAGAGGTTAAGCTCCTCTTAACCTATATAAACAGGCTCTATGATGGTGGAAAAGGAGGAAGAAAGAATTGAACATATGAAACTTATGATCTTGGAGGAAACTGACAGTCAGCCAAAGGAGAGTGATCAATGAAGTTGTTGTTATCTAGGTTGTGGATCTTTCAGGCAAGTGTTAGATGAAGAGGACTTGACGAAGCTATCGCATTCGCATCTACGATTGTAAGTACTGTTGTCATTATTCTCATTAATATGACACACTTGGCCTGTTTCTTTCTAGTTTGTGTCTGATGTTACATGAACTTATGACTTAGTGATAGATCTATTTTCAAGCTAATTTCAATAGAGTAGGAAGTGGTCGTATCTTGTTTTGTCCACAGAGCTCAGTGAGGAGCAAAGGATTGGAGCGCACCTCGGAGCGTGCAGGGACAAACGTCGATTAAAGGGTACTCCTATTATCTTTCCTTCTCATGCATTAGTTTATATAGATTTGAAAGGAATTCAGTGTCCACGTTAAGCATTTTTCTGTCTAGGGTTAAGGTCAAGCCTTATAGGTGATCTACCTGTCCGCAGGGAGATTTTCCTACAACAGAAACTGGCGACTCCACTGGGGAGATAGCCTCAATTCGAAACCTCTTGTTTGGATTTTTCTCCTCATTGAACTTGTTCTATCCCTTGATTGGTTCATACCTGGTTCACCCCTCTTTGATAAGTTTCACGAGCTGATTGGATCCTTGTCCCATCATACTCAGCATACTTGTCAAGTTTGAACTTCAATTTTTGAAATTTCTTGACATTTCTGGAACTTTTAGACCCTGGCACCCCTGTCCCGGTGTTAACAGAGCACCAGCACTCCTAAAGGCTTTACACAGAGCGTTATAACGCTCCTTGCCCTTGGCAACAGAGTGCCAGCCTCTTTTGGCGCAGAAACCTTCCAAAATTGCATTTTTTTGGATTTTTTCCTCTGTGTTCTCCTGCTGAGTGATCTTGAGAGCCAATTTTTCTTTCTTTTCAACCTTGATATCTGTCTTTTAATTGAAAGATAAGCACCTTACTGTTCGGATCTTGTAGCCTCCTTCACTTGTTCATTGAGTTTTTCCTGTTGAGTGAAATTTGAAACTTCTGCATTGTTCTTCTCTCCTCATCAGCTGAGTAAAAACCTTGGTGAAGGTCATCAAAGCCCTACATACCTCTTCATATTGATTTGAGTCAAGGTCATTGTTCTTCAATTTTTGCTTGTTTGGTGTAAAATTTTTGTTTTCTCTTTGATTGTTTCCTTTCCTTCGCTTTTTCATTTTGGTTGATACGAAGGGTGTATTGTTTGTGTGACTTTTGCTTATGCTAGTTTGGTTTTCATTCATATCGAGAAGATAATTAGCAAAGATAAGCATTGTGTTGTATTGATCATCATCCACACACAAAAATTTAAAGATATTTTCGTGATCGATTGAGCATATTAGAAGACATTTAAATTTTTTTGCATTACATCAGGATTTGATTGAGAAAAGAATTGTTTGAAGGCACTCCGTAGTTGTGCTTGTTAGTGAAAGAAATCTCTTTCTCCCTTAGCTAGATGTTCATCGAAAGGAAAATGACTGTTTATCATGATCGATGAATTCTTTGGGTCTGAGTCATAATTCCATTTGTTTCACTTCCATGCACCCCTTTGCGTAAAGAACAGCCGTAAAAATCAACGCCAATTAAAATTTATTTAGAACTTTTTCTTTGCTAGGATCCTCCACCAACAGTGGGATAGGTGTAGTACTTTGGATTAGGCTGTGAGCATAACTCTCCAAAGTTTTCAAAACAAACATTAGCATCCTGAGTTAGGGAGAGTCAAATCGAGTTATCGTCTAAGTTTGCCTGGGATCCCCCTCTCACACAGGGGTTACGCACGAGGTTGCATTCGGGTAAGCTACGGGGACTAACCCTCAGTGTTTTAACTGATTGTGGTGGTCGGATCATATTATGGGGATCACTTTGAGGTAAATCCACAATTACTACATGGAAGATTCTTAGTTGGTTTTGGGCTTGATACCCTGCCCGTACGTTCGGATCGAACTGTCGACTGTTCCCATCGAGGGGCTGACTGCGAATTGGTAACCTTAGTAGCCATAATATTTAGGGTCTTACAAAGGGTGACGGTGACGGGAAGTCTCACTGTACCTAGAACAGACATTGGTCAAACTCACTCGGGCTCCTTGGAGGGTAAATCCACAATTACTACGTGGAAGCTTGCACCAAGGCATAAGTCCGTTAAGCAGGTCGCCATTGTAACTGTTCCTCCCTATCCCCACCCCTTCTGGACTTGATCACGTGACGTTGGATTTCATCACCAACTAGTACGGTCATCAAAAGAAGGCCCTGTTTTCTTGGTTGTGATTCTTAGATTCGTAGCGTGTGTTGTTTCTTTTACTCAGTGGACCTTAGGTCGAGTCAGTGTTAATGGCATCGAATCCTGCGAGTACCAATGGAGGAACCCCTTCTACTGGGGAACCTTATACCTTTCCTTCATTTGGAAACTTTGGTCCTCCATATGTTGAAACACTGAGTCTTCCAGGACTCACTATTGGATTACCAGTTTGGTTGTTCCCCACTCCGGTGATCCCAAATCCTCCCAATGTTTCAGTTGCACCTAATACTTTGGATGTCAATACACCACCCACACATCAACCTCACGTCGAATTTTCGCCTTCTTCGCCCGTCAAGTCTCCTTCCATTTCTCCTTCTTCGCCCAGTGAAATCTCTAAAGAAAGTAGCCAGGTTGATCAGAAGAAGAAGAAACAAAAAGAGAAGAAGAAGAAGAGCCCGAAAAGGACCAAGACCCCAACAACACCAGATGTTGGCCCTAAGAAACCAGTTACTGTTAATAGTACTGGGAGTGTTGATGAGGTCAACAAGATTAAAAGAAACAATCCAAAACCCAAATTCCCTTGCAGTCTTTGTAAGGGTGACCACTTTCTAAGGGATTGCCCCAGTCTTACCCAGGTTTTAGAAATGTGGTCCTCCACATCATCGGCCTCTGTCGATCATGTCAATGATACCTCCTCAACTAGTGATGTTCAGGTTGGTAAGAAGAAGAAAATTGTCAAGTTCCCTTGCATGTTATGTAAAGGTAATCATTACTCTCACCTTTGCCCTCGTATGGATGAGGCTTCTTCTCTTTTGGAAAAACTTCAACTTCCAAAAGGTTATCGTAAGCTTTCCTCCGACCCGTCATTGGTTGATGGACTGGTCAATCCGGTTCCATCTCCGGTCAATCCAGTTGATCAGGTGGTCAATATAGTTTCCTCCTCGATTGAACCACAAACCCCAGTAGCTGATCCAGTTCCATCATCGATCAACCCCTCTCTTCATCAAAAGAGTGACACCAAAGTGGTCGATCCGTTTCCACCCATCGACCCCATTCTTCCCTTGGAGAATGAAACTCAAGTGGTCGATCCAGTTTCTCCATCGGTCGATCCCATTCCTTCGTGGAGGAATGTCAAAGTGACTGATCCAGTCCCTTCCTCGGTCAGCCCCACCCTTCATCTGAAGAGTGCCAAAGTGGTCTATCCAAGTCCACCATTGGTCGATCCAATCCAATCATCGGTCGATCCTACTCTCTCTCTAGAAAGTAAACCCGATACTGCCCATGTTTTTCTTGTTAATACAGACACTACCATGCCTGGAGGCATTCCTCTTCCTCTTGTGGAACCCCCTCCAAGTAATGAAGCCATCCTTTTTTATTGGGGTGCACTAACTAGACCTCGTCTTCCCTCCCACATTCCTTTCCAGATTACAGTTCAGGTTCATGGTCGGGACGTTCCTCAAACGCTGATAGATGAAGGTGCGTCCGTTAGTATTTTGTCTTTTGTTGCTTGGTACGCTTTGGGTTGTCCGCAGCTTGCACCGGTTACAAAGAATCTGTTATCTTTTAACAGAAGAACTAGTCAACCTTTAGGGATCCTTCCTCAGTTTCCTGTAACTTTGGGAGGGAAAACTATCTTTATCGATGTAATAGTAGTCCGAGACCCCTTGGATTTCTCTTTACTCCTTGGGAGGGATTATGTCTATGCCATGAAAGCTATTGTATCCACTCTTTTCCGTGTGATATATTTTCCTCACGATGGAAGAATTGTGACTATTGATCAACTTTCATTCATCGGCCCCGACTGGGTTACCTCCTTAAGTTGTTCTTATATGCAGACAATATCACCCCCACCACATGTCAATTATGTGGCGTTGTCTCTCGTGACCTCAACTTCCGATGATTTGGATCCAGTAGTTGACATGGTGATATCTTCGGTAGGTTTATTGGAGCTTGATCTCCTTACCCCTATCACGACCCTCGACATGAGTTCCTTCCAGAGTGATTCTCTTCCATCCAATGAAGATCTCTTGGAATCCATGACTGAGTTTTGTCCCTTGACGTGGTACCCTTCCAGAGAATTATCGTCTTGGAAGCCATGATTCTGATGCAATCACGAGCATAGTTTCTCTTCTCTGTGGAAAGCTCGTTAAAAAATGAAACAGAGGTCGCGAGCATAGTTTCTCTTCTCTGTGGAAAGATCGTTAAAAAATGAAACAGAGGCCACTAGCTTTCATGTCGGGGGCATCACGAGCATAGTTTCTCGTCTCTGTGGCAAGCTCATTAAAAAATGAAACAGAGGTCATGAGCATAGTTTTCCTCTTTGTAGAAAGCTCATTAAAAAATGAAACAACAATCTAGGGATCGAACCTGGAACCTTGAGCATAGTTCTTTTCCTGTGTCAAGCTCTTAAAAAAATGAAACAATCACCTCTCCCCTCAAGTTGAGTCTTTCGCCAGATCTCGTAGATGTCAAGTCGAGTCTTTCGTTAGGTCTCATTTTTGAACCTTCATTTCATCCACCTGTATCCTTTTTCTCCATCTAGCACAGAAATTGGTGACAACCTCAAAGTCGGTGGATGAATTGAAGCTTGGGGGGCATGTGTCCAGCCTTTGATGATCATTCTGGAGCTAAGCCACCAAATTTCAAGATGGGGGCATACCGAGCTTAGTCTTTGTTCTTTCTCGTGCTCGTAAATACATGAGAATGTAACCGGGTAAAGTTTTATCTCTTTTTCGGACTTGTATGGACGCCACACGAAAAAGGAACCCCCCTGGAGTCTACTTTAAACCCTTTTCAGACTCTCTAAATATGAAAAGATTGTCGAGTGACCTTGCTTCCTTTCACACTCGTTAAAAGGTCAGAAAGGGCGTCTTTTGAGCGATAGTTTAACCCTTTTTCGATCTCGTTGGACTATTGTACGAAAAAGGAACTGAGAGAGTTCTCTTTTAAGTGTTTTTCCAAACTCTATAATCCTGAAAAACCTTCGAGTTTTCTGTCTTTGGACTCGTTAAAGCACACATCGACAGGCCCATATGGGACTGAACCCTTACTTCTTTCGGTTCGTTAAATAAAGGAAGAAGAACTTACCGAAGGTGAGTTAGATAGAGCATGTGTTATCCTCCTCGAGCTCATTAAATTAAAAAGAGGTACTCATCTATCTGGATGGGGGAAAAATTGAAAGGAGCAAGCCAAGCAGTCTCTTGAGAACACCATCTAGCACTTCTTAGAGTCGCCCTTGAACATGGCACTTTGTCATTTGCTCATATCATAATCC